>CACRXP010000011.1:2745469-2788003 GCA_902702965.1 Spirometra erinaceieuropaei
TACCAGATGGGTCATAAGCACTTCATCGAACCGAAGTTCATCAGTGCCTCGCCACCTGTCATTCTCTGTCGCTGCAGATCGGGTATTTATCAATCAGGAATGGGCGCACACCGATCTATTGGCTTCACAAAGCAAACAAGCTGAATGAGCGCAGAATAAGCCCGAAACAGTGCTGTATCTATCTACCCGCATTCTCTGTCCTCCCTTCTCGCTGCTATATATATATATATGAATGGAAGAATATATGCGCATTCTAGTTTCATGTTTAAAAGATTACGAAGGCACGATCGCTGGGATTGTAGTTCTATTGGCCTGAGCTTTCGAACTCGAAGTGGAGTTCATCGTCAGAGACTGCTAGAGTGCAGCAACTATTGAACATTTTTATTGTCTTTCCATGCGTTGTACGTCTGTGGCTACGTCTGGTTTTGCCGCCTGTTCCACGATGGTCCCCCGGCGTGGTAACGCCGTTTGTACTTCGCGACGATGTTAGCTGCGCCACCTGGCTGCGTGGGCGCACACCGATCTATTGGCTTCACTGTGCAAACCAAAAGACTGGCGAACACTTCCTTACATTAAGAATGTGTCCGAACCAGTTGAAAGACACCTGAGGAAGCACCGAATACATGTGGCGCACAAGCCGAGGACTACACTTAGTAACCATCTTCTACACCCTTAGGATATGGTAGGCTATTTGGATAAGAAATAGGTTGTCTATAAGATACCATGCAATACCTGTAATGCGGTTTACTGCGGTCAAACTGGGAAATCGGTCTCTACACGAATACACTAACATCAGTTGGCCACCACTTGTACCAAATTGCCATGCATACGTTAGAAACTGGACACAAATTCGCCTGGGACAGGATTCGCCTTGTAGGTGTCTGCTCATCTAAGACGGGTCGTGAATTTTTAGAGGTCATCCATTCTGCTAATGCATGTATCAATCAACACGTGGAATTGGATGCGGTGTACAACAGCCTCAAGGAAAAGTGGAAAAGGCATTGGCCAATAAGAACATTATGCCAGCGGAGCGCCAGGGCAAAATAGATTTTAGGCATGATTAAATGTTAACTATTTTGCACACCTACTTCACGTCTGAGGACGACTTGGGGAGCCAAGGTCGAAACTTGACAATAAAACTTGTTTATATTTCCCAATGAACTTATTTCTTTCGAAATACATATATATATATATATATATATATATATATATATCACGTTCATCATCCCCAAAAGAAGACGAAGAAGAAAAAAAGGCGATGCCATGGACCACACTGTATTGGTGCTGACGTTTCGGAATCTTCCTCGATTCCATCATCAGAGTAGTGGTAGGATGTTTGTTCCTGCTAGCTCAGAGTTGTTCTGTCTCGCCGCCTGTCTCGTGTTATAGGCATGCCTGCTACATGAACTCTGACCTGCCTGCTGCCGGGGGATTGGCTTAGGTCTCTCCGTGGCCGACCGCTGGGGCGCTGGTGTGACCTCTGCCCCCTGCCCGGCCGCTGTTGTCGCTGCTAGGTCCGTGTGCCCTTTGGCCCTCCCCCCATAATTTGACGGGCTGATCAGCTGCCGTTGCATGTGGGAATCGGGATAGCGAGATATCGACCCACCGACGCGCCCAAACAGCCGACCCCGATTCCCACATGCAGCGGCAGCTGATCAGCCCGTCAAATTATGGGGGGAGGGCCCAAGGGCACACGGACCTAGCAGCGACAACAGCGGCCGGGCAGGGGGCAGAGGTCATACCAGCGCCCCAGCGGTCGGCCACGGAGAGACCTAAGCCAATCCCCCGCCAGCAGGCAGGTCAGAGTTCATGTAGCAGGCATGCCTATAACACGAGACAGGCGGCGAGACAGAACAACTCTGAGCTAGCAGGAACAAACATCCTACCACTACTCTGATGATGGAATCGAGGAAGATTCCGAAACGTCAGCACCAATACAGTGTGGTCCATGGCATCGCCTCTTTTTCTTCTTCGTCTTCTTTTGGGGATGATGAACGTGATAATCTATCTGGACCTCGAATCTTCACTCATGTTGATATATATATATCGCCGTATGTAATTATGCAACAGTGATAATAAAATCAGAACAGTCCAGGTTCCCTTCACATCACCACGCTCCGTAAACACTCGGACAAAGCGTGAACCTGCGTATACGACAGTTCGTCTATCGCGAACGACGACGTCCACTGCGTGCCCTACGAGGTGGGTACATCAGCGATGACTTACGCGTGAATTAGTTCTCAATAAGGTGGATTGGGCAGCATCCACCTCCCTCATCCAGCAGTCTCCGGTGTCAAGTCAGCCAAAGGTAGACTCGGGTCAGTGGCTGACACGTCTAAACAGCCGTTTATGCCTGCTACGAATGCCTGGTCTGCTCATGATGGACTAGGTTCCCACAGAACAATAAGTTGTCCGCTCGGATCTCATCTCGGTAGCAGTGCCATAGCGGTCACAGTAAGAACAAGGCATTGCAGCCTGATTCTCCGTCCTGGGCGGACCTACTGATCTCCTCAGTTGACTGCCTTTCAAGCTACGGATTGACAAAGTCAAGAACCAAGTTTTTCACAGCCGGTTCAAAATGAATTATGTGAAATCTGCCATAACACCTATAAAAGCCAATAGCGTCAGGATCTGATTGTCGGGGGAACTGGGTCACCAAGGTCGACCTCGCTCTCCCTCTCTTACCTCTCCAGCGCACCAGGCCACTGTCTGAGCCAGTCAGCCCCCTGATGCGAGGACTGGGCGCAAGTGGCTGACAGAACTAGACAGCCCGTCAGGGCATGACACACACGACCTGCTCCCTCCCTCCCCCCCCGCATTACATACCAGGTCTCCGCACAACGGGGTGGGCCACCCTGTCGCAAATGTGTGACACTTCGACGTCCGATCTCGACGCTGTCCACTGTGTGCTCACAATAGGCTGAGGGCAGGCACAGTGATTTGTGCATGAATTAGATTACAGGGGGTAGTCAATATGCACAGCATTTACCGCACTCTCTCTCCCTGGTGTCAATACACAGTCAAGAAGACCGACGGCGGGAGAGAGTGTAAGTAGCTGGCACTGCCGGGCCCGCGCCTAGACGTACCACCACACCCCTCGTCCACAACGAACACTTGGCCAGGATTTTATGCACTAAGGGGGACTGCTCGGAACTTAAATTGACGTGGCGAGAGCCCCCAACTGGGCCAACAACAACAAAAGCCCTGGTCCACAATACACAGTGACCAGGATTTAGAATTCGACAGAAAAACAAGAGCGTCTACTAACACTGCCGGGGCCATCCCTAGGTGTGCTGCCATACCCGACTCGGATTCCACGGAGTGGAAGTGCCATGGAGGTCACCTTATGAAGAAATCATTGTAGCCTGACTCTCAGATCACCAGTCCGCCGCTCCACATAAACACGGATACTGGGCCAATTGTGAGGGCCCAGTTGTCCATCAGTTGGCAGCCTTCCAAACCTGGTGAAAAGGAGAAGGATGACACAAGTCACTGGGCAAATCCGCATGCGGCTTGTGTACCCAGCGGGAGCGCCAACGTATTTACCGCCAGAGAATCAAGTGACAGAGAACTGCCAGCGCACGCCAGGCTGCGAGGGCCATGGTTTGCTGAAACGTGACATAGCATACACACACAAACCTTAAGGCCATGAGGAACTAATAACTGGTTTTTGTGTTATGCGAAAGGTGGCCACATATCCTAGGGGCGTTCCGTCCGACGAGCAACGAAGGATGCCATCGAAAGCCAGGAGGCCTTAGTCCTTAATTACTTTCCCCATTTCCAAAAAGAGCGGAGACTGGCAGGGTAAAGCTACATTTCATAAACAAAAATAGGTGCGTATCCAGTTGCGCTTACTACTTGCTCCCAATTTCCTGCTCTCCGCGCATATCCTTACAACAATGTTTATTACTGCGAACCCACCGACGTCGGACAAGGGACTTATGACCTCCTCCTTCACCGGTACTACAACTGGTCCAGCACTAAATTCCAGGGAGGTGAATACTCCCCTACCTTTAGCCCTAACCCCAACACTAACCTTCATGACCATAAACCTGATCCCCACAAGTTGTAAAACAGGGAGATCCATAATCCCGAATTATACCCGAACTGGATCTGAAAAACCACTGATGGTTTCCTCGCCAGCGTCAGACTCAGTCGACACAATGCAAGAAACTAGTTCCGGTGAGTAAATGAGCGGGACCGTGTAGAGAATAACCATGTTCAGCACTCAGATGTAGGTAGGTTAAACATTCCAGGATTCCGCATTCGCGCTACCCTAACGACATTTTGACTGTTTTCACCGACGATGTTCACCGTGTGCTCTACAGCAAGTTGGAGCGGGGACAGTGACGTGTGCGTGAATTAGTCGACTTCCACAGCGCCTGCTGTACACACTCTCTCTCTCTCTTCCTCTCCTGCATGAGCCCCGTGTCAAGACATAGTCGAGAAGACTGGAGGTGGGAGAGGTCGCAGGTGGATGGCATGGCGAATGAACCCGCATCTAGGCGTACAGCCACCCTCGCCCCCTAGGTCCACAACTTGACCAGGATTTTATAAACCAAGAAAGGAGAGAGGAAGACTGGTCGGGAGCCTCATTGGTGCGGCAAGAGCCTGCAACTGGGGCTGCAGCAACAAGCCTGGTCCACAATACACACTGACCAGAATTTAGACTCGACAAAAAAAACAAGGGCAACGGCTAGCGCGGTCGGGGCCGCCTCTAGGCGTGCTGCAATACGCGACTCGGATTCCACGGAGTGGAAGTGCCATGGAGGTCACATTATGAAGAAACCATTGTATCCTGACTTCAGATCACCAGTCCGCCACTCCACATAAGCACGGATACTGGGCTAATTGTGAGGGCCAAGTTGTCCACCAGTTGGCGGCCTTCCAAGCCTAGTGAAAAGGAGAAGGATGACACAAGTCACTGGGTAACCATTTATACCCAACAGGAGCGCAAGCGCATCCACCGACAGGGAATCAAGCGCCAAAGAACCAGCCAGCACACACCAGGCTGCGAGAGCCAAGGTTTGCTGAAGTGTGGCATAGCATGTCGTAATAAGGAATGTTCTCACGAACTAACGAGTTATATCTCAAGAGCCGCTAGCCTTAAAGGCAGCAAGTAAAAACTGAGCAGTGAATAATATAGAGATTTTGAACGTTAAGAAACCTGACAACAGTGGACGACGGCGGAGCACGCTAGCAAGGAGGGTTGTACAGGTGTGTTCTTTTCCGTCACATTCAAAAAACCAATCCGAGCAAAGAAAACGGGATTAAACTGTCAAAGGTAAATTAGTCCGGTACCTCACCACAAGCATACCCACACAATCCTTGAAGCCCACAAGGGTGAGGCGCAGCCCTGCATGTAGCCTAGGCGATCACCCTTCAAGGCCGGGAAGTGGAAAGTAACGAAAGACAAACGGGTGTAAGGCGTAGTAGTCAGCGGTATCTGTGACGGAAGAGCGTCGGTGAGACGATGGAAAAGAAAATCAAAGACTGAAGTCATAAGTTTGTCCACCCGTCAAATTCTTTATTCCCAACAATCGGCCATCATGGCCCGCAAGCACCAGTCCGGTCAGGCAACTGTAGTGTCGCTCACGCCTACGAATGCAGCTACGAGACTCCCATACACATGAATTCTAATTAGGCCCCTCTAACAGGTGATCTACGCGGAAGAAGGTGAAATCCTTCCGTCTGAAATATAATAAAATTCGATGCAACCGTTTCGAAGCCCAAGGCTTAAGTATAAAGTTGAAAACCTCTAAGAAGGTGTCGGTCTGTTAACTAGTGATTATGCTTGCGAAGGCCGAAACTCCGTCAAAGATGCGAGATAAGAGCGCGAACGCCTTCTGACGATGACGATGTAGCGACTATGTCCCCATGAGGGCTCCATGAGGGCCAACAATTCCGTGGCCAATACAGGGCGTAAAAAAAAGTAATATAGGGGCAGCAACTTAAATGCGCTGTCACAGGACACAGTGGCCCCGCCGATCAAGAGCTCCTCTTCAAGACTGAGCGGAACTCGTGACCTCGACTTAAGTCTGTTCCTTTGATTACGCATTGCAATCATGGCTATACCATGTGAATCGTAAGGAAACAATCTGTGATAGAAGAGAACAGCGAGTTCCAAGTAGCAGTTTAGAAGATGAAGATGCGATCACTGGAACAAGAAATTTATTGGCCCGACGTTTCGGATTCTCACGCGAATCCATCATCAGTGACAGTCGCAGATAAGGGTAATGGTGGCACAAGGAGTGCAGTATTTATAGCACGTGGCTGCCGTGGCACCATATGCGTGATGTAATTAACAGCTCTCACAATCACCGCTGGGGTCGTAATTGATGCAATGGTGGCTTGTTAGTCCGCGTGCGAGTCATTAATGGCCATGGTTTCGTCATCCGTGTTGGATGCTGGTGTGACGATTGCTCGGCAAATTGGCTCACTGTCACCGGGATAATTGCTCGCCCGCGCCCTCCTCACGTGACTGATTCACCTACCCAGGGAAAATCTCAGCACGAAATATGGTAACGGGAGCTCATTCCGCTTCTTGATGGATTGCGGACCTGAAAACAATGACTTGAGCAGCTCGCGGCTCACGCGGTTGTCACCCCTTGCGAGGATTTCGGCCTCTTTAAACTTGAAAATATGACCGGGTCCCGTCGAATGGGCCGCCACCTGAGAGGTAGCGTCTCCCCGCCTCACTGCTGCTGCGTGCTCGACAATTCGCATACAAAGTAATCTCGCAGTTTCTCCGACGTAGTTGCTTTGTCCGCAACTGCACCAGATCCGGTGAACGACTCTTGAAGTTTCCTGTCGTGGCAGTGGATCCTGCGACCTCATGACTTGGCGCCTGAGGGTTGCTTCCGGCCTGAGTGCAACCCCAACCCCAAGTGGAGTGAGAAGACGACCGACGGCTTCCGATACGTTCTTCACGTACGGAAGAGCCCGCCAAAATTTGAGGCCGGTTGGATTTGCTCTCTGGTGTCATTTTCGTATGCACTGATTGACAAAGTTACGCGAGTAATCATTGGCTCGCAGTACCGTCGAAGATATTGTAATTCAGCAACTTCGTCTTCCACTTCATTGCATTTCGGCGCTTTGAGACGCACTGTAGTGAACTGGAAGACGAATTTGCTGAATTACAATATCTTCGACGGGTACTGGCAATTTATGACTCGGACGCGGACTAACAAGCCACCATCACATCACTACGACCCCAGTGGTGATGGCGAGAGCTGTTAATTACTGCACGCATATGGTCCCACGCAGCCACGTGCTATAAATACTGCACTCCTTGTGCCACCATTACTCTTATCTGAGACTGTCTCTGATGATGGATTCGAGTGAGAATCCGAAACGTCAGGCCAATAAATTTCTTGTTCCAGTGATCGGATCATCGTCTTCTGGAAACAATCTCACCGACAGGGCAACGGACTCGTGACCCGGTGGATAGAGGCGTGGACTTCTAAACTAACAGGTCGCTAGTTCGAGGCTCGGATGTTCCACACTTCGGGCTTAGGTATGGCTGGCTGACGACGGCTAATAAGCCAGAAATGGCCATTCCAGTCTCCCTTGTCTTTGTCGGTAATACCATTCTGCCTATATATCATGCGCCGCTGTGCGGCTGCTGGTTAGGCTCGAGAGAGAGAGCCCTTAAGGCACAACGGAACGAGTGAGTTCCGTAAGAACGATCGGTGAGCGCCCCCTACCATTGTATATTCCCGATCGAAAACCGACAGGGCAACGGGCTCGTGGCCCGGTGGGTAGAGGCGTTGACTTCTAAACCAATAGGTCGCGAGTTCGTGGCTCGGGTATTGCACACTTCGGGCTTGGGTATGGCTGGCTGACGACGGCTAATAAGCCAGAAATGGCCATTCCAGTCTCCCTTGTCTTTGTCGGTAATATTATTCTGCCTAAATCTCACCTGAGTCCACAAAACCAGGCCGGGTCTACTTACAACGAGCGAACATCATTCAACGTAATAAAAAAGTGACCTCTTGTAGTGCGCTCACCGTTGGAGATACGAGCACGGTTTCTGACGATGTGAACCCTGTCCTCCCCCTCCCTCCCCTAATTAATTTAAGTTTCGTGACCTGACATTGTCTACCACCTCTGTAACCGCATATTCGGTCCAGATAATGTTGTATTTATGCTTTGACTGAAGGCAAAATATTAGCTGATGGGATGAGGACGCATTAATCGATAATCAATGATCAACACTATCATTGGTTCGGAGGTCTTTTTACAGATCTCAAATAACTCACTTTGATCTAGCTACCACCTTCCATTGAGGCAGGATTTTCCGACCAGTTGTAACAGTATGATCTTCTAATTGGTGGGCCTTTTGAGATTGCCGTTAGACGCGATCTGAATTACGTGAGTCTGGTAGTCATCTGGTGGATTCTATATGTATTACTTAGGAGATCCTGCTTGGGCAGTCAACTTACTGTATCAGACTTGGTGGATTCCAGACTTTGCAGTAGGTTGGGCGGGTAACTTGACTTAAGTGTGATTAAACTCGCGTAGTCCGGCGAGGCCTCGTAGCTCAGATGGTTAGAGCGTTGGCTGTACTAAGGCCACCCCTTGCTGTTGTTGGTTCGAATCCCACCGAGGCACCGATTTTTTCACAGTTGGATCAAAGTTAGCCATCATTGGTGTCATGCCATACTTTCAAGCGAACCACTAGTCTTCTGTTACCGCCTCAACATCACACTATTTGTGTTCTTCTAAAACGGTAGGTAAGTAGTATGAAAGTAGCACATGCGCACATAAAAATGCGATCCACACACACACATGCCACTTCCTCGCGAAGCTTAACCTCGAGTCTCTTCATCTTGCTGATGGAAACATGTCGGTTTCAGCCAACACTAGGTGGGGGAACTTAAAGAAACGTCTGCTTGTCTGCAGTCTAGATGACCGCAGCACCAGACCGTTGTAAGCGCACACTGAGTAAGTGCAGTTCTCTATTTCCGATCAGTGTGAGGTGTTTTGACAAGCAATAAACTCCGCTCAGAATATATGCTCGTGGGAGCCCGAGTACGACCGCGTCTAATGACAATCTAAAAAGGCCCACCGCTTAGAAGATCATACAACCAGTCGGAAAGGCGTGCCTCAGTGGAAGGTGGTAGCTTTTATTTGATGGCTATTGAGAAGGGATAGGCGGCAAGGCAGGAATCGGGAGACAATGCACCGTTCCAAGCAGTCCAACTGGCAGAGGGGTGGAAGTGCGCTTTGGACCAAGGATATACGGTAGATGTGCTAACTCATGAAATGTTGACCGAAATTTGGAAATGCGTTTTCTATGCGAAAAGTTTACCTGAGTAGGGCTGTAATATAAACTATCATGTAGCATAATACCAAAATAGTTAGGTCACTTCAGGATTTTGGCTTTAGAATGAGCTCCTTGCTGACCGCCTGCAAAAATTACAGTCTGTAAAAAATGTCTACTTATGTAGCCTGAAGTTTTCATATTGATTTTCGATGCCTTTATAAGTTCAAATTTATCTCACTGAAGAAGTACATAAAAATGTTCATTCTTTTACTCATTTGGTAGTAAATTACGTCTTCCTCAAGTTTTGTACTCGAAGGAGGGGTATAATTCGCTTTCAGAAAAGTTTTCAATTATGGGATTTTTCAAGACCGTGAAATGCCCGTTCATAAAGCCTCGTGTCTCTGCATTCACTCGTGTTGCTTGTGAACTTTACAATACGGCCTAACTCTACTGCTAAATTTTATGAAACCCATACGACTTCCTCTTAGTACTATAGAGCAATGTATGGTTTCCCGTACTCGGAAAATATACAACCTGTAGATTGCAAAACCTAAGTGCAAGTGTGCCGGCAGGTTGTGTTTAAAATTGTTCGGGAATAAGAAAAGTTTTTTAAAACCGAATTATACCGGTCCTTCGAGTACAAAACTTGAGGAAGACGTAATTTTCTACCAGATGAGTAAAAGAATGGACATTTTTATGTATTTCTTCAGTGAGATATATTTAAACTTATAAGGCCACCGAAAATCAATAAGAACAATTCACCTTACGGAATTTGCTCTCTAGTCAGAAAAATTCAGGCTACATAAGTAGACATTTTTTACAGACTGTAATTTTTGCAGGCGGTCAGTAAGGAGCTCATTCCAAAGCCGAAATCTTGACGTTACCCAAATATTTTGGTATTATGTAACATTATATTTTATATTACAGCTATACTCAGGTACTCTTTTCGAATAGAAAACGCATTTCAGAATTTCGGTCAACATTTCATGGGTTAACACATCTACCGTATTTAATGCTATATTCCCCATTATGTGATGGAAATAATATCTCCTTTCTGACCCAGTTAGGGATCCAAAAAGATAATTCGAACGAAAATGACTTCAATCTATCTACAAAAGAGGCCAAAATATTTTTGGGGGAGTTTAAAAACATGAAAGGGGATCCGCGGACGCGAGAGGAAGAACATGCCAAAAAAACGTTGCCGCACAAGGCTTACCTGGGTTTGGAAATGCAAAAAGCGTGCGACCCCGTACTACTTGGTAGCGAATGGAAGGGTCATATTTCCAGGTCAGGGGCTTTACGGGAAGGTGATGCCCGGCAGCGTGCCTTAGACCAGCGGTTTTTGTGAGCTTTGAAGGTCGGTCTGAGAATTCGTCTTAAAGTGAGAAGTAACAGCCATATCCTCGTTACTGGCAACAGAAGGGCAGGAATTAACATTCAGCGGACTAGGTTTGGTCTTCTTATTTGCCGACCAATCCACAGAAGTACTGGCATCACGTGAAGACGCGGTCACCTCCTGAGCAAATGTACCTCCTCCCAATAATTCTTTATTGGCTTTAAGGAACACGGCAGTTTGTTCAGCTAGAAGGTCATAATAGCCACATTGAGAATGCGCCAAAGAGCATGCTTCTGCCCTACGTGAGAGGTGTCTATTTTGTCTGCGTGGTGTTTAATGTTGGACGGGTTCACGTATGGTGTATGAGCTGATTTGGAGATGTGTGGTGATAAGGGTTTTGTCTGTTCAGAAGATGAAGATGCGATCACTGGGACAAGAAGTTTATTTGCCTGACGTTTCGGATTCTCACTCGAATCCATCATCAGAGACATTCGCAGATAGAGGTGAAGGTGGCACCAGGAGTGCAGTATTTATAGCACGTGGCTGCCGTGGGACCGTATGCGCACTGCAATTAGCAGTTCTCACAATCGCCGCTGGGGTCGTAATCGATGCGGTGGTGGCTTGGCGGTCCGAGTCCGAGTTGTTAATCGTCGCGATTTCGTCATCCGTGCTCGATGCTGGTGTGACGATTGCTCGGCAAACTGGCTCACTGTCACCGTGATGATTGCTTACCCGCGCCCTCCCCACGTGACTGATTCTCCTGCCCAGGGAAAATCGCAATACGGAATAGGGCACCGGGAGGTCATTGTGTTTGTTGATGGATTGCGGGCCTGAGAACCATGACTCGAGCAGCTCGCGGCTCACGCGGTTGTCACCCCTTGCGAGGATTTCAGCCTCTTGAAATTTGAAAATATGGCCGGGACCCGTCGAGTGTGCCGCCACCTGAGAGTTAGCGTCTCCCCGCCTCACTGCTGCTGCGTGCTCGGAAAGTCGCGTACGGAGTAATCTCCCAGTTTCTCCGACATAATTGCTTTGTCCGCAACTACACCAGATCCGGTAAACGACTCCAGACGTTTCCTGCCGTGGCAGCGGGTCTTTTGGCCTCATTACTTGGCGTCTAATGGTTGCTTCCGGCCTGTGTGCAACCCCAACTCCAAGTGGAGTGAGAAGACGACTGACGGCTTCCGAGACGTTCTTCACGTACGGAAGAGCCCGCCAAAATTTGGGGCTAGTTGGATTTGGTCTCTGGTGTCCTTTTCGTGTGCACTGGTTGACAAAGTTGCGCGGGTAGCCATTGGCTCTCATTACCCGTCGAAGATATTGTAATTCAGCAACCTTGTCTTCCATTTCACTGCAGTGCGTCTCAACACGCCGGTATAGCGTCCTTACGCAACTGCGTTTGTGACTGATTGGGTGGTTGCTATTGAAGTTCAGTATTTGCGTCGTATTTGTCGCTTTCCTGAACACTTTGGTTTTTAGGCCACCACTATCTTTGCGGCAGACGAGGACATCCAGGAAGGCCAGCTGATTGTTTTCCTCCTCCTCCTCCTCCATCGTAAATTGAATGCCCGGGAAGACGGCGTTGAGTTGTTCTTTGAAAGTCAGCACCTGATCCCGTTCGATGACGACGAAGGTGTCATCCACATACCGAGCCCAGAATTTCGGTCTTTGGTGTCGGAAAACCAGCGACTCCAGCCGTTGAAGGACCGCCTCGGCTATGAGTCCCGAAATCGGCGAACCCATTGGCGTTCCCTTCACCTGCTCGTAGATTGTTCCGTCAAATGTAAAGTACGTCTTGAGACAGAACTTCAGGAGCTGGATGATTTGGGCGTGTCCGAGGCGATTCTCCGTTTCATCGTACTTCTCTCGTAGGAGTAGTTCGATTGTCTCGACTGCCAGGTCCTGCGGGATAGAAGCAAAAAGGTTTTGTCTGTGTTGATTTGCTACAGGTTTAAGTGGATGCGCAAATGGCCGGGCAGGTTGATGTGGTGGCCAAATGTGCATGAGCAGCGCTAGCAGTCAAGGTTAGGGCGATGGGTGTCCGCTGGTGCCTCTGATTTTGATTCGCCTGTCTCGGTACGATGGATTCGCAAGTAACCAACTAGGCCGATGCGTCATGTCCGTAGGTTGTGGTGGTATAGGCAGGATTGGTTGGCAGCTGACTGTAACAGTGCTCTTGTGTGTGGCGACGCTGATAGGGGGATTCCGATCTGTTCACGCGTCCTGCATTACTCGCAGCCTCTACAGTACCAGACATCAAGGGCGGAAGAGGACAACTTGGATTGCATCGGTTCCCCTAAAGAAGTGAGCGTTGAGCCGCCTTTTCTCTTCTCAGTGACGTTTTCGTTGATTTTGTCAAACCGACCCTACTTTTGGCGACGTACTCGACTCAGAACATACATGGCTGTGCAATGAGTACTGCTCCGCATTTGGCACCGCCGTGTCTCCGCGGTGGCGTTGTAGTCCGGAGCCTGCAGTTCCCCCATGTTGTGGGCCACTTTATTGTTAAAACGTAGGTGGTAACCAGACGACTTCAACAGAACAGTATTCAACATACCGGGTAGTGGCTTACCTTGCGGTCTCTCTGTGGAACACGAAGACAATAAAATGAAGTTTGTAGTCGTCATCCAACGAACAAAATCTTACCCTGTTTTTTCAGTAAATGTTTTTTTCGTTATTACTGCGCTGGTTGTCCTTATAGAAATCAGCTGTAGACAAGTGATCAACTTTGAAGTAACGAAATCAGAGATTGGACACACACTATGGACGGAAGCATTATGAGGAGATGTCAGCGAATGCCGGACAACCTTGGAATCAACTATGAGAGACTTGATTGAACGATACTGTCCCCTCAAGTAACATCCAAACAGAAACAAACCGAAATGGCTGACAACATTGGCTAAGAAGGCTATCCGAAAAAATCGCAAGCTGTGGAAAATCTTCTTACAAACGGGAGCCCAGAAAAACTTCAGGAAATCAGACAACAACGAACCTTATGCAAAATACATATCCGAGAAGTACGAGCTTCTTATGAACTGAAGCTCCTTGAAGAGGCGCAGCAAAAATCTAAAGCATTATATGCATATATCAGGAACAATACGAAAAACCGGGACCATCTGGCAGTCTTAAAGTGCAAAAATAACCAAATTGTGTGCGATGGCTTTCAAATATCCGAGCTTCTTTCCGAGTTTTTCCAAAGTGTCTATACTAAGGAACCACCCCTCCAGTCCTGTTCTGTTCCACAGCTCGCCAACCAACCACTTATAAGCACAGTATTTTTTACACCGCAGTCAGTTTTAGCAGAGTTAAATAAGCTAGATCCGGCCAAGTCACCTGGACCAGATGAGATCCCAGGTGTACTCCTACGTCAGCTAGTTGAAGAATTAGCAGAACCACTCTGTATAATCTTCCAACAATCGTTAGAAGCTGGCGAATTCCCTGACACATGGAAGTTGGCCAACGTCGTACCTATCCACAGGGGAGGATCATGGCTATGTCCCACCATGTATCGGCCGGCGAGTCTGACATGCATTTGCTGCAAACTGCTGAAAAAGTTAATTAAAAAATCAATTACATCACTCGATACATTCCACTGTCACATCACTCCAGTTGAACATGGCTTCTGCGAAAAGAGGTCCTACCTCATGCCACTCGAACATTAGTCAAAAGGCATGGATGAAGGACATCCAGTAGATGTCATTTACTTCGACTTCAGCAAGGCGGTTAATTGCGTCCCACATAAGCGCCTCGTTCAAAAGTTGTCAAGAGTAGGGGTATGGGGAAATCTTCTGAACTGAATTCAAGATTCCCTAAACGGTCGTAGACAAAATGTCACTATCAGTGGCTACTGCTCAGAATTGGCACCTCTAACAAATGGAGTCCCACAGGGGTCAGTTCTTGGGCCGCTCCTATTCATTATCTATGTAAATGACCTAATACGGAAAGCGAAATCGGACATAGCACTCTTTGCAGACGATCTTAAACTTCGGAGAGCGATAAAAGATGAAGATTACGTCAAGGTACTACAAGAGGACGTAGCCAATTTGCACGCATGGAGCGAGAAATGGTGCATGAAATTCAACGTCAAAAAGTGTGCAGTAATGCACGTAGTATCAGCGAGGAGAAGAACAAATGCACCCTCGCGACAGTATCTCCTGGACAATCAACCACTTAAAACCATAGATTTGCTAAGAGATCTCGGTGTATTCATTAAAGACGATCTAAGCGTCACCACACAGTGTTCTAATGTCGCAGCGCAGACAATGTCAGTCATGAGCGCGATACGCAGAACGTTTATTCCCTTGAAAACAGATGTCTCTAACAAAGTCTGTGAAACATTTGTGCGGCCGCACTTGGAATAGACGGTACAGGCTTGGCGGCCGTGGCTTCGGAAGGACATAGATATCCTTGAAGGTGTACAACGGCGTGCTACAAAAGCTGTTCATGGCCTCAAAAAGTTTACGTACAAGCAGCGCCTGACGGCCTTGAAGCTCTATCCTCTCCAGTACAGGCACGATAGAGGTGACCTCATAGCAGTTTTCCAGTTGCTAATAGAACTTACTCTGGATGTCGACTGGAAAACGTTATTTGAAATGGCACCCAAGTCTAATCTCAGACGACATGATTACCAGCTTAGAAGGGAAATGTGCCACACAAATCAACGTTCCTCGTTTTTCTCACAGAGGGTCATTCGCCAATGGAACTCTTTGTCGGAGTATGTTGTTAATTCTCCTACCGTGAACGTGTTCAAGAGACAACTGGATACTCACCTGCTGAAAGGCAGCCCAAACTGCCGAAGCCTGATCTAACGGATTACCGAAAAGACTATACATTTACTACTAACATGATTTCAACAGATCCTTTTTTGTGCGTCAACTTGACCCCTATGGAAATTTTCACAGTCCGTATGAGGTGAACAAAGTTTTTTGCAATTATTTCGCGAATACCATACCCCTTTCGCATTTATGTTCCATTATTAGATTTATGCATTCTATTTACTAAAACTGCAAGCAAAAGTTTTGCAATTTAACTATTTTCCCTTACATCTGCAACCTCCAAATGGAGTTTTCAGGGCTTCTGTCGTTTACTCCAAATATACTGACTGATGCTGACTGACTGATTAATGCGACATGGAGACATTATTGCACATCCTCTGTCTGACATGATTCGTGCGGTAAATATTCATGTTACGTGCATGTGTAAGACGGAGAGTAAAAAGAAGTCCTGTTATGTTAAAATAGACTTTGGCCTCATCTTACTTTATATGCCTTTCCTGATATAAGTCAGTTCGCGTGATTTATGGCACTGTTGAGAAAAATGATACCTGAAAGCTTAAACAAAAATCTTATTCCTATGGCACTTCGTAGTCATCACCAGAGTCAGCTCCAAATGTGGTCAATGGAAGAACACGCGGCATGCCATTCGTTGGATTCATTTTTGATGTTATCTCTGCACTGTCAGAATTAACACTTCCAGCGTTCTTCATCAATCAGTCCCCCTGACGGTACAAGTGTCCTCTCGTTTGCTCCTTCCACGTGTCTAATTCTGCAAATCTCCATCCCCCTTGTTGAGTTTTGGCGTGCCGCTTGCTTGGCGGCTCACCTGACTGTCACTGAAATCAGTGTTCGGGTGCGCGCTTGTCAACGTAAACCGTCACACTGACAACGTAAAACTGGTCCACGTATTGGTAAGCTACGCATCGAATAGCCGTGACCTGAGCGTCTCGAGGTCTATGTATTTATTCTTTCTCAAGATAGTTTCGGCGTCGGCGAGAGAAAATGTGTGACCACTTCAGATCAACTTTTCATTGAGCTGATGTCGGCGACATTTCTCCTCCCAACTGCAGCATTTATGAGCACCGCATTCAGAGAGGTTTCCCGTTAATTTGACACTTATTTTGTCCAAATCCTTATTGGATCTCTCAAACAATTACGGCATTTACAGGGTTGCTGGTGAGTCTGTCGACCTTATAATTTGGCGCCTGATAGTTGCGTCAGGTCTTTCTGAAATTGCAACTGTGCAGAAACATTTTAGTCTCAGTTATCCAGACATGCGTCCGTACCAAATATGATTTCCATTCAGTTTGCCAAAGGCACTCTTCTAGGAATAGAGACATTTATTGCAAAGTATGCAGGCGTGAATTTCCGCAGACATATTTTAGGTTCGTTTTTCAAAGAGAGAGCATCAAGCTGGTGTGTTTTTTGTAACTGTCCCTCCCAAAGATTAATTCAATTTTCGAAACGTAGGCATATCTATTCATTAGAAGGATATCAGAGACTTCTTCGGATTTGGTGATGAGTACTTCTGGGTTTTGGCGTAATTACAAAACTTCTACAGCTGTGTCCCTCTAGGTCAGAAACGACACTTACCGATAGAGTTAGACGAATTTGTACTCCGGATACATTGGAGAACTAACTCGCCTTCATACGAAATACCCTGCTAGGAAATGGTTCCCCGATATATGGAAGATCACTCACCAAAATCGAATGTACTGACGGTGGATAAGAAAGAATTACTTCGCAGTTTGCCATTTCGAGGAGACCCGGCCTGTGACCTTCTACAACTTCGTCTAAACTCCGCTATTGCACGCACGCCGCCTGCCGCTAGAATAAGACTAATTTTCTCTAGCACCCCACTTCTCCGCCTTGGGGGCAAGGAAAAGCTACCGTTTCAGACCTCCTCAATGTGCATCTACGCGTTCGCTTGCTCCTGTGGAGCAGGTTATATTGGTCGAACAACAAGGCGCCTATCCAGGATGATGCGAGGGCACCATCCTGCCTGGTTATATCAGGGCGAGGAAAAGTCCAGTTCTAACGCCGCTTTCACTCACTTGATTGACAGCAGCCACCAGGTAGACGTCAACCAAACATTCCGTGTCATACATAAAGTGCCGACAAGACGCTTCAAGTCCCTACGTCAACGGGTACCTGCGACAGCGGAGGCAGTGGCCATAGGACTGACGAATTCAGCCTTGTGCTCGCAGACGGCCTTCATTAAAGTCCTCCTACTACCCTGGTCAAAGCTGAGTCATGGAAGTTCCGACCCGCACCATGACACGTCGCGCCACAGCGACGAAACATAAGCACTATCACACCCCGCTACCTATTCCCCTCCCCCTCTCCCCCTTCCCGTACCACTGACAGAAACTAGACTATAATTATTCCGCTGTCCCACAAATCTGAACATATTTACCCCACGTTATGACTGCTGTTCATAAGTTGTTTTACTTCTCAAATTTCGCTGTCCTACCAAAACCTATGTTTATGTACTGACCTGCAAAGTATAATCGAAAACGGACGTTCGCTGACTTGAAAGTTCTTAAAGCGGTATTTCCCCTGCCATGCATTTGTGTGTTTGCCTGTTCTCAGGCGTGCAGATGGACTGCCTTGTACTTTTTACGGGTTATTTAGGAACAGAACCGCCATTAATGCAAAAAACGTTTCAACAACGGAGGCGTTAATCACATTACGTTTGAACCATCCAATATGACCGCGGGAGACCATGCCAATTCTAATATTTTTCGACTAGGAAAACTCCTTCAAGTTGTAGTGAAACAAATTCAGTCGATGGATATCTTGTCCGTTCTGGACTGGCCTTCCTAAACGATACTCCCATGTGCGTCTATGGGACGTTTGTATTTAAATCAGTGTCTCTGTTTTTGAACTTTGATCATCTACATTTATTTTCAATCAAGTCGGACGAAAGCGTATACTCGAACAACCGAGAGAACATAGAAATGTTTAACGATTAAAAAACTACATTATTTTGTAAGCGTCGTGTCTGAATTGCATACTAACTGACAATTAACAAAGCAAAAAGCACCCTGTCGGATATGTTGAAGTTTATCTGACGAAAGTCTCCGTTCTTTTTCTTTTCATATGAGAATATAACTTTGGATGTATAAATGCTTATAGATGGCTGGTTTTGGTATAGCTGTTCTTTAGTTTTTATAACAGTGGCACCATTTTGTGTGGCTACTTTCATGCGACTTGCGCGGTTCAAAAACAGATCCTCAATATTATAAACGCGGTTTATGGATGATTGACCAAATGCATTTAAAATGCTTTATCGGACGGTCTCGCGATATGTCTCATGTGTAGGCTACAAAAGAAATCAGCATCTACACTCTGAGAACAGTCTAGTGCAGAAATATCATTTGCCTGACAAATATGTTTGTATTTACCCTAACCGTTGGCCAAGTGGACAAACAGCACAACGAATGAGGTTATTCCGCTCGTCATTTCCGTTGTACTTTGCATCTGTAGGAAAGCTAGCAACGAAAGCTGCCGGTCATATGCCCTTCTGTACCTCCGAACTACGCGGGTGGACGTTTACATTCAGTCCCCCGTCACTTTAATTTGAGTTTTTAAGTTGTCTCAGCAGGGCACTAGCCTATGAAGCCTTATGGGACAGTGAGCAACAATTAAAATTACTTACCGAAATATAATAAGTAGTAAGCATGCATACATTATTTCCAATGAGTGGGCGATCATACTTCAGCCTTCCCACGAGATGTGCGTAGTTCCAAGAGATTTGCAGATGTAAAAAGGTTTTGAGTAGCTTCTTTGTCCTCTTCGCGTATTCGCACATGGCCTCTATTAATCGGCCTATGCGTCTGTTCTGGTGCCTCGAATTCACCGCCCCTCGACTGTCACACGGCAATGAATACCACTGATTAACCCCCCGAGGCGGAAAACCACAGAGCATAAATCAGGACACTCAAGTCTCCCATAAATGCGTGTTCTTAGGTACAGAAAGGCAAGCATTAGTATCAGCAACAGTTTTCCGGTGCGGAAAATCAAAAATGAAGGTATGCACTATCCTCCACTACAGGCGATCTCGCGCTTAATTTCAGTGCGGTTAGGGTTCTGTTTATGAATAGGGTTGTGCGGGTTAGCTTAATGTCGGGGTTATGGTTTAGGTTAGAACTGTCAGTATTATAGTTTGCAATTTTAGCCAGGACGTTTAACAGTAGGGTTAGGATCAATTTGGTTACTCCGCACGGAATTTCGCGCTCGGCTCGGGGGAGCCCTTAAGGTCGTGTCCAACATGAGAGAAGATAAGCGAGAGGGAGGGCTGAGAATAGGGCATATAATGTAAATTTTGATTAATCAGCAGCCGCAGCGTGCAGAAAACGATGAAAATGTCAATGAAATCGAGTTATTATGCAGGAAACATGAATGTTTATGAAAAAGAGTAAATAGACAATAACGGTCAGAATATTGGGGGATGGTGAGTTATTAGGGTGCTGCATGAATCTGAAGTTGGCAGACGGGGATTTGAGAGCCTGCATTCAATGATATACTGAGCAGGTGATAAAGAAATTATTTATAAAATTGTAGAGGATACTGTAAAAGGAGGATGCAAATCTGTTGTTGGACTAATTTCCTAGCAGCTAACCTTCAGAAGCTTTTTACTGGAACGTCCGCAGGACGTAGAGAAAATTGCCAACAGTGCGTTTCCATGCCGTCGGAAACAAAAAACCACCCAGACATCTGCCTTAGTATGCGAGTTAAGCAATAAAGGTACCGTTAACGAAGAGACACACCGTCCAGAAATTTAGGATTTCGGACACCGCACACGGACAAATCTAAGTACATAAGTGCCGCAGCAATAACGGTTTATTGTACAACAGGTTGCAGCATGATCAGCTCAGCAGCATATGATCACACGCAACAGAGATGAATTTCGTTTACTTTAGGCTGCAAGATATGGAAAACACGCTGGCTATTATGTATGAAGTGCAAGGGTGACAAAACATATCGTTTCCTCCACAGAAAACTACGTTCTCGATGACTTTTGCATAAAAAATGCTCAATCACCCGTATCACCCTATGAAACTTCTATTATATCGTGCGACTGTTTTGACATCTATTCCTAGTCCTACCTATGCGCATAAGTGGTCTCATTCGGAATGGTTGTCTCTTGCGGAGGAACGGAAATGCTTTGTTCTCGCTGCACTGGTTGCAAAACAGGCAGTGTTTTTCCCTAATCCTGCAGCCTTAACAGGATGACATTTGACTTGCCACGAAAACATCGTCCCTCGCCAAAGGCCACCTACACACATTTTGCCAGAAGACCGCGATACATCTCTTAGATCCGTGATCAAATGCTGCTGAACTGAGCACGTTACAGTTTATTATACAATAATACGATGTTATCTTCGTTGCTACCTAGTATGCCGACTATAGATTTTCATGTGATATTCTCAATCCGTTCAAAATTGAATTTTGTGAATCTATGGAGCAGAAACCTGTTCACGCTATTCTGGATAGAAGAGGTGACATCGAAATGCATTTCTGAGGCGTGTGACCACGCAAAAAATAATCATCATAATAAGTTATTTTAATCAGTACACCAAAGCCCGCAATCAAAGCGAGTAGAAATAGATTTTCAAATTAATTTGGAACAAGTAGACATGCTTTGTAAGTCTTCAGTTCATGCTTTCGGAATAAGCCGTCTAAAGCGAAAAACGGTCAGCGACAGTGATAAAAACTCCTTTCTAAAAATGGGAAATGATTACGAACTTACTAACTTCTGATGCGAAGTAAACTGTCGTTCATGAAAATGTAAGCGTGCGGGTCGGACGGGGCTGGCCTACACATCCTAATGTATAAAGGATTCGAAATGGACATCGTCAAAGCAGAATTCCTAAACCAGATGCGACTATGCGCGCCAATTTGACCAGATGAGAGGGGCCAACACGCGATCAGTCACAGTCTACTTAGGGTCCCGCCGAGAAGGCGACACTAACGGCTGAGGCACTTATCAAAGCGCAACCCTGAGAACACTTTGCTGACCTAACAAACTACTAGCGTAAGGCGTAAACTGAAAATTCTGCCTTGATCCTTGAGAGGCTTATCTAGATCGAGCTAAGAGGATGACATCAAGTTCCGAGAAAAGTCATCGATTGGAGGTTGAGAGCGCGAAATCTCATAGGCCAGAATGGATTCCTGATGATGGTAGGCAAATAGCGAAACGGAGACGAACTGGAAGGCGTACGTCAGCAAGGTTGCGTTACCACTCTGAGAGAATTTTCCAGGAAGGACATCGCGTCATGTGAAGGACAAGATGCACGCAGTAAAAAATTGATAAATCGAAATTTCTCACGAGAGATCCCTGAAAGGATACCATACACAAAGTAAGAAAGTGGGCGGATACTGTACATTTTTGGCGTTGTCCTGAATTCTCGATAGCATTTTCTCGACGTCGCGAAGGATGAGGGAACATGTATTGATCATGTCAATATTTATGATAAAGGCGCAGCCTTCTCATAGAATTATTAAAATAACCAGATGCTCATACATTTACTGGAAGGATATTCCAAAGGAGAATATACCTGGAGCGCGTATAAGTGCAGGATGCAGGAGGAGGAGGAGGAGGAGGAGGCACAATTAGGTAGGAATTACAAAGATTGTAAGGGCGACTGACAGGGGTTAGGGGCGAAATACAATGAAGATTTGAACTATGATTAATGTGAAAGAGGTGAGCCTGCTTTTAGTATCCGGACCGAGAGAAATTTTATGTTAACTGCCTGACATCCGTCCAAGTAGGAAGTATTTGGTTTTGCCACGCTAAAAAAGTCTCCTAGTAAAGAGCCTTCGGCAATTTTCTTTTTTGGACGACAAGTCTCTTTCATCAAGCCACGGAATGGACAAAAATACTCAAGACTTGGAAGAAAAAACATTCGATTAAGTCTAAATTTAATTTCAGGAAGATAGAAATCGTGACAAATGAAACCACAAACCTGGGCAGCTTCAGCCTCAGTTCTGTCGGTGAGAGATCTAGATTATTGGTGTAGCTTTAAACTAAGCCCTTGGTGGTGGCACATACGGTCATAAGACTGTCTTGGAAAACCACTGGTTGGGGCAGACTTTCCGGTCCAAAACACATACAGTTCCATAAATGTGACTCTATGGAGGGAATTCTATTAGCCATTCTGAGCTCCACGCTGAGAGAGCAAGCAAGGTAGTGTGGATCTGATCTAGGCAATAGTGGGTCGTAGATTGAATGGATGGATATATGCATTTGAGGTCAGCGGCATAAATACGAGGTTGTTGGTGTCTAACTGCTGACGAATTATCATAAGTGTAGAGCAGAAACGGAAGGCGACATAAAACGGTACCATATACGACACCACTTAACAGATGGTTCTGGTCAAAAAATGAAGATATCATGAAAACCTTTGTTGTTTGCGATTAGATAGTTATAACTTGTCCCAGAGCTCCTAATTTAACTAACAGTCTTTCAAGTCTTGAAGAAGGAGACACGATTGCCGGGACAAGAGCTTTATTAGCCTGACGTTTCGGATTCCTACTCGAATCCATCATCAGAGACAAAAGAGCAGAAACGGGTGGTTGTTGCACAAGGGGCTGCGGTATTTATAGGATGCAGCAGCCATGCTACCGCATACCTATGAACGTTTACGGCTTCCCCCTTCATCCGGGATTGTCACACTTGGTGTGATCATTGCTTGATGGCCGACATTCGAGTCCATAATTGCTGCAAATTCATCACGTGCGTTGGATGTTGGCGTGATGATTGCTCGACCATCTGATGCGTTGACCCGGGTGTTGGGAAGAGTGTTCACCAGTGCGCTCCCCGCGTGGCCAATTACTCCGCCTAGACGAAGTCTCAGCACGCTGTATTGAATGGGAAGATCGTTGCACTTGTTGATGGACTGGGGGCCAGTAAACCATGGTTCCAGTAGCTCCCGGCTCACGCGGTTGTCACCTCTTGCGAGAATTTCGGCCTCATCGAATTTAAATGTGTGGCCGGATCTCGTCGAATGAGCTGCAACTTGAGAGCTGGCGTCATTTTTTCGCACCGCTGCCGCGTGTTCGGCCATTCTCGTTCGGAACTGTCTTCCGGTTTCTCCGACGTAGTTGCTTTGTACGCAACTGCACCAGATCCGATAAACGACTCCAGACGTTTCTAGCCGTGGCAGTGGGTCTTTCGGTTTCATGATCAGACGCCTGATGGTTGCCTCCGGTCTGTGTGCCACTCCAACCCCAAGTGGTGCGAGAAGGCGGCCGACAGCTTCCGAAACGTTCTTGACATACGGAAGTGCCCGCCAAGATTTGGTGTCCGTGCGGTTAAGCCTTTCGTCCCTTTTACGTATGCACCGGTTGACTAAGTTGCGCGGGTAGCCATTAGCTTTGAAGACCCGTCGGAGGTATTGCAGTTCAGCAATTTTGTCTTCCGGCTCACTGCAGTGCGTTTCGACACGCCGATAGAGCGTCCTTACACAACTGCGTTTGTGGCTGATTGGGTGGTTACTGTTGAAGTTCAGTACTTGCATCGTATTTGTCGCTTTCCTGAACATTTTGGTATTTATTTCACCACAATCCTTGCGGCATACGAGAACATCCAGGAAGGCCAGCTGGTTGTACTATTCCTCCTCCATCTTAAATTGAATGTCCGGGAAGACGGCGTTGAGATGTTCTTGGAACGACCGAGCTTTCTGTATTTATGAAGCTCGTCCACACCAAAATACAAGAAACTTTTCTTGAAATGCGAATATCTACTTCCCTGTGCACTGCGAAATTACAAACGTCCGTACCAAGCAACACTTTGTAAATATTAATTTGCACACTTACACATTATAGGTTACCTCGACCAAAACATTCATTTTTGCAGATGACCACTATATTCGTCAGTCGCATGCCTGCACTTTTTCACCATATCGTACCATGCACCTGACTGTACTGGACTCAGTCATTAAACATTCTATATTTGCTGATGTATTCACTGATGTCGGAGATAACAGAGACGTTAGTTTTCTAGGGGATCGGTCGCGTTCGATGAAGACCAACAGATTTTAATTTTATGGCATGGTGCTCCCCAGCGACCAACATAGGAAATGGTCTCAATGTGAATTGCACACTCGGCGACAAACACGGAATGTTTGGGGCGAGTACGATCTCATCTTCTAGACTCTGAGAACACGACAGGAGTGGAGTCTAGGATGTGAGTGATCAAGAACATAAAGTTGGCTTGCATTCAACCACTGCCAAGGGCCGCATTTCTGCATCCGTGAGGGGGTTCATACATGAAGAAACTAATCTAACCCACAAATATTGCAAAAAAGGCATTGCGAGCAAGCGAAATGACACATAGTCTTGAGTAGATCAGGTGAAGGGAAACGTAGATATGGTCGACATTATTGAAAAATACAGCCGCATTTCTCTGAATATTCCAAATTTGAATGTAAAATAGTTTTAAGGTCTACAGGTAAACTTTTGTTTTACAACACCAGTAAATTCCATATTTCGACAGTTTTTACATTATCTAATTTAGGCTGCAGGATTAGGGAAAGGCGCTGCCTGTTGTGCGACCAGTGCAGCGGGAACAAAGCATTTCGGTGCCTCCGAAGTAGACAACCATCCCGAATGAGACCACTTATGCGCATAGGTTGGACTAGGAATAGACGACAACACAACCGCACGAAAGCGTGGAAGTTCCATAGTCTGGGACTGGTGATTCAGAATTTTACATCTAAAAGTCTTTGAGAGCGAGGCTTCCTGCGTAGGGAACGACAGGTTTTGTTTCCCTTGCACTGCATGCGCGTACGGAAAGTGCATGCCAATTAAGTAGTCACTTTTTACCGAGTAAGGTATCTGCAGGAGGTAAAGAAGGAGTGCATCCCAAAGCCGACATCCTGGTGAGTCCGAAATGCTATAGGATTATGCCACACGCTAATCAGTATTACAACCCCATCTAAGTAATCCTTCCTAATCGAAAACGAATTTCAGAATTTCGGCCAACATTTCATGAGATCGGTCACGCATTGTACATGTCTGGCGCCACTACCTGGCTGTCTTTACCCGTAGATGTAGCCGGATAACTTCCAGAAATCGTCTTTAATTAGCTGCTCTATATTGACACACGAAATCTCCATATTGTCGCTTCTTAATTTCCTCTGAAATTATCCAAGAACTTCGAGTAGATCAGTTTATTCAAGGTCTATAGCCCCAGACCGAGATTTTTTGTATGAATATTTGGGCCGAAGTCTATCAGCCACAGCGGGTAACCGCGTAATATTCGTTATCTGCCGACGGGCAGCTAGTAGTATAATTCAGGTTAAGGTTATACCATATAAACAGCACAGGTTCAAGCCAAAAGTGCTTACGCGGGTGTTTCGACGACATTCTGCTGCTGCCTGGCGCAGCTGCGAGGGGTTAGGTTCGTCAGTGTGTCCCCCAGCAAACTCCTTCTGGTTTCTGGTAAATACTCTATATCAGAATGTGTCGCTTTATTGGGATAAACCAAATGTCTATTTGCAGGTTTGGCATGCGTATTTTCGCAATATTTCTGGATTAGATTAGTTTCTTCATGTATTAACCCCCTCACGGATGCAGAAATGCGACCCTTGGCAGTGGTTGAATTCAAGCCAACTTTATGTTCTTGATCACTCACATCCTAGACTTCACTCATGTCGTGTTCTCAGAGTCTAGAAGACGAGATCGTACTCGCCCCAAACATTCCGTGTTTGTCGCCGAGTGTGCAATTCACAGTGAGACCATTTCCTATGTTGATCGCTGCGGAGCACCATGCCATAAAATTAAAATCTTTTGGTCTTCATCAAACGCGACCGATCCCCTAGAAAATTAACGTCTCTGTTATCTCCGACATCAGTGAAAACATCAGAAAAATATGGAATGTTTAATGACTGAGTCCAGTACCGTCAGGTGTATGGTGCGATGTGGTGAAAAAGTGCAGGCGTGCGTCTGACGAATACAGCGGCCATCTGCAAAAATGAATGTTTTGGTCAAGGTAACCTATACTGTGTAAGTGTGCAAATTAATATTTACAAAGTGTTGCTTGGTACGGACGTTTGTAATTTCGCAGTGCACTGGGAAGGAAATATTTGCAATTAAAAAGCAAATACGTGTGTTTTCTTAAGGACGAGCTCTTATTTTGCTTCATAAATTTACAAAATTCATTCTTGAAGGCATTGAGAATATCACATGAAACTCGAAAGTCGGCGTACTAGGTAGCAACGAAGATAACATCGCATTATTGTATAATCAACTGCACCGTGCTCACTTCAGCAGCATGTGATCAGGGATCTAAGAGATGTATCGCGGTCTGCTGGCGAAATGTGTGTAGGTGGCCTTTGGCGAGGGACGATGTTTTCGTGGCAAGTCAAATGTCATCCTGTTAAGTCTGCAGGATTAGGAAAAACTGCCTGTTTTGCAACCAGTGCAGCGAGAACAAAGCATTTCCGTTCCTCCGCAAGGGACAACCATTCCGAATGAGACCACTTATGCGCATAGGTAGGACTAGGAATAGATGTCAAAACAGTCGCACGATATAATAGAAGTTTCATAGGGTGATACGGGTGATTGAGCATTTTTTATTTAAAAGCCATCAAGAACGTAGTTTTCTGTGGAGGAAACGTTATGTTTTGTCCCCCTTGCATTGGATACCTAATAGCCAGCGTGTTTTCCATATCCAGCAGCCTAAACTAGACGAAATGTGACTTACTGCGAAAACATCATCCCTAGCCAAACAGCTGCAGGGGTCTTCACATCGAGAGGCACCTTATAGACCTGTGATCACATTCTGCTGATCTGATCATAATGCAACCTACTGTACAGTATTGCACCATTGTTTTAACATGCATGTGCTTAGATTTGTCCAGAAGTCGCAACCTTAGGGATGGTTTTTGTCTCCCTCTACGCTATCCTCTCTACTTACCTCGCATACTAGGGCAGATGTACTGATGTTATTATTTCACGATTTGCATAGAACCGTCCTGTTTGTCAACTTTTATTTACGTCCTGCAGTTATGCTGCTTGAGAGATTTTGATGATTAAGAGTTAGGAAATGTGTCTAGTAACAGACTGTTATCTTTCTTTCATAATTTCCCCTGCAAATCCATAACTTCTCTCGCATCCAGCTCCTTTGCCCCTTCCAGCTGAAAATTATTAGCGAGCGAAATCTGCACTTATGAAAACGCTCACTGTATTTCCTTCGAAGCGAGATCAGTCGTGCAGCAATGGCACAACTAAGAACTGCTGCCTTTGAGTTTTTTCCCATATGTTTCGTGTGCCACAGAATCTTGGCCCACACTCCATGTTGTTTCAACTCGGCGGCGCTATAGCTATTCTCAGCTTATCCAGACAAGACCGTGTAAAATGTTGCGGTGGTTGTTTTCGTTACGTCAGAGCCTCACCTGCATGTTTACTTTATGACACGAACGTTTCTTGCCTTTCAGTTCGGTAATCCATCCGCCAAATACGACAGCCCTAACCGGACGTACATATAACCCTCCTCGTTACTCCAGACATGAAAGCCACCTCTGCAAACCTTCTGAAAAAATCGCAGAGAGCTTATTGAATGTCAAGATAATCGAAGGCGATTTTACTTTGCAATAACCTGACTGGCATATATATACTTCCTCTTCTAAATTCTAGGAGCTCCTGGATAATATTTACTTATCAAACCGGTTTCAACTAGTCCTCTCTTCGATTAGAAACCATCGGTATCTTCCAGTTGCCCTTTTTACACAGACAGTAATAAGACGTAGCTGTTTAGCTATGCTAATGTTAACAAGAGATTTCTAAATACCTTGGCTGTACTAACACTTAGAATGACGACTGATATTCTAAATGCAATTTCTACTCAATTAGATTACTTAAGTTGGATTGTATTATTGGTCACTGTTATGTATGCAAAAAAGAAGGTTACTTGGAAATAGGACGTGTACTGAGTACGATAGACGGCACAAGTGAGGAGGCTTGTGGAAACGGCCGGGTATATGGCAAGGGGGACTGTCATAGGCTGATGGATGGCCAATCAGCACAAAGGTGTGAACAGTGGTCATGACCTTGATCGTTCGTTTGTCACGCGTTTATGGCATGATGTCCTGACTGCCCGGGCAGGATACGCAGCAGTCACCATACAGCACAATATCAGAATATGTCAGATACTTCAAGAGGCGGCATTTGAACGTATTTCTTTTCGCCCTCCTGCAGAAACTAAACTGTGTAAGAAATGACTACTTATTTAATATACAATTATCTCATTGATTTCCGATTTCCTTATAAATTCAAACATAGTTCATGGAAAACATGCGTAAAGACATTCACCCTTTCATATATTTGGTAGAAAAATACGTCCGCTTAAAATTTTATATTCGAAAGAAGGGTAAAATTTGGTTTTAAAAAGGTTTCCGATTATGCGATTTTTAAGAGGACTAAATGCCGGCTAATAGAACATCGTGCCTCTACATTTACTATTTCATATCCACTGCTAAATTTTATGGCATCCTCTTAATACCGTAGACCACTGCATGGTTTTTCATACACGGAAAATATACAGCTTATAATTTGGATACCCTGAAAGCAAACTGCATGCGCAGGTCGTGATCCGAATTATTCGGGAATTAGGATAGTTGTTTAAAGCCGAATTATACCCTACCTTTGGGTAGAAAATTTGAAGAAAACAGTTTTCTACAACATGAAATTAATATTAATATTTTGTGCATGTTTCCAATAAAATATTTAGAAATTTATAAGAGCATCGAAAATCAATGAGAAAATTTATATTATATGGTCATTTTTCAGGGTGACTTTTCGCAGGCGCTGAAACAAAGCTCGGGCGAGAGCCGACATCCTGAAATGGAGGAAATATTATGGCATTATTCTGCATGTTGACCAATAATGCAACCCTACTTAAGTAATCTTTTCGGGTCGGAGACGCATTTCAGAATTTTTGTTACCACTTCGTGAGTTAGCACATCTAATTTATAAGCACTCTCAAATGGCACATTATTCTTCAAACAATGATCTGAATTTTTTCTCGATCTCATTTCACTAAGAACGTCTGAATCGCGTGCCACTTCTTTTGCTGTACAAAACTCTCTTAAAAAAGTTACGGAAGCAGCCTAAAGATCTTCTCTTGGTCTCGAAGACGTTTTACTAGAAGACAGTTAAGCACGGCTCATCAAAATATTTCTGCTCGGATAAATGCCAGCTGACTAACCCAAACTTTACGTGTGTTCGATGCCTAGGAGCAGACTTCTGTCTTCTCTTTTGCATCGATGATAGTTCAAATCTTCCTTAGATTTCAGCCCCTACACCTGTTATTTGCCCATAAAATCTTCGTAATTCCTCCTTTATTATGCCTCCTCCCGCGTCCTTTACCTATAAGCACTCCTTTTTCTTCGCTTCCAGGTATACTTCCCTTTGAAATAACCTTCCAGTAGATGCAAGATCATCAGATAATCTGCATACCTATAAGAGAAGGCTGCGCCTTTATCTGAATACTGACTCGACGAGACTTCTAATTTCCCCATCTTTTCCGGACAAGTTTCTGCATGACATATAGAAAGGGCAGTCGGGGATTGAGGACTCCGCCGCCAAATTACCGCATCCGCTAATATTCCCTTCTCTCTGTGTGTGGTTTTGTTTTCTACGATCTCTCATGAGAAAATTCGAATTTTTCGATCTTTCAGTACGCGATTTCCTACCTGATAAATCCCCTCAAATATGTAGTGGGGGGAACGGTTTGACGTGCAGGCTTTAAGCAGCCTACTTTTTGCTGATCGCCAACCCCTTTCAGGAATCCATTCTAGCCTCTGAGATTACGTGATCTCATCTCCTAATCGGCGATTTCGCGGTCATTGATGCCATATCTTTATTTCGATGCCAGGCGGTCTATTGAACATTTTGGCTAAATCATCTTTTTTCGCCACCTGCTAGTGGTTAGGTGAGTCAGAAAAGAGGTCTCAGTGTTGCATCTCCCATTACGCTCCTATGAATGCCTCAGAAATTGGAAGAAAGAAAACAAGATCATTGGAACAAGAAGTTTACTGACCTGGCGTCTCGGATTCACACTCGAACCCGTCATCAGAAACGGGTGCAGACGGTTGACCTTTATTTGCTACCCTCCCTGATTATTAGTTCAAGTGGTGATCCGAAACGCCAGGTCAATAAACTTCTTATTCCAGTAATCGCATCTTCTTCTTCTTACGAACTGCTTCCTGGAACTCTCCTGTTCGCTTCTATAGACCTCAGCCTTTGACGTCCCCTTCTCGGCTGGACTCTAAGCGGACTGTGATTGATAGCGTCTGGGCCCCTTTCGTCTCGCCACTTTGATGCGGATATTGTTAATTCGTTTAGGAATTCGGCCTTGTAGGTGTCCGTTTCGAGTCAGTCGTTCACTAAAACATGCAGGCCGGTTTTGTCCGACTCGCGTGTTTGACCTTTCATGAGCGAAAGTTTTTTCTCCCTTAAAACTAGTCAAATCACCCTGATTTTTTTTCTTTTCGAACAAAAGAGTGTTTTTACTGTCGCTAATCTTTTTTAAAATAACACTGCGTATTCTCTAAACATGAATAGAATGCTGCACATAGTTTGTCTGCTTGTCCTAAAATATGCTTGAAAATTTACTTTTAATTACCCTGGATGATTAATAAAAGAGCGTGTTTTATTATGGTCATTGTATGGTGTGGCCATCGCTGATGGCTCTTCAATGCCTTTTTTTACGGCAAAATGTGTCTATAATCGTTAGTCAGTTAACATCAGCAGGGTGATTAACTCCGCTATTAAATTACTGACAAAGCAATCCAAGTGCATAAATAGTCTGTATTCAGCAGGTCAATTGAATATTTGTCGGAGGAGGGCAAGTAGTCATTTGATTCTGCCGCTTATTGGAATTTGTATTTCTGACATGCCCAGTCAGCTTAAAACAAACTCCCCCAGCCATGGCCGGCCTGTCAAAATTGAAAAGAATAATGTTCGTTTGGCTCCCCGTTTTTGTGCACTGTAACTCATGTCTGGTCTGGAGGTCATTAATCTGGAGTCTAGCAGGTCGGCTGCAATGCGATTTAGCTATTGTGGACAGTACAGTGAGTGACCGATCTCATGAAATGTTCGCCAAAATTCTGAAATGCGTTTCCAATTAGGAAGGATTAATTAGGTGGGGTTGTAATACTGATTATCTTGCGGTGTAATCCTATAATATTTCGGACTCGGCAGGATGTCGGCTTTCAAATGCACGTAATTTAAATCTCCTGTAGAAGTCGTGCTCGGCAAAAAATGGCAACTTACGTAGCATGCACTTTTCCCATTGATTTTCGATGACCTTGCAAATTTAAACACATTTTATAAGAAATGTTAACAAAAATATGCTTTCTTTCATTAGTTTGATAGGGAACCACCTCATCTTTATATTTTATACTCGAGGAAGCATTATAATTAGGTTTTAAAAGAGTTTCTAATTATGAGAATTTTTAAGACCTTGAGATGGCTATTCATACAGCATCATACCTGTGCTTTTACCACTACGCCTCCTGAAATTTACAACATAGTCTGCATCCATTGCAAAATTTTATAGACTTTATATGAAATTTTTTAAAGATATAGAAGAATATGTGATTTTACTTAAGCGGAACGCATGAAGCTTGTATACTGCAATCACTAAGCGCAAATGCAACGGTTAACCAAGCTCCAAGTTATTCGAGAATTAGGAAACTTTTTCAAAACCTAATTATAATGCTTCCTCGAGTATAAAATATAAAGATGAGGTGGTTACCTATCAAACTAATGAAAGAAAGCATATTTTTGCTAACATTTCTTATAAAATGTATTTAAATTTGCAAGGCCATCGAAAATCAATGGGAAAAGTGCATGCTACGTAAGTAGCCATTTTTTGCCGAGCACGAATTCTACAGGAGATTTAAATTACGTGCATTTGAAAGCCAACATCCTGCCGAGTCCGAAATATTATAGGATTACACCGCAAGATAATCAGTATTACAACCCCACCTAATTAATCCTTCCTAATTGGAAACGCATTTCAGAATTTTGGCGAACATTTCATGAGATCGGCCACTCACTGTACAGGTCACTTGCGGAGCACAGTGTCAGCCCTGATGTCGACCTGTCCGCAGAGGTGGTTGTGCGCCAGCTTGATTGATGCTTCATTTGCCTGCATCAAGTTCAAACTATCCGCAAGCACGCTGTCACATCCACTGTCTAACATCCACGGCATTCTCCCTTTACCCCCAGTCCGTGCACGGGTTCTCTTGCTCGAGGGATTATTTCCACCTAGTTTGTTGTAACGTCATGCACCCCTATACAAAATCATTTGCACAAAATTCATCGCCAACTTATTTGACTGGTCATCTTGTTAGCTCTCTGTGACCTACCAATAAGCCGCCTTCATTGTCCACGTCCGGGGGAGGTTTCGAATGTAAGATAATCGGCATTAGTTACAGTATTCGAGCGGTATTTCTGGAACGAGGCATGCTTTCCTACAAAGCATTGTTTCTTCTGTCAAGTGGTTCATAAACTACTTCGGATTCACGAATTATTATCATTAAAATTATTAGCACTTCAACTCTTAATGCTACTCGATCAGACATGGTCAAGCAACAGAACTACTGTCACGGTAGTTGTTCCATCCTCAAGAGGACATGAGATAAAGAAGCAATTTTACTTGACACGGCCTAGGTTGCCTCTCTTAGCTGTTTATTTACCTAACAAAAGTGCAAAGTGTGAAAAATCAGTAGGCTTTCACGCAAGTCTGGTCTTTGTGGATGAAAGCTACCATGTCCAGATCTGAAACAAACACCTTCTTGCTATACCCGTTGTGCCCAAACCTGTCTGTGCCATTATGCAGGAAATTCTGACTTGCATTGCCTATTGAGACATCTTCTATTTTAATATTTTATTTGATGCGATTGTTTGGGATTTAACCCTTAATCAGTAATTATTTTCACACAGTCCTATTTTTAGAACGTACAAGGCAATTTACCAACCCTTGTTTCGCGTACAACGATTGGCTATTGAGACGTTTATAAATAGTGGGTTAAAAACTCATGCATGCGTGGTCAATTGGATATGTTCCGCCAAATTATATTGCTCGTAGTTGTATGCAGCACTTTTGGAGAAGGTAAAGTCTTGAAAACTTGGATTTTAAAAACACGTAGAATTGTGCTATTTTTTCTTACTTCATATGACATTAAAATTGCATCATTTAAAGGATCAGCATCCAATGCTAATCACTGAATTTACAATTACAGAGTTCAATAGTACTTTGGAATTTAAACAGAACAGCGATTACGTCTTCACGAAACAGCTGCATGGGCATGTGGAGGTACGTTTTGCCAAATAAGGAGCACAATGATTTGCTATTGTCAATAAACTAACACAGAAGTCTTGTTTATAGCGTATGTTCGTGGACGGCGAGGAAATTTCCAATCCGAACAACGGATCTCACTGTGTCGCGCCAAATGACTGCTGGGAAGTCGTTGAACGTAAGGAATGGAGCTCATTTTGCGATCCTCAACATTTTTACCTAAACAAAACAAACTCAGATCATTTCCTAGTTTTTTGTCAAATTTTAGCAAAAGTTAATTTATGATGAAACCGCATTTCAAATAGAATGTCTGTGATGCGGCGAGTTGGTAGTATATTGCAGTGGGAAAAACACAGCTCTATGTGATAGTCATACATGAGTGAATTTCGTAATGTTCAATCGATATTTTCTTCTCAAGCTGAAAAATTGCTGGTCGCATACGGTCTTCTCAAAGGATCCACCGCATCATTTACGGTGGAATCTGCGAATATGCCCCACCGCCACCCAGTTGGAATTCAGTATAAGAAGGCAGGCACGCCAGATTGTAAGTGGAAAGGACATGTCCCTCAACCTATTCCAGCAATAGGGCATTTTTCAAATTACGACCGCAGCCTACAGCAGGCATTTTCCTTTTACTTGGGGCTGCTCAGTAGTCAGACACATTAAATAAACAGAGAATTTTCTATTTTCTATTTGTGTATATTGAGTCCGTTTGCATTTACGACTTAACCACGTTTCTCGTCCACCTTACGAGTTGAATACGTGTCAAAATGTCCCTTTTAGACGACGCACTGAATTATACAACGAGGCCTATCGTGGCAAAAGAAATTCTCGAAAATGAAACTCTCGTTCACATTCTAGTATCCAGTTCGGATATCGGGGTAAATAATTACGTCAAATATGTATGATTGGAATATCATTTTTGCCAAATTCGGCATAAAGATTTCGATTAAGTGATACGATTTGCATTCATATCATTCAACTATGGCCACTGCTTGTGAACAGAGCGTCACGAATTGGTTACCAGTCAATATGTTACTAAAATTATTTGCAATCTACGACAAGTAAAAGATTGTTAGTCGATTTGAATAATTTTTATTTGCCACATTTTATTCTAGAAGTATAACATCTGCCATAACATTTGGCCTTTCCAACATTTTAGCATGTAAACGCCACTGGAAATATTACAACGACCCATAGAGATTATACTGCCATCTCCATATTTGGAAAGACCGGTACGTGCCTGCTCTGAAGTGAAAAGCGCGTCCAATAAGTACACAACATTCAAGCGACTGCAACATAATATTTTAGACGATATTCATGCTCATACAGCCGGTTTAACCTCTGCCTTTGTTTTTTAGGTGTGATGGCGTTCGACGTTGTTCTCTTCACCGGCCACCTGGGAACCGAACCGCGAATAATGGAGATAATGTTCGGTAACGGCAGGGTTGACCGTATTACGATAACACCCTCCAATAAACCCGAGGCGACATCGCCAATACTGACATTCATCGATTTCGAGAATTCTTTCAGGACGTATTAAGGGAGCATCGGATGACGGATGTCATGTTTACCATGCCTTGATTTAAACAGAATGTCAAGCTGGTTTACTTTCGACATGTCACAATAAACACTGGATCTCAATGCTTTTGCCTACTTCCTAGGATTTTCTACTGGTAATAACTGAAGGGAGAATTTCGTTGAAGGACGCCGCGAAGTGTTGAATATAGGAACATTTCAGAAGCCTACAAAACCCCGCTGTTTAATACGAAATTAATTCAGTGTGTATCCGCGTGGTGCGTTTGTTTTGGAGTATGCCCTTAACATTGCAGAGTGTTCAAAAGCATCGTTTCGAATTAGTGAGAAATATTAAGCATGTGTCAACAGTCCAAATTGCTTAAAGTCTTGAAGCAGGAGAAGCGTGCATTCGTTTGCCTCCCAGTAGGCATTATTTGAGATTGGACGCATCAGGCCAGTCAAGGTTCGGGCTGCCACCTCGTTACCAATAAGCATGGCCTAAAGCGCTTACTGGGCTGACAAATCGACAATTATAAACGTGTGTGAATTTACTAAAGGGCAAAAATGTGTTCCGATATGTTCGAAAGCATGTTTCATTATGACCTGTGTACATTCACTTTGCCTATGTGTCCTCTGGGATGCATATTATAGCCATTCTTGTTAGCATTGAAGAACATCGTAATAGACAGACGTGTAGGTTACGTAACTCTAAAGGCCATGTCATCTAGATTGAACTTCCGTGCGTTGTCCTAGATACAACCCCAGCTTTCAGTCAATTGTCGGTCGGATCATATTTCTTAGCCGTATCTACAGTAGACAAGACCCAGCCTAACCCTTAACCCCAGCCCCAATCCCTAACCCCATATCCCAACTCCTTACCCCAACTCCTAGTCCCTAACTCCAACTCCTAACCCCTAACATAAATCTCTAACAGGTACGGCTACGAAATAGGATCTTGCCCAGTTTTCCTCTCTAACTCGCACTAACAGACGTTTAGCCATACACTGGCTACAGGAGATTGCTTAAGTTATATTTTGCCGCATGGTCGGACATCAGGAAACCGCAGTTTAGCTGCAACCGTTAGAAAGCACCAAAATTAACCATATTTTCATGGATTGAAATTCATGAAACGACGTCTTTCCTGGGAATATGCGATTTACAGTGCTAGAGTTAGTTAATGATGTGACTGTACGTTCATATCTTATTTCAAAAGCAATATGTACCTACTACCGCTAACCACCCAGTTCGGCTACGCTGCCATTGTACACATATATTTTAAGAATCCCAAAATTGCTCTTTGACTGACAATTGAAACCTCCATCTGTCGACGGCGGATATGATACAACAATTGCAGTTATTATGACATTTACAGAAAATGGGCTAACTCATGAAATGTCAACCAAAATTTCGAAATGCGTTCTCGTTTCGAAAAGATAAATTAAGTAGTGTTGTAAAACTAATCGTCAAGCAGCATAAATCTATAATGATCCAGTTACCGCCGGGTGTCGGCTTTCGAAAGAACTTATTTTCGGATACAGACAAGATCTATACTCTGCAAAAAATGACTACTTAAGTAGCATGCAATTTTCTCATTGATTTTCGATGCCCTTGAAAATTCAATTATATTTCATGGAAAACAGCATAAAAATATTCATTATTTCGTTTATTCGGTAGAAAATCACGTCCTCTTCCAATTTTATGCTGATAAGAAGAGTGCAATTCGGTTTTAAAAAACTTCTCTAATACCCGAATAATTTTGAACCCGACCTGCTGTTACACTTGCATTCAGGGTTTCAAAACTACAAGCTGTATATTTTCCGTGTACGGAAAACCATGCATTTCTCTACGGTGTTAAGAGAAGACCATATGGGGTTCATAAAATTAAGCAGTGGATTTGAGCAATACTGTTATCTTTACAAGCCACATTCGTAAATGCAGATTCATGACGTTTCATGAACGGCCATTTGAAGGTATTAAAAAATCTCACATTAGAAATTTTTTTTTAAAACTGACTTACACACTTCTTTTTAGTAGACAATTGGAAGAGGACGTGATTTTCTACCAAATAAATAAAAGAATGAATATTTTTATGCTGTTTTCCATGAAATATAATTGAATTTTCAAGGGCATCGAAAATCAATGAGAAAATTGCATACCACTTAAGTAGACATTTTTTGCAGAGTATAGATCTTGCATGCAGCCGAAAATCAGTTCTTTCGAAAGCCGACACCCGGCGGTAACTGGATCATTATAGATTTATGCTGTATCATGATTAGTTTTACAACACTACTTAATTTATCTTTTCGAAACGAGAACGCATTTCGAAATTTTGGTTGACATTTCATGAGTTAGCACATCTACTTTACGTGGGGAACACTGTACCATAGTGAGAGAACATTTATCTGCAATATACTCTCTAAGGTACTTCAGAAAAACGGCTCATTTGTGAATAATTTAATTAATGAAACTTTGGTGGAATAGGGTACCAATAGGATTCATGACAAATAAATTCCTGTATTAAATGGTTTCTTTCAACTTCACGAAATTTTTGATGAAATTAACAAACTATACAGTCAAAAGAGGGTACCGTAATAGTTGTACATATGACTGATTTTTATTCATTTTTGAAACTACGAGAGTTGGAAAAGCAGGCAGGGATAAAATAGGACCCGGGTGTTTCAATTTACACAGCCACTACAGGCTCGTAGTCAGAGAAAATGCACCAGGTTGGGCTGTAGTTTATGGTTCATTCATACGCCCGCTCTCCCTTGGCAGTAATCAATATATTTTGCATGCATCTCAGCCGAGCTACCAAAGACGATCAGTGTGATTTGGCGATAAAGGATCGGACAACGAAACACTTGGAAAAATAAGTGTTCATAGGCTTTGACGCTGTGACTGCTTGGGCGTAAAGTTTCCATAGGCCCGTCCTACCGTCACGGACGGCGATATCCACCGTGTGTCTAGTTAATGCCCGGCGGGGACGGTTAATTGCACGTTTAGTTACTTTTTTTGGTGATAAAAGATTTCCACACTTCCCTCGCGATTTTTCCTCCCTTACCCGACTGGTCGCCATAACAACCCTAGTCAGAACAACAGAAGTATGACTGAGCGTATTGGGCGGCAAAAGAGAACAGTCTGTCTGAGCGTGCCACACACGGCCTGGTCCCTGAACGATGGAACACGCTTTAACGGACACGAGACGGCGACTGAGATGCAACCTAACTATAGGCGTCATAAATGGCACATACAAAGTAATCAAGAAAGGCCGACTATTCGTCCTGGGAGAACCGGCTTACGCGCTCAGTCGACAGCCTTTTAAGTCACGGGTTTTAGGGCATCCTTGTAGGTTAAATGTGCATCCGATTGTATGTACTGGGAAATCCGCAGTGGTGTCGTGAACGTGGATTCCGCTGTGTTGTCCCTGGTCAATCTGTCTTTTGTATGCAACGGTAAATGAGCCGAATCGGTCAACAATCCAGTGTTGATAAGGATGACTCTCGTTCCGCCAGTATCGCTGCAGACGTTTCACCAGGTCCCTTCAGACGGATATTTATCATCTGATTCGCGGAGTTCACATTTCTGTACAATCGTCTCCCTTCACACATATATATGAAAGCAAATGCGTTCTTTTCCCAAAGAACGTATTTGGTTTTAAATTATATTTATTGGGATGCCGGCGTTCCAATACATATATATATATATATATATATATATATATATACAGTAGATGTGCTAACTCATGAAATGTCAACCAAAATTTCGAAATGCGTTCTCGTTTCGAAAAGATAAATTAAGTAGTGTTGTAAAACTAATCATCATGCAGCATAAATCTATAATGATCCAGTTACCGCCGGGTGTCTGCTTTCGAAAGAACTTATTTTCGGATGCAGACAAGATCTATACTCTGCAAAAAATGTCTACTTAAGTGGTATGCAATTTTCTCATTGATTTTCGATGCCCTTGAAAATTCAATTATATTTCATGGAAAACATGCATAAAAATATTCATTATTTTGTTTATTCGGTAGGAATCACGTCCTCTTCCAAGTTCATACTCAAAAGAAGAATATAATTCGGTTTTTAAAAAGTTTCTAATTGTGAGATTTTTTAATACCTTCAAATGGCCGTTCATGAAACGTCATGAATCTGCATTTACGAATGTGGCTTGTAAAGATAACAATATTGCTCAAATCCACTGCTTAATTTTATGAACCCCATATGGTCTTCTCTTAACACCGTATAGAAATGCATGCAATATTGTTAACTTTACAGGCCACATTCGTAAATGCAGATACATGAAGTTTCATGAACGGCCATTTAAAGGTATTAAAAAATCTCATAATTAGAAACTTTTTTAAAACCGAATTATACTCTTCTTTTGAGCATGAAATTGGAAGAGAACGTGATTTTCTACCGAATAAGTAAAATAGTGAATATTTGTATGCATGTTTTCCATGAAATATAATTGAATTTTCAGGGGCATCGAAAATCAATGAGAAAATTGCATACCACTTAAGTAGACATTTTTTGCAGAGTATAGATCTTGCATGCAGCCGAAAATCAGTTCTTTCGAAAGCCGACACCCGGCGGTAAGTGGATCATTATAGATTTATGCTGTATCATGATTAGTTTTACAACACTACTTAATTTATCTTTTCGAAACGAGAACGCATTTCGAAATTTTGGTTGACATTTCATGAGTTAGCACATCTACTTCATATATATATATATATAATTGCCCAACAGTAGCCTCGCCGGGAGATTTGTGGAGCACACCCGACTACATAGGCGACTGCGAGCCTGGAATGGGATTCCCAGTTTGGCTCTTTGAGCAATCCTCAGTCCATAGAAAGCCCTCAGAAATGTAGTCTGAATAAGACCTTCCTAAATCCTGTATCTTGGATGCCACCTTATAGCGGTCGGGTCGACCTAATCTCTTGTCTACTAATAAAGTACGAACAATACTATCACGAGTCTCCCTGGTGTCCATCCATGAAATACTACTAAATAGAGCTCGATAATCTCGCAGTTTACTAAACAGGTTGGGAAGTAGCATGTCTAATTAACAGCTGAAAGAGAAGCGAACATTCAAACGTCGCTGCCAGTGCAAATTAACTGGTCCAGAGGCAAGCCGACGTAACGGTTCGACCGTCAACTTGGACGATGTCCATCTCATGCTTCATATCAGGCTAGAAGCGAGCGCGGAGACTTGCGCGTGGATTATTTTATAGTGACAATAGACTTGCGTTGCATTTTTCGCACTCCCTCCTCTCCCATCCCGGGCACGGTGTTATGACACAGTCAAGAAGGCCGGAGGTAGGCGGGGACGCAGGGGGCTGGCATGGTGAGAATCGTCATCTAAGCGTACCACCACGCCCCCTGGTCCACAAAAAACACTTGAACGGGACTTTGACTCAACAATAAGAGGATAGGGGCAGCGGCGTAGATCCGAGCTTTCACGGCGTGAGCCTGTATGCCACTACACCCCACGGTCACGGACTACGCATGGCTAGGATTTACGTATATCATGACGTGTGCGGTACAGATCTCACACTTAGTTGAGAAGCCACATGAGGAGCAGCCGAAGAACACGCTTCTGACTTACGTGGAAGGCGCTGGTGCCGGGGAGTGCATGTGATGCATGCGTTGGTGGGGAAAATGTGTGGTAATGTGGTCGAACGTGTAGCAAATCGCCTCAGATTTCCGTGGAGGTGCATGTAGCCAAATAGGCCCATACGCCCATGAATGTGCGTCAGCAGTGAAGGCGGACGCGGCGACTGTATGTCGGGGCGTCATGCACCGGCTAATCAGTCCCCGTGAGAAGTATTCGCAAGTGACCGGGCGATGACCGAAGTGAATGTGCGATCGAAATGAGGACAGGCTAGGACTGAGTCCTCACCGCCGGAGACGGATGTGGTAATGGTGAGAGCGGTGGTTGGCTGGCCGTGGTGAGCGTTTTGATCGATGGCGGGAATGGAGGCTGTGGTGGTGGTGGTGGTGGTGGTGGTGGTGGTGGTGGTGGTGGAAAATTCTGGTCAAGTGTTTGTTATTGACCAAGGGGTGTGGTGGCACGCCTAGGTGCGGATCCAGTCGCGCCATTCACTTGCATCCTCCCCGCCTCCGGTCTTCTTGACTCTGTCATGACAGCGGGTCTAGTTGCGAGAGAAGGAAAAGATGCGTAGATTCTGAGCAAGTCCGCCATCACTATAAACTAATTCACGCGCAAGTCAACGTGCCTGCTGCCCCTTGTTGTGTGACACACGGTGGACATCGTCGGAATCGACGGTCGAACTGTCGGATGATGGAAGGTGTTGGTGAGAAAGAGAAGGTTTTGTTCTTCGCAGGTATGTAGAAGATGAATGTCGTTGTTGTTGCTGGCGCCGATTCCGTTAGGACCCAGCACTCCCTCCCCGGTAGCATGATCTGTCCCAGGGCGGACGTTGAAGGCACGGACAGTCAACTTGTCCGTCTTCGGCACAGTCACCAAGAGGGCATGCAGGTCCTCGTCCCGTCGGAGCCGCTCACTGGGAAAGGAGAGTGTAGACTCTTAGAGGCATGTGTAGGGTCATAAGACGGTCGTTGATGTCCTAGAGCAGGCTGCCAAAGTTAATAGAGTTACTCCAACAGTTTACTCCAGCCAATCAGATCATGCCCTTGACCTGTTAGCATGTGGACTTGTCCGCTGACTCATCTGAAGGGTTGGGCGCCCCCTGCCAATGGCCGGTGCGATCTCAACACGCTCACGCCGTTCGGGCGGGCGGGCCGTTAGCACGGTATGTTGGCACTTCGTTAGAGCGGCATGTGAATGAGTCGGTTAGGACGGCCTCTCCTAACACGAGGAGCCATAGATGAGAGTCAGGTTCCACTTAAGTGTCGAATGGAGCTGCCACCACTTACACGAAGCGCATGGAGCGAGCTGCCAATCCCACACGGTATGCCTCCTTACACATGTGAGCATGAAATGTGCGCCGAAACTGTCAAACTAATGACGGAAATGTCCACATAGTTTTCCAAACATTAAAATATTCGAGTGCCTCACGATACTACTGAACAGCGCACTTCGACGAAAACCAATTCAAACACTGCGGCTTACTGCCCTCACAAGGAAATTCCTCTTAAGTAGATTAACCCCTGTTCGTCTAAGTGCGTAATTCCTTCGGTAGAACACGAGAACAAGGACTCCCCGTAATACAGGTGGTCTTACGTCAAATTCCAGGGCGATTAGGGCTAAGGTTAGGGCAGGGTTGTGGTTAAGGTTAGGATTTTGCCCCTAAAACGGGTCACAAAATAGATGCGATTGACCAACACAGAGGCTAGAT
>CACRXP010000011.1:2788087-2808386 GCA_902702965.1 Spirometra erinaceieuropaei
TGGCCGCTGTAGCCAAACCGACGGAGTTCAACACCGATCACTCGCTAGATTAGGTTAATAAAGAGGGCGCAAGTAGGGCTCGAAGCATGCGCAGGGAAGCGTGTGTGAACTGACACCTGGTGTAACCGAGGCTGACGTATAATCACTCATCCCCCGTGACACAACCACTCGCTGAATTAAAATTTCGGGGAAGATGCAAATACGTGATATCTGTAAAGCCAGCGTACTCACATCTACTAATTTTTTTTAGAAAGCTAACCATGTGGTATCACTCAGTTGGGGCTGTAGAACTAAACCTCACCAAGTCAAACACTGGGACATACTGCCCTCACAAGGAAACTCCTCTTACAAATATTATCCCTCTTCGTCTGAATGCAGTATATCTTTCGGTAGGACACGAGAGATAGGACCCCCCTCACGCCAGATTTCGGGGCGACTAGGCCTAGGGTTAGGGCAGGGTTGTGGTTAAGGTTGGGGTTTTGCCCCTAAAGCGGGCCACGCTATATATGCGCTGAACCAGCACAGGGGTTAGATCGGGGTCCGGCAGACGTTACCGTGAATGCACATCCATAACAAACGCCAGCATTTCAAACTTACGCCACACCACTTGAGGCCTCTGCCGCTACTCATTGTTGTTGTGGTATAAAATCCTGATCAGTGTGTGTGTGTGGACGAAGGGGTGTTGTAGTACACCTAGGTGCGGGTTTTCGCCGTGTCGACCACCTGCGCCCCCTCGCGCCTCCGTCCTTTTTGATTCTGTCTTGACACCGGACGTAAGTGGGGGAGGAGGGGAGAATGCGGTGAATTCAGCGCAAGTCTATCATCACCCTAAACTAACTCACGCGCAAGCCACTGTCCCTGATCTCACCCAGCTATAAAGAACACGGTGGACATCACAGGTCACGGCGGTCGAACTGTCGGTTAAGGCTAAGGTGTTGTTAAGGTTAGGATTAAATTATATATAAGATTTGAGCTAGGGTCATCATTTGGACATGAGAGCATGAATCCTTCCTGGAATTCAGGGCAAAGCCATCCCTTTTAGGGGGGGAGGAATTTATGTCCGCGTCCTACTCCTTTTCCTGGAAGTTGTTTCGCGAGTTAGTTTCATAAATCATGGAGGATTCTAGAATTGTATGGGCTCCGCCGTTGTGTGATTTCTGGAACGTCATCTGACCTAGGGTTTTCAAAGCGCCTGGTATATATGGTCCACCTGATTTCTATCGATCACTCCGGGGTCCCTGTACGTATCGCTTGTTGACTGTAAGCAACAAGCATACATCCTCCAACTTCAAAAACATTGAAATATATCCAAAACTACTGGAAGGTCTAAGGGTAGGTGCATTTTGGGCACACATCTAAAATATTATAAGATTAATGCAATTTTTTGTCGAACTGACGTTCACCCTCTTTAAAGGGCGAAATTTCACAAAGATGTGATTTACTGTCAAAAACTGAAGCAAACGAGCTTCTTAGAAAAACTTCACTGACTTTTCCCAAGAGGCAAAATCAGTTGGCGACTGTTTTCGTGGAGGTGGTTGTCAAGGTTGCTTACACGGAGTTTTAGTCGGGGTCGGCACGCCGCATTGTATGAATCGCCTCCAAATCTCATTTACGATTTATTATTCTTGTAAACTCGCAAACTGATATCTTTTTATCTGAAAGCAAATTCCTGGATTTTGCTCAAGTCGCACGGGCTAAGCACATAGTCTAGAGGCCATCCTACCCAGCATAAAGTTCGAACGGATGAACTGTTCACTCAAACCAATAAAAAATATCGACAGAACATTTTTTGGCATAAAAGGGCTAATTTGCTGGAGATGTTTCGCGCAAACTAAACTCCTCCTGACGCGTGCACTGAGTTAGTTTTTTCGTCAAAAAATATCCAAGATGGACCTGCGTCATTGGTCGGAATGGAAAATGAGACGATGTTGGATGGTGGGGCAGTTGTCTCTGCTCGCCGCTGGTGTCTGACATTGTGACAATTACACCAAGTCTCCAGCCTTCCTGCCCACCTCCTCGTAAATAAGTAATGACCTTGGCAGTCTGGAGCTTTAGAGGCATCTTTAAATTGTTCACCAATGGTACTGTTGTCCCATTGGAGGCTTCGAAGAAGGGGTCAGGTCAAAATCTGGTTCGACACAGTTCGTCAAGACATGGAAGTGGTTCTTGGACCTTCGGTATTCGGTCTCCGTCTTTGGCGAAGAGAGTGGGTTGAGCTGTCCAGATCTGCTGCGCGGATCGTCACGCGTGGCGGGGTACAGTTCGTGACATCATCAAGGCCGGCTAGATCAGGCATGATCACAGCCGTATCAAGTACAAGTATATTCGTTGATGACTTTTTCCGTGGACGTGCATTTTATTCGACGATGGGGTTCCCTGTTTGGATGGGTCTTCAAATGTGACCTAAATGACTTTCTACATTTAAAAAACGCCTAAACACTCGCTCATTTGGTAAATGCCTTCAACAAGTGTCATATTTTTAAAGTTTTAGCAAACACAATACGGAATCTCTCTTTGTGGGTAGTCGATTGAAAACACTGAAAATCATGTAATATTCAGAGATATTTCACGGCCGATCTAAAACTCGACGTATTCCAGAATAGAGGAAAAATACAATGTCAAGTAAGCGTTTGATCCTCACTGTTGTGGTTAGTATCTCAGTCGATCCCATTCACTCCATCCGCCAACTTGCTGCTGATGACAATGAACGTTTTCTCGTAGGACAAATACCGCATATAATACATATGCAGCTCACTAAGCGTGCAACAGTCCTGAACAAACGAAAAACACGAATTACTTTCAGGAAAAAAAGTCCTCCTTATACACACAGAGTAGTATGTTTATGATTACAACTGTCGGTTCTATTTACGTTTATCGGTCACTGACCCGCCTCACAAAATGTGACCTTATGAAAAATTGCAGTCCTAAGACGTCCCTATCAGTGAAATAACTCAAAATCATGTTTGTTTTTTTGAACCAAATCTCGGTCAATTTCAAAACGTAAAGAATACTGCGAATCCTCAGGAAGCCGTTTTGGAACCTTCACTCAGAATATGGGCTGTTGGCAAACCGCCATACTTAAAGCTACACGAATTCTCAAAGGATATTTAAATGCAAACTTCACTTAAAGGTTATTTTCAGAGGTTATTGTATTTGTGCTGTCGTATTTACTCAGTTTTTGCATGAACAGGCCTTCTGTACACATAAAACTGAAGTTTACACAATAATAACCATTTACGGCGTTTTCAGGATTTTCCGCTTTTCTAAAAAGCTTTGTATTTCTAAGCAACGTAACATTATCTCTAATATGTATTTTGTGTTTTTTATTCCCATAAAATTGTTATTTACTAATATAGATATTGGGTCCACGTATCAATGCTCGTTTGAGAGTGATTACGATCATTCGCAAATTCCGACACCTTTAATGAATTAGGTCACCAAATGCATTTCCAAATATTAACAACCTATTTCCGACTATTTGCTTGGTAACTAGGTGTGATTGGAGGCACCCGCAAATGGTACCAAGTTCAATGCCTTACGTTATCAACTTTCCACTCCAGTAATGGTATATTTGCGCATATGCGGACACCCTTATCTTGGATTCAACCGGAATTAATGGTAGGTTGCTACACCACTAACATAAAAGTTTGATTCATAATTCGATAAGGCCTCACAAAATAATACTTGTACTTGGACGATCGGAATTACTGAATATGGACTTTAAAGTTCACGCTCGCTCGGATCTTGTTGGAAACATCTGAAGGCGATCTAGAAGAGAAGTCATCTGGTCAAAGAAATTTGCCGCTCTGATTCCAATGCTTCTCCAAAGGGGAACTCGCATTCGCGAGTCAATCTGATGGCTGACTATAGCCTTCTGATACTCGGTTCATGAGCTGGTCTGATACGTGCAACTCGTCGTTGTTAATTAATCTTTCTTTCCTTTTTCGCTTCTCCGAGCTTGCCGGTCAGCTTGCAAGGCAGGACCAGGATGACCAGAAAAGGTTAAATCCCTTAAACAGTTGTTGGCTGAAAACTTCGTATATCTGGAATACCATCTCTTTGCCCTTAAGATCATTAAATAATACTTAAAAAGTTTTACCAACAGATTCGTGGGCTGTAAAATGAACATTCCTGACATGGCTGCCGTCATCTGCCGGCGGTACACCAACCCCAGACGGCGTCCCCAACGAATCGTCTTTTTACTCGCCGTCGGACTGCATCTGTATGAGTTTCTTAAGTCCAGTGGGGTTGTCTGGCCCTGAGCTCTATGGACGTGATGACGTAGGGCTTTGTAGGCTACAGGAAGGTCCAAGTGCCTGGTGATGGAGTTGGCATCGGAGTACCACGCCTTGAGTGTTAGTCATTCTGCTTTTATGTTTCCCCGGCCATCTTTTTCTTCAAATCATCAATCCGGATCTCTCAGTTTTGCCAATCTGAGTAGATTTTTCAGCCATCAATGACCCGTGCAGCTCGCCGTTGGGAGAAATTTGCCCTACGGATTGCGTCAACTCAAGCGTAACTGCATTCCCTCCACCGCTACCTTGACAACCAAGTGACCCCCAAAAGTGTCACTTAGAAGCCTCTTGTGAATTCGACTCTGGCAAGAGAGACTCTAGCTCGACATGGCAGAAGAATTATGAGTGTTCTACCCACGATTGCCATCAAAGACTAGAACGCTACAACATGGAGATGGACCAATCCAAATCTGCGCAGCTGCCGGTGAAGAATCGAATCAATAGTCAGCCAACCATTCTCAGGCATGCTCAGAAAGTACGTGCCAAAAGAGATGAGAAATTATCTACAAAAAATGAAAAACTTCGAGTACCAAACTCAGACAACTCGTCCGACGTCCTTGTTCATAATCTTTCCTTTAAACCCCTCACGAACACATAGCTCGCAGTCCTTGAATATGGATTCCCTTTCAACACAGCGGACGTGGCACCCACAGAGTTTACTAGTGCCTTCGAATCCCTTCTTCAATCAAGGAAGGTATCAGAAAAGACGAAAGATTTGATCCGTCATTAAACCTCCCCGTTACTTATGCGCCAAGAGAGGCGCGAAACCTAACAATTTGGAACAGCGATCACTAAAAAGCCTAAAAGCAAACAAGGACATACTTATTCTGCCAGCTGATAAAGGACTTTCCACAGTCGTGATGAACTAACTGGATTACCAGAACAAAGTATAAGACTTACTCGAAGACCAGCACTCCTATAAACAATGCCCTGCCAACGGAATGAAAAATCTAGTCACCAGGATAGACAAAAGCCAGAGAAAATTCAGGGTCGAAGGAACGATTACGCCCAACTCAGTGACTCAGCCACGGCTCGTTTTTACGGTCTGCCGAACGTACACAAGGCAAATGTCCCACTCAGGCAACTCGGACCTCTTCGTGGCACTCCAACGTACGGTTTGGCAATATGGATGTCCGGTCGTCTTGAGTTTTTGGCCGAAGGCTTACCAACAACAGTAACATCTGCGAACAAATCTTTCGAGCGCACAAAACACCTGAAGTTAGAACCAGCCGAATCAATGGTATCCTTTGATGTCTTTTTTCTCTTCACCTCCATTCCGCATGGGCCAGCGATAGGCGTTGTGAGCCAACTACTGGCTGAGCGCTATGAGGAGAGGGACGAGCCCTGAAGTCCGAACATCAGCTCGTATTCCTGCAACACTGCCTCAAGACCTAGTTAACGGTTGGTGGACAAATGTACGAACAAATTAAGGACACTCCAACGGGCTCCCCTCTGTCAGGCCTAATTGCTGTAGTTCTTCGACGGATAGAACACTTAGTGTTCACCAAATATCAACCAAAATTCCGGGCTCGCTATGTCGAGGACACCTTCGTCGTTGTCAAAGCAACTGACATTGAGCACTTAAAGGAACTGCTGAACTCGGTTGACCCGGACATTCAATTCACAACTGAAACAGAAACAAACAACTAACTGTCCTTTCTTGACGTGCTTGTGCGCTGGTTTACAACTGGACAACTGCAAACCGCAGTATTCCGAAAACCCACCGACAGGAGACAGATCCTACACTTCAACAGCAACAATCCTGTGTCTCACAAAAGTAACTGTGCCCGCACTCTATTCCAAGGAGTCGTAACACACTGCAGCACACCAAAAGATAAAAGGGTCGAACGACTGTACCTTCAGAAGGCGAGAGGCTGAGACAGCGAGAGAAGAGGAAAATCACTTGGCATGAGGCCAACCAACGCGAAATGCCACTTCAGTTCCTGGTCGATTAAACGCATTTTACGCCTTGACAGTGGGGAGCCGACCAAGCTTTTCGAAACGTCAGCACCTAAATAAACCCGCTCCGGTGAGACCACCTTTTTCTTCAAACCTTACCTTGCCTTGTTTGTTATTATTCCCTCTTCGTTTTGTAGACAGAATTTAGAACCGGCAAACATCTTCAAGTTATCCGTCTATATTCCATATAGAGGAATTTCGGTAGTTATCACTACTCTTGTCCTCCTGTATGACGTCTCTTAAAGTTTTCAAACTACTTGCCTGCTTACCAGGAGGTAATGGGATGATAAAGCGCCTATCCTCGCTAAGCGACTGGTTACGTCCAGCTCGTTATTTTTTTATTCTTACCTCATGCCCGAATATTGTAGGAGCGTACACGACCGTCCACGCGACATGGTAAAATAACTCGAATCTCGCCTCGGGCAATTTCTCTACGTTTGAAAATTCACTAACTTCGATGCATATATTTGGACCATGGCTCAACAAAATGTTTTATAAATAATCTAACGAACCAATTAAATCGGCCGAAAGGTATACGCAAACGCCAAAGCTACTCAGTGGTTTGACGATTTCGTAGGACACGGGGAATGAGTCAAAATGGAATTTGTATATTTCTGTGAGGGCCTGGGGATAGCCTTTTAAAGTGGCAAGCACTGTTGCTGCGACCTCAATTATCCAGGTCTCCAAGCTGACGACAATGCTAAAGAATATGAAAATCAGTTTAGGTGAAAGATCTGAAGTCAAATTCTTTATCATGTCAACCCCAATTGATGCAATTCGACACATTTTTAACAAAACAGACCTAGGTTTTGCAAAAGCTAAAGAATCGAACTTAAAACATCCACTTATAACGTATTTCAATAACTCAATCACTGTTTTCTAGTATTAGGATCAAGCTACGCCTTATGAAACTTAGTTGCTAAATAAGTAAAGCACTAAAGTGGGAAGGAAGTTCCTGGTAAATACTGCTCATATTCTTTCAAGTCAGTCTACTGTGTACAATGCGCTGTTGACTAACTGAACTAGTGATTCAGTAGGCGACACTGTGGAATATTTCGATCTCGAGGTATTTCCGATCCAACAACAGTCCTTTTGGTCAACTTGCTATCGTTACTACTATGTCATGCAGCCAGTAAACTCTGTTATGTTTTGGATCTGCTGACCTCACAGATGGACAGTGAGCCTTTCACCAGGCGCACTGGATCTTCGGATAAAAGTGCTCGATTAGTCACTTTACTTACTTCATCTTTTAGGTAACATTGATTTTTGATTCGACTGAAGAGCAGCTGGTTCAGGCCAGTGCAATTATCCATCAGTGAGATCTTTAACCGAAAACGTTAAACTTCATCTCATCACCAATAACCCAGAATTCGGCTCATTGTTGCATCTGCACACGTCGTCTATTACTTGCGTTTTCTGCGTCGGACTCTACAGCGCATCGAGGAAACGCAATAATTTCAGACTTTAACACATGAAACAAAACTTGCGAGGCAACAGAGATATTCACCCACTTCCAAATCCACCATGCGTAAAATACTTGCCATTATGGATTTTCTGGTTAGGGTAGCCGACAGAGCACAACGAAATTATTCTGCGCCCCGTAATGGGACTATTTAAACTTGACTACGACTTCCCAGTTACTGTCTCCGTTATTGGCACTAGGACCGTACGCCCAGACTTACTTTGCGTCTTTATGGGATAGTTTTCACGTGTCGAAATTCGTCAGGAGACTGAGACAAGCACAATGTGTTTATTAGCACCGTTCAACTGACTACGCAGTCGACCATTGCTTAAATGCAACCTAGGGAGACAAACGTCCGAATTCTATCAAGGACCGGAGTTATTCAGGCCCTTCGAGGACTACAAACAGCTGAGTCGTTGCTGAATAAGCATTTTACAGTTTTTCAAATTTTAGATATCTTTTTTCGATCACTAATTTTTAGATACTGATTTAATTCTCAATATGTGGTCCGAAGTAGTTGCTGTAACCTCGAAAGCGAAAATATGCCTGTCCTCTCATCTCGACGTTTCTGGAGTCTCAGCAATTTTACTGTAATTGTACAACCAGCGCCGACACCTCGTTATAAGATGCCTAGTAAGATGAACTTCTCACCCAGAATCCGCGCTTACTTTACTTACGCCTCCAGCCATGGAACAGCAAAGCACGTCAAAAGCGTGACTACTGCGGAAAGTATGAGGTACGGGAATCAACCTTGAGGTGGGTACGCAACTAGAAAACTAGAAAACGAGCTTGCTGAATTAAGGACGCTCATACAGCAGAGCCTTGATGACCAGAGGGAGGTTGCCGGTGTTAAGGACAAAAAACGAAAAGCAAACTGCAAAAAGTGCGAAAAAATGTCGTCTCAGGGGCATCTTCAAACACGGGCAGTGACTCAGTAAACAGAGATGCGGGTATCGGTAGTAGAAGGATAATGATAACGAAGCCGCAGATAAGAGCAGATCGGATTTCTTCGCAAGACGTCCTAAGAGATGACACAAAACATTACCTGTCTCAGAAACCATCTCGTTTACTCCTCCTTCAGGAAATGACGGTGAGTTCCTTTTTGCTAAGGGATGATATAACTTGGCCGTCAGAACTTTCGTTGCTCTATTGTTCCCGCAATCACCCCAAGTACTCTATAGACCATATATTTGAATGCAAAGACAGGAACTCGTGGGTAGGAGAGATGGGGAAACGCCATAGTAGGAGTCTGAAGATACAACCAACACTGGTGGGTTGCTCGGGACAGTTAGTCGACAGCAAAAGCTGGAATCCAGGCAAGGTCTCTATAAATCGTCCTTGTCCTCATACAGAAAACTCGTTGGAAAGACAAAATAAGGACTTCCGGGACCGTCAGTAGTGTTTAGTTGTTCAGAGTTAGTCTGAATTGAATTCAGTCAGAACTGAAGATCGTGTCTCAGAGGATCTTCGTTTTCTTCATGGCCTACGAAACCACTTACCCCAGATAGAAATGGAAATGAAAGTCCTGATGGCATCTCGAATTGGAATAAAGATTGAAGACAGGATAAAAACACTATCACCTTGTCCCCTCAAAATTATTCTGCAGAACAAAGTGCAAATCAAGTCGATCCTGTCCGAAAAGCCTACCTTAGAAACCCATATAAACAGGTTTTCTCGACCGGACTACTCTCCAGCGGAACGACAGAAACGCCGGAACATGGTAAACACAATCTGACTATCTTCAGGGAAAAAGTTTAGAAGAAAATGTCGCTTCAGTTGAACCAGCCAGTAATATTAAGAACGACGGTAGCCACTCAAATAACGCAGGCATCATCGTGAAACTAGCCGCTCGAGGCAGAAGCATAAGTAATCCCTTAATACCCTTTGTTCTGATAGAGGAAAAGAGCGTTAAGGAAACCCATCAAGTAACGGAAAAGGTCAATGAAAATGGCGTCCACGCCTGCGCACTAGCGCCCACAACGGTGACAAACACAGTTGGGAATTCAGTTGACACAAAGAGAGGTGTTTGTGTACAAATGTCTAAGGCCTCCTTTCGATGCTTGAGGAGCTAAAACTGTGACGTACTGAACTGTCTCCGGATGTTGTAGCAGTAACCGACACCTGACTGCCCGATAATATTTGCGATAGCGAAACAGCAACATTGTATACGAAGTATATCGGAGGGACAGGGGACGCCGTCAGGGTAATAGCATAATTATGTATGTCAAAGAAGACCTGGTGGTGTCGGAAAATACCCCCAAGTTTGCGTGTAGCGAGGAAGCTATTTGGTTATCCGTCAATGCCACTGACTCTTTGTGCCCGGATGTCCTCGCTCTCTACTGGCCACTTAGGAATGACCAAACCTCCAAAATGCATCTATTGGAGCAACTACAAAAATTCTCCAGTGGACTTGATATCATGATAATGGGCGACTGCAACGCACCATGAGCTAACTAAACATTTTTCAAGCCTCATGTCTAAAATCGACATTCGACCACCGTCTGCTGAACAAAAAATCAAAGACGCTTATCACACAGCATGTAATATTTCCAGCAAGATCACGGAAATGATAAAAGGCTGACTGCCTGACTTTAGCTTTAAAAACACCAGACAGCATATACGAAATCATTTGCGTGTCGCTCCTCGACCGAAATGGCAATGAAGTGCTTGTGTGGGACAATTCGTTATTTGCCGTCCTACAAACCCTTGGGCAGAAAAATGTTGCATTTTTCGAGACAGATTTATCTGGTTTCAATTGGAGTTCATTGTTAACGGGTAATTCTAATGATGACTGGGAATTGTTCGTGAATGTTCTTCTTCAGCTTATCCCCAACCAATGCCCACTAGCGAGTGTAAGACAGAACAAGCGGTCTGGGTGATTAAATAGCAACCGAAAGAAAGAAATTAACAGGAGGCATCAGTTGTGGAGAAAATACCGAGTCACCAGACAAGTTGAGTATTTCAACACCAACAAGACACAGAGAAACCAATTGAGAAGCGTGATTATAACGATTCTCGGGAAGTCCTGGAAGAATTTGCTAAAAAGGCAACGTAGAACACGAATAGCTATCGAATAGCCAATACGGGTTTTGGAAAGGAAACTCCTGCACGGCAAACTTACTGCAATCCATCCAGAGCTGAACTCCAACTCTTGACGACAGCCACGCGGTCCACATAACTTTCATTGACCTCCAGAGGGCGTTGGACACCCTGCTACACCAGAACCTATTACACAAGCTGGAAAAAATAGGGATCAGAAGTAACTTTCTCAAATGGATCGGAAACTTCCTTTTGGGTCGGCACCGGGTTGTGTGCATTGGTCAAGGGAAATCATATTCCGTACTGGGAACCACTTTGTTCCTAATATATGCGGACGATTGCGCAAGAGTTTTGGGCTGCAAAACAGCAATGTTTGCTGACGACATATAGATATGGAGAGTAATGCGGGGTCCGGCCAACGAAGGTGGACTGCGGGTGAACCTAGATCGATAAGATGAGTGGTCAACCCGTTGGCTTCTACGGTTCGACGTAAGTTAGTGTAGCACACTTTGCCCAGGCAACGCAGCCAGTGCTGACAGCAAAAGAGACTGTCTTCTTGACGGTGCAGCTTTACGAGGCCTCAAAGCCCAAAGGGACCTCGATGTGCTGCCAACGGTCTCCCTATAACTGTTCACCTATTGTTAAAGAGTCGAAAATGCGCAATGTCGTACCGTAAGCCATCAAGTGGACATTTATGGATTTTGATGAAGACGTTTTCTCAACGATTTTCGGAACATTCGTGCGGCCGCACTTAGGATACGACATATAAGCCAGCAGGCCGTGGGTAGTTCAGTCTCTAAATAACCTTGAAGGAGTCTAGAGGAGAGCCATGAAAATGGTTAGGGGTCAAAACTCCTTTCTTTATGCGACCCGCCTAACAAATCTGAACCTCGTCCCTTTGAGTGATAGGCAATTGCGCGGGATCTCTTGCAAGCATTCTATATTGGGAAGGGATTGGACTGCAGCGTGGCCTTTGCGGACTTTTTTGAATTTGTTTTCATGACAAAACTTCGAGGTCGTCCGTTAAAAATCCGCATTCAGCAAGCGAGACTGGACGTGTCGAAATTCTCCTTCTCTGGCAGAGTGGTTAAACGACGGAATGTTCTCCACGCACATATTGTGATTTGATCATCGATACAATTAGCAAAAAGAATTCTGACATATTTTTGTTCCGAAATTAACAAGAACGATGAGAGATCGAGTCTATCCCCAAGGCCAACATCCAATTTGCCATCCTATTATGGACCCGTTTGAATTATTTCAGCCCAGATAATTTCTCTATACACCGCACAAAACTTTAGATGAATATATGGTTCTCAAAGCTCACACATATTTCCCTCGATAAACTGAGATGAACCGAAAAAGACTGTCAAATGGTCTTATCGCGACTCATAATGCACTCATTATGGTGTACGGTGTAAATGTTAAGCTGTTCCTTCGAAGCAACCACATCCTCAGTCTCCGGCATCTCTTAATAGTTTGATCGTGTTACATGTGGGCTTGCAATTTAAGTAGTTGACTTTAAGCAATAGAACAGTCTATCAATGAAATACGTTTGCGATGATGGTAGTTACAGCACTGAAGTATGCAATACTCATGGAACGTTTTCATTGCATAATGAAGTCTGGACTGGCCAAATATTTTTCGCCTCCAGTTTCTATGTGCTGATGTTCGGTTGACGCTTGTGTTACTCGTTCTAGTGCTTTTCTGTGCCAGTAGTTGACTCTTTTACTATTATTTTTGTTCCAAGATAATTCTCTTTTTTTTACTTTTGTCATGTTTTTTTAAGAAGTTGTGGATGCCACTCAGATATTTACAAGTTTCGTTATGCAGCTGCATATTCCAGTGTCTTCTGACGCAATAATACCCACCTGCCTACAACATTTCTATATGTTCTCTTCGCAGAGTTATGACTAGTTAGGTTTTACCTTGCATGCGGCCAATATCCAGCCTTCCACTTTTCTATATTTCTGCTCGGCTCGTAAATGCCCTGCTTGAATTTATCAGCGTCCTATTTCTTGCGGAAAGGTGCTGTATATTTCATTGTCTTGGAGAGCAAATTAAAACTTAAGGATCGAACGCAAGACTACTTTTAAATTACGAACATATTTGAGCAATACTCTTTTCTTCTGTCAATAGTTACTTGGCAAAGGAAATTTAAGGGGAGTTGGTACGTTCATTTAGAAGGGGAAATATTCCAAAGCATCCCAGTTCTTAGGTTAATGTATTTTGAAACTTCTTCCTACATTTCTGCTGAATATCCTCGCAAACTCCACCCTACTACGGTTAGGGGGCAAAGACCGGCTGCCGTTACAGGTCACATCCATGTGTATTTATTCATTCACCTGCTCCTGTGGAGCGGGATCTATTGGCCGTACAACGAGGCATCTGGAAAAGAGAATACGCGAACACATTCCTGCCCGGCTAGGTAGAGGTGAAATTCGATCGATTTCGAGTTCAATTCTCGCACATCTAATCAATACGAACCACCAATCCGACGCTAAAGAAGCCTTTAAAGTTATCTATCGGGCACCGGCACACTATTCTAAAGGCCTGCGCAAACGTGTGCTAGCCACAGCCAAAACACTAGCCGTTCGACTAGCGAACCCAATTCTCTGTTGTCAGAAGATGCTGACACGAGCAGTCTGTCTGCCCTGGCCGACTCCTGATGATGACCGTCCGTCGTCTCGACGCAATGAAGCAGTCACACGCACTTACAGCGTCTACAATCTAACCGGAACCCCTCTCCTTCTCCCTCCCACCCCAACTCCATCGTCCTCAACACGCTGACTCCGTCATGCGGGCGGCGTGGGAACATAAAGTCCGATTAACCCTGCCTCTGAGACGCATTTATAACCTGTCTACAATTAGAATGATCATTACCCATGTAAATGTATCGGCCTGATGATGACTTATCGAAAGCGTATGTTCGCCAACTGACTTTTCAATTATAATATGGGAATTTTCGCAGAGTATCCCACTGATCAGCCTGCGCTCCACGTCTGTGCACATTCTAACGAAGAAGGCAAAAGCATATTAAAAAGTCTGTTATTTCCGGATAGATCTTGTACCTTTACTACCGGCTGACAAAACTGACCTAGAGAGCCATCGACCGATGGAAGAGATTGTTCTACTGAACTGGCTTCCCAGATTCAAACGTGGTGGGTTGCGCCGATCCCTGATGCTTTGTGGCGGAAGCTATTGCAAACTGCACAAATGCCGTGTATTGCACTTTCTTTCGCCTTCTTGCGTCAGGCTTTTCTGCATTGAATGCAACGCAGTGAGTTTTTCTACTAGACTACGTGGCTTGTCATGTCTACTAAGCCCTTTTTGCTCCCGCCTGGCGTCATGTCTAGTCTACCACATTTTACGTAATTTAACTGGAGTATTTTATCAGGCTTAACGAAACTTAGCTTCCTAGTCTGGTCATCGTCCCGTCCTCTCGACTACACTACCACTAACTCGGACCCTATGTCATTTTTTCCCATTCATTATGAGTCGTCGAGAGTTCCCGGGTAGGGCACACCCATGGTACTACCGATTTAAAACTGCCCACGGAGATGAGCGCGGGAGGTATTTTGAAATTTAGATCCAGTGCCAGTGACTTAAATGGTAGGAGACGTTTACCAGCAAAGTTCTCGGCCACCACGAAAATCCACGGACCTGATGCCCTGTCAGTCCTTACCCAATGGAATCTCAAAAAGGCCTCTAGTATTGACAGGTGGGGCTGGATGGGGTTTGCTAAATTCCAGTCTAACTTCATCGGGTTTTCCAGGCGATGTGAGACCTTGCCTGCCTCACAGGTCAGATAGCAGGCTTAAGTGGTCAGAAGTGCATTTTCCTGTTGACACATTTATTGGTATTGCTGAAAGTGACCTCAATAGCAACACATTTGATAACGGGTTGGGGTTATAATCTGAGCGGGAGGAAGCAGGTTGAAGGATGAATTTAACACTGATATGCACGGTGGTAGAAGAGACACTGCATGGAATAGAACAGACTGGGATGACATGTTGTGTCAAGTCCTTTCCTAAGACCCTTGAAGCGTTTTGCAACTGACAGACTTGAATGAAATAATACGATTGACTGATAGACGAGGGACCGCGCACATTTGGAACAATCCAACCTTCGTGGACCTTGGCCGTATGATCACACCGTTTGTATACCATTACCAGGACGAGCTTGAGATTAAAACTGTCCGGCATTTCAAGCAAGTTCTAGCTAGTGGAAATAATTGTCAAAGAGAGTGGATTCCTAATGTGTGATAGGCAAACCTTGAGGTTTTTAAACAAGTGAAATGGTTTCTCGTAAAGCTTAACTCAAGCGCTCAACCTGTCCACTTGCTTGGGTATCGTATGGAGTTTTCCTGCTAGTTGCCGTCCTTTTACCACGGGCTTCTGAACGTCGTTTGACATAGACAACAATCGCCTGTCGGTGTGGATGTACAAAGGAATACCGAATATGAAGAAGAGCTGGCACAAACATCTAATGGCAGGCTCGACAGCCAGATCAGGACAGGAAAATACAGTTGCACTGGAGACCGTCTCATCTTCCTGACTTTAACCTTGTCATTTTTACCTTACCCTTTTGTTGACTACCGTAGGTAAAGGCAACAGAATGGTAGTCTGTATTGAGTTAAAACGATTACGGGGGAGAAAGTGCTACCATTTGCCTATGATATCCCTAACTGTATCTTTTTTTACGCGTGACGATCTCCGGTAGCAGGTCTTGCCAGTTCAAACCGTTTCCTTTGCCAACGACGGAGACCGGGTATCGAAGGTCTAAGAACTACCACCGCCTCTTGACGAACTGTGCCTAACCAGGCTTTGAGTTGACCCCCTCTTCGACGCCTCCAATGGGGTAGTGGTGCCAGATCGAAGGCAGTAGTACTGAGCCCCTGAGGTGAACGACGAACATGCCCAAATCACCTCAGTCGTCTTTCTTGGATGGCCTGGGTTAGCCTTGCAATGTTGTCGCAACGAGCGCCGACTGTCCCATTTGAGACGAGGTGAGTATGTTTCACTCGAAGGATGGTCTTCAAGCAGTGGTGGTCAAATACCTCCAGTTTTCACACATTCTCCACGCTCACAACCCAGCGTTCACAACCATAGAGAAGGACAGACCGGACGAATGCATGGTACACACGATCTTATCAGTGATGGGGATGTTGCGTCGGATCCATAAGCATTTTCTAGGACCTGAGAAAACTCACCGGGCACCATCAATTCGGGAGACAATGTCGCCCTTGCTCTGCCCATTCCTCAGAAGCCTCTCCCCGAGGTATTTAAAACTGTCTACTTCATCAAGTTGACAGCCATAAATCTGGAGAGGTACCTTCTCCTGGTCAGTGATGCAGTTTGAAAACTAGTCCTCCCAGCGTTGGCGGATAAACCGATCGATTTAGCGACCCCGTTCACCCTTGACACCTGAGGCAAGTAAGGCGATGTCATCGGCATAGTTGAGATCAGTCAGTCGGTGTCCGGGTACAAACTCAACATCGTCACCTTCGTGTAGGGTCCGCCCGAGAATCCAGTCAATAGCGTAGTAGAACAGGATGGGCGACAGGATACAACCCTCTCGAACGCCAGAACGAATACCGAACGGTTGGAAAAGATTGTTGCTGACCAGAACTCGCATAGTGGTAGAGCGGTAATAGGCCTTGATCATGGCAATGACTTTTGTCGGTACACCTACTAGTGCCATTATCCGCCACAGGGACTCACGATGGACAGAATCGAACGCGCGACCCGCTCCTTGCTGAGGAAACGTGAAGTGGGACACATGCAGGCCCCGCCTACCTGCATTACTTTTTTTCCTCGTCCTTGAGGACTGATATCCGCACGGATCTAAATACTCACACGATCTACTTATTTACTGCTTCTGGGAATCAGTCTTTTCGATAGCTGCTATGGCAGAGGCTTGGGGAAGAAGTACATTTACTGTTTTCTCACCAACTTCGCCATGATGCAGCATGATAGTCAGCAACCAGGTGAGTTAAGTCTTCCGCAGTTGTTCTCTTCGGCTGAATTTGACCGACAAATACTTACTTCCAGTAAGTGGTCTACATACTTCCATTTTTATATCAGAAAAGTAAACCAGACACCCCGCGTGACTAGGGAGACTTGTTAGAATACTGCGGTCGGGCTTTGTAACTCAGGTTTTTAGAGTGCTGGCTGAACTCAAGCCTTGCCCTTGCTGTTGTGTCCGGATTCTGTCAAACCCGCCGAGTTATTCACAATTAGGCTAAGTGGATTATCCAAATTTTCAAAAACTCATTAAATCGTTATTTCCTTAACTTTCTCCGCCTTCATTGCATATATATGCACTTGTTGTCCATCATTCACTTAGCAGCGTACCTGTAAGTAGAAATAACGCCGCCCTGTTTGCAGACTGCCTACTAATGGATAGATATCAGCCTGATATGTTCCCCAACCGGCCTAGTCACTAGCTCATTACTGTACCCTGGCAGGGCCTCTTCATCGAGCCGACCTGAGAAGACACCCAACGATCACCGAAACCTGTTGCGTCAGAGATTCCAGCCCACGTCTTAGTGGTTCCCGAATGACAGGCCTTCTTTTGTTGATTCGCAGTATCATCTGACCTTATGCCGTGTGTGTTAGCTTTACTCGCGAATTGGCCATGTTGGGCTGCACATCTAAGCTCCGTTTTCAAAGTCGAAAATCAGGGTGGTGGGCAAACCAGTCAACCGCCCGGCTTTGTTTCGTGTTCAGCTTCTTAGATGCGTTTGATCTATTTCCCCCAGTTCCAGTCAAAAACTGTCGTTGCTTGCTGTTGATTGGTTGGCACGACGATCATTGGTTTAATCAGCAAACCGATCATCACTGCCAGCCGCAGTGTTGAGTGCTTGCTGGCGCAAGTAGGTGGGCCAGTGCGGAGCACAACCGACGTCCTAATGACCGTCCAAATGTGGTGGTTTGCTAGAAAGAGCCTACAGTGACAGAAGTTCTTCATCGAATACCCGTAACAACTACCTTCTAATTATTAGTCAGCGACTCACTATTTAATCGAGCGGACAACGGTGGCGTACAAAGCCTTTTGCGCACATCAGCTTCCCAAAGTTAGTGGTCAGTGGTAACCTACCCATACCGACGTGGCGTATTTAGGGTTGCGCTTCCTTATTGGCTGGTTCTTCGTGTGGGAACACGGGTAAGGTGCCTCCGAGAACGGACGTGCGGGCAGGCATACGCTGGACATCCAGGAGAGAATGGGGCCATGGGACGCTGTGAAAAACGGTGAGTAACTCGATTACCAGCGAAGGCCTTCTTTAACGTTCGCATTGCCATGCTACGTCCACCTGGACTTCCTTGGAGTTACTCGATTAATTTTTATTCCTCGTCGCACTTGCTTAACGCGACCTTCTCCAATCCATTCTCCACGTTTTTTTTTCATCTAATCCAGAAGCGCACCTGTAGCTCTTGGATGCATTTCAAGTTTTCAATCTAGTCTCTTATAGTCGACTGAATTATACCTCTTTAATTTCCTTTATGACTCCTTGTGTACCCATTTCGCCATCGCGAGAACGCAGCAGTGGCTCATCCGAAGGAAAGGTCAGCGACGACTCATGAAAGCCGAGGCTGGTTAAGGCTTTGGATATCAATGATGATTGTTATCAGTAGGAGGACGCTCAGAATTAATAGAGTCCGTCGTGGGTAGACTAGAGAGGGGTATTACTGCATTCAGTGATGCATTCGTGGTATTGGTGTCGGCACCTACCGTTACGGTGCCTGACGTCCTGCTGCCTCAAGGTCATTCGCCTTCGCGGCGGGCTGTTCCAGACTCGCTGACCTGCAGCCACTCGGCCACACGTGCAACCAGACAGTTGCGGCCCCCATGGGCCACCTTATCACTCTACCCCTCGGCCAATGCAACATATCACTAGACCCGCTTCCCCCAGGCAAAAATCCAACACATATCAAATGGACAGCACTTGAATCCACTCCACAATCCTCTTAAAGCAGCTGACAACACTCTGTCCGGTATGACTGAAAACAGTCTACACTGGCCTTGGCTTCGCCAGCGGTCACTGCTGTCTGAGACAGCAACTCAGAGGTCTGTGCACAATAAATTCTTCCTTCTGGTGCCTCCTGTCTTATACTGCTACTTATGAGCTTGTCCTGATGAGTACTCACGCCCTACTGGTTAGACGCCACAGTAGCATGCAGTCACCACACATGAATTCACGGCAACACTTAGCAAACCCTTATTGGGCTGTGTATTTTGGAGGGACAGGAGAGCTGAGAGTCAGGCCTCAACGACTCCGCCCGAATGTAGCCTTTAGGGCACTTTCACGCAAGTGAGACCCGAACCGTTTTTACGGAGCGACCCCGCACTTGTAATGTCGACCGGGTCGCGTCTGTGGCACGTGTAGAGCGCCCTGTAAAACGGGCCACGCGATAGATGCGCCGGACCAACAGAAGGGGGGGGGGCTAGATCGGAGATCGGCAGGCATTATCGGGAATGCGCACTCCATAACAAATGCCAACATTGGGATGTGGTGGCAAGTCCAGCTGTGGGCTCACGCCGCACTCATTGGGATCCAGGCCGTCACGTGTTGACGGGCTATTTAGTTTTATCAACCACTGTGCCCGCGCTCACATCTGGTCGTTTTAATACCGTCCTGTCACTGTAGTTAGTCGGAGGACGAAATAAAGGATGCGGTTGATGCTTCGCAAGTCTGCCTCACTATGAACTATTTTGCGCGTGAATCACCGCTGTTTGGGCCACTCGGTGGGACGGGCGGTGGACGTCGCCGTTTGTGACTGTCGAAATGTAGCGTCGGCACGCCAAAAAAGCTCCCCAGACCTACAGGTGATGTGTAGCTAGCCTTGGGACGCACTGCACGCTCCATCCTTCTGCAAAATTAATTCACCCCGGCTGACAAGGTGTAGCAGTCATTCAATTTGGTGAGCAGCAGGATACCTTGTGGAGGCTGATCATCGTTCGGGCGCGTCGTTGTCAGTGATTCACAGTCTCGTCTTTTCACCCGACCTTTTCTTTAGTGTTTATATTTGTACTACGACTGACTTCACAGCAAAATCAAGTGAGGTAAAAATGGCATTAGGCAGAGACGGTTTTCATTCTGACAAGGCTCATTCTCCGAATACTACTGGAGCTTACTAAGGCCATTTATTTGAGCGCCACGAACCCCGATGAACTTCAGTTTACAAGGTCTTGGGCCATTTTATTGATACTGAATTCATTAAGTGGTTTCACCGCATCGAACAGCAGCAAAATTTTCGTCCTACGCTATTTTAAATTAAGCAGAAATTGTGTGTTAGTGAGTCAGGCCGCAGTTATAAACAAGCGACGATCAACCCGGAAAGTATAGAGTTAAAGTACTCAAGTCGAACCCTAGCGAGCCCCGACCTCACGGCGAGTATAAATGTCCGAGTGCTCCGGCCGATCATAACGTGCTGTGGTCTTCACCAGACCTCGAAGGTCTGGCAGTCATCGAGGACCAGGACCCGAAACCCCCCCCCCACTCCCGGCACTAAACGTTAGCTAACTCTCACGCCTGGATCGG
>CACRXP010000011.1:2810954-2824928 GCA_902702965.1 Spirometra erinaceieuropaei
CGATCCTAGAGCCGCCGGATGCAGCCCGGTGCGCGTGCGGTTAGGAGGCCGGGTCGTGCGCGATAAACACGGACGGACTCTTTGACCTTGTCGAGCGCTGCGTTTACACCCACCTCCGGTCGTCTTCATTTTGCATCGTCATTTGGATGGGGCAGATGGGGATGTAGAGTGTGAGTAAGGCGCGTCGAAAGTCCACTTTGGTGTTAAAAAGATCACACTTAAGTCACCACTGTTCCCACATATCTCAACCTTAACGGCATAGGGATGTTCTTGCTAAACGTCTCATCATTTTTTACGAAAGTCTCGGTCACCGAAACAGTTGATTACATCTGCGAATTCCTGTCAACTAATTAGCGGAAAGTAGGAATTTCGACGAGCACATTAAAGGAACTATTACTAGGATGCACATTAAATGCGTAGTTCCTTTTTGAGAGCAAACTATATAAACAAACAGATGACGTTGCTATGGGCTCACCTCCAAGACTTCTGTTAGCTGAAGGAATTTCAACTAAGCGACTAGATCAAGCTTAAACATTACGGTCGCTACGTTGACAACATCTTCGCAATTGCAATTGTTTTCTTAAATCCGATAAATCAGGCACATCTGTCGATCAAGTTCACGTCGGAGATGGAAAAGGCTGACTCGCCCACTTTCCTAGATGTTCTTCGAAGCAGGAGACGTGACGGTAGCCTCTGATGGAGCATCTGTCGGAATAAGACTAGGTCTGGACGATACACGAACATCGACCGTTTTGTGCCCCTCCAAAGAAAACGAAAACTAGTCCGGTGTTCGGCGCAAAGGGCTAGAAACATGTGTTCGACAGACAGCATCGAGGAGGAGTTTAGGGAAATTCAGGACTCGCTTCGCGAAAACGCGTATCCTGGTAGGCTTATTGGAAAGAACATTGTCGAATAACCGGTAAAACCCACCACACCGACTGCTGAAAATAAAACTTTGTTTCTCAAGTCCCTTTTCAAGGGTACGTTGCAAGTGAACTCCTACGAAGATGTCATAATCGAGTTGCCTCACGATGCTTCCCAGCAGCAAGGCCTAGAATATTTTTCTTTACTAACCATATTTTATGCGGAGAAGGCAATGATAGGTCGCCATCTCAGATCACCTCAGTGTACATCTACTCCTTCACTTGGTCCCCTAGAGCGGGTTGTATTGGCTGCATGAGTCGACGCCTTTCCAAAAAAGAATACGGGAACATCTCCCGGTGTGGCTTGGAAAAGGCGAAACTAGGAGCATAAACAGCGCTACTCTCGCCCATTTTGTTGATTTCGGGCATCGTGTGGACCCCGACGAAGCTTTTCGCGTGATTTGTAAGGTCCCCGTAAGCCATCCCCAAGTAACCGGGCCAGCTTCTGCTAGCAACAGCAGAAGCAACCATTATCAGCTTACGAGAGCCGGTCTTGTGCACACAGAGGAACCTGGTTCAGGCTCCGCGTTTACTCTGGTCAAGAGTCGACTCACTACATGCACCTCTCCGCACCCTTCCGCTCTCACGCTGCTCCTGGCATGACTCTTATAACCCCCCCCCCCCCCCCAAACCCATATTCCCACGCACCGCCTGTGAGCGTTAATCGATTTCTCTAATCACTGCCGTCTATTGCCTGACTCCGTTCCCATATAAATGCACTGGCCTAACTAGAATTTATGGAAGGCAAGCACAGGCCGGTCAACTAGTATTTGAATACTTCCATGGGAATTTTAGCAATTCTACGAACCGTCCAAAGAAGGGTTTGTAATTAAACACTTACCATCTTAATCAATCAAGTTTTTTCCCAAGTCTACCCTTTTCCTCTTTAGTGTTGGGAGTACGAAATAAACATGTATATTCCCAAGCAGTACGATATTCTAGCGTGTAGCGCCTAAAGACATCATCCGAAATGTTGGGAAATAAAATGTTTTCTCGAGGTGGCGAACGCATCGGTGCAGCCGAGTTCATGTAGAGGGTATCATTCACTTCACACTCTCCATAACCGTAACGTAGCTGAGCGGTGTAGGACACAGTTTAGAAAGGGCGTTGATTCGAATTCCACCGCCATCGAAAGTGCCTAGGGCCCTCATAGGCACCGTCTGATAGACTCACAACGCTCTGAATTAGCACACAGTTTAAAGAGGTCAAGTTAGACGGTCGGATGTGGTTGTGTAGCTGCACCTGAAGTAAGCAAACCACAACCACCTATAATACTGGACCGGTGGTAATAGGGATTTTTACAGGTGGGGCCAGGGAACGCACAAGCGACGAGGCCAAGTAGTTGTATGCAAACGAAAAGCTATTGGGAATGCGCGGTTGTACTTTGAGTGGTTTAAAATAGTTGCCCCAACTCTAACCTCTAAGCCTAACCCCAACAGTATTGTGTCCATGGGGTGGAGCTACCTAACCACATCTTCCCAGTTAGACTTAAGAGCAAAGTGAACAGCCTAGGGGTCACAGGCTTCGTTTCCTCGGACCTTCTGGCGTCCGCTGAACTTCAGCATTGGGTGCGAAAGGCAGACGCAAGACGTCCCTTATAGTGCGCGCTTGGAAGCAAGGATATGACTAGTCCACCCTGCTGGCGAGATGGCCTCGTACACCGCGATCACAAACAAGGTCATTCGGTCACTCTCTTATCGTTGACGGCCTGCAGGAGCCAACGTGTCAGTTTCTTGAAGAAGGAGACACGATCGCTGGGACAAGAGCTTTATTAGCCTGACGTTTCGGATTCGTGCTCGAATCCATCATCAGAGACAACAGCAGATACGGGTGATTCACGCACAAGGGGCTACAGTATTTATAGGATGAAGTCGCCATGCCACCGCGTACCTATGAGTATTCACCGCTCCACCCTTCATCGGGGATCGTCACACTTGGTGTGTTAACTGTCTGATGGCCGACACTCGTATCGTTAATTACTGCAATTTCATCCCGTGAATTGGATGTTGGTGTGATGATTGCTCGACCATCTGACGCACCGACCCTGGTTTTGGGACAAGTGTTCACATGTGCGCTCCCCGCGTGGCTAATTACTCCGCCTAGGCGAAGTCTCAGCACAGAGTATGGAAGAGGAAGTTCATTGCACTTGTTAATTGACTGGGGACCAGTAAACCATGATTCAAGTAGCTCCCGGCTCTCGCGGTTGTCACCTCTTGCGATAATTTCGACAAAGATAGCAGTCGAATGATGTCTCAGGGGACGTTTAAAATGGACTCACAGTAGTTTTGCGTGAAACGTAGTGTATTGAGTATTCTATGCTCTAAGAAAGGTAATCTTTCGGTTTTAAAAAAGTTTCTAATTATGAGATTTTTTGAGACCGTACAATGTCCATTCATACAGCATTGTATCCGTCCGTTTGCCAATGGTTCTCATAAAATGTACAATATACGCCGCATACATTGCAAAATTTTATTAATTCTATATGGTATCTTTATGGAGGAATATAGGAATATATGATTTTCCTTACGCGGAAAGCATGCATCTTGTAGACTGAAATCGCTAAACGCTAATGCAACGGCTGATCAGACTCAACATTATTCGGGAACTAAAAAACTTTTCACGAACTAAATACATCCCTTCTTCGGACATAAAATATGAAGACAACATGATGGTCTTCTAAACGAGATAAAGAAAGCATATTTATGTGCATGTTTTCTATAAAATATATTTGTATTTATGAGATCATCGAAAATTAATGGGAAAATGCATGCTAATTAAGTAGTCACTTTTTTGCCGACTGCGGCGTGAGATCGAGATCGTCATTCTTTTCAACTTGGGGTAGTCAGTCGATGGCGGCGTCAGAGAGGGTTGATGAACAGTCTAAGACGCTTCCGAAGTGCTCGCCCCAGCGTTTCAACATTCGTGGTTTCTCCGTCAGATGCGTGGTTACATCGGAGCTGAGAGGTGACTCGTGTCTTTTAGTTGGGGGTCCGCAGATCGCCTTGAGCGATGTAAAGAGGTTCTTGACTTTCACACACGCAAAAACACATGACGATAGTTCGATTGTCGTGCCCGACGATGTCCAACGTGTGCTTCGCAGCAGGGTGGGAGTAGGGAAGCTGACTTGCGCGTGAATTAGTTTATGGTGACAGCGGACTTGTGCAGCATCTGTCGCACTCCCTCCTCTTCCCTCCCCCTTCCCCAGCCTGGATCCCGTATCAAGACAGATTCAAGAAAACCGGAGGCGGGGGAGGACACAGGTTTCTGGCACGCCCAAGCCTGCACATTGGCGCTCCACTCCATATACCCTGGTCCACAACGGACACTTGACCAGGATTTCACGGAAAGATTGGCGGGAAGGGCGACTCGGATCCCATTAGGTGGAAATGCATAGAGGCCATTTTAATAAGTAGCCATTGCAGCCTGACCCTCAGTCCGCCACTTCACCCCAACACACACTGGGCGCCAGTGGCCGGCACGTCGAAAACCCGCATTTGAGCGAACCACCACACCGCAGTTCGACGACGAACACCTACCCAGGATTACGTGCTGCACACGCCATAGCAATCGGCGGTAAGACGACGCAGGACAGACCTCTTCAAAACGCTCTGACATTACCTGCACAAACAAGCCCTCTTAGGCTCTACGTGAGCCTACTTGATCACACAAGCAGGAGCACATCATACAACGTCGCCTGTGGGAATGTGCACATCCATGTCGCGTGATAAACATGCCTTCTGAGGTAATCTGGCACAAACGGAGGGCGGACTCGTGTTTGGCACACGCAGGTGGGGTTGTCTAGTTTTGCCAGTAGCACGCCTACGTCCGGGTCCGATCATTTTTATTTGTCTCGCCATCGGAGCAGGGGCGACTTTAGAAGATGGGCTGAGGTAGGTGCAATGAAAGTCCCCCCCGCTTATAGATACATTCGCTCGAAAATCATCCCCTGCGCCGGGCTTTTTTGGCGAGGACGGACGTCGTCGTTGTGCATGGTCAGACTATCATGTGCGTATTCGCAGGCTACAGGTAAGGCCATTGATGACCCCAAAAGTATCAAGACTCTAAGCATTCGCACTCATGTGAAAATGTAAGTATTTGAAAGATGTCTTTGTTGTTCAGGATGATACAGATGACAGCTCGGCCGACGATGTTCACGTGTCCTCCTCAGCAGAGTTATAGCAGGAACGGTGACTTGTGTGTGATTTCTTTTATGAGAGAGAGGGAGAGAGGAATTTGCTCCACTTTGAAATCATAAATTCAAAATTTCCAGCAAAAACTGGGCTCCATTCACTATGGGCAGTAAATAAGTTAATAGACTACTCAAGAGAGAGAGAGAGGACTGCTTTATTTTGAAAATAACTTTCAAAACTTTCAGCAAAAACGGTTCTCCAGTACACAGTGATTACCATAGAGATTAACAGGTTTTGGACAGACAGGTGGACATGATTATATATGAAGAAAAAAGGACTTTAAGGTGCAAGATCGAGTTTTTGTTTTTGTTTTTCAACATCTTTGCAGGTGAGATACCGGGCTAGAAATGGCAGTATGGAATTCCGATAGGCCGAAGTGCGGCAAGGGATGTGGCGGAAGCATCGACGCGTGGGGCGTAAGGATTTCGCAGCCATTAACTCATTATGAAGGGGATGGACGGTGTCATTCAGAATTCGGTCAGCGAATTGCTCCACCGAGTTGAAATGTCGCTGCACGATGATATCAACTAAAATATGATAGGAAACACCAGCAGCAGAGGCGAGCATTCGAATGACACGTTTAAAAATAATTAGATCTTTTTAAGTAAAGTTGGAAAAATAACTGAGAACAATAAAGAATGAGTGGAAGAATACAGCCATCTATGAATCGCCAGATTAAGGACTGGGGTGTGTGATATGAACGTAGACGACGAGTGTAATAAGCAAGTTTTTAAATTTTTGTTAAAACGGTTTCCGTATGAAGAGAGAAAGAGAGATTTGAGGATAAAGTAACACCTAGGTACCGGAAAGAAGATACCTCATTGGGAAGAATATCCAAAGGTTCAGGAATGGGAGAGGGTCGCAATCGAAACACACACTGTACTGATTTCTGATTGTTGAGTAGGAGTCCATTATTCGAAGACCATGCGGAGACGTGGTCTAAGCCATCCTTTAAAGACTGTAGGTGAGTCAGGTTTTTGAGTGGGTGGCCTACGACCATGTCATCGGCATACTTAACATACAGGCAGCCGTTTGGCGATCTCAAATCATCAGTATGTAGGGAGAAAAGATGAGGGGATAAGATAGAACCTTGTAGAACTCCACAATTGTTTGGAAGAATAGAAGATTTTCTCCTTCCCGACTGGACAAACTGAGTGCGGGAGGAAAAATAATCTCTAAGCCAAGAGACAACCCAGCTCGGAGTGTCGCACGCAGCTGCCTTGGTCAGGAGGAGTTGGCGCGGAATAGTGTTGAAGGCGGATGAGTAGTCGAGAAAAGCACATGCATATGCACGGCATCCCTTGTCTAAGTCTCTCAAAGCTGAATGAACAACTAAAGCAACAGCATCCAAGGTGCTACGCTTTGCCTTGTATGTAAATTGTAGAGGATCAGAAAAATTGACGAAGGAGTACTTAAGGGAATCTAATGCAACTCGTTCAGTAAGTTTCAGGAGTGCAGAAGAGCAGGCAATTGGACGGAAAGATTTAGGGGCAAAAGTTAAAGATTTTTTAGGGATTGGAGTAATTCTTACTGTACACCAGGCGTCAGGAATCTTGGACTCTATGAAGGATAGATTAATAAGGTGGGTCAAGATGGGAGCTATCTGCGAACAGCAAGACTTAAGGAGAAAAGGAGAGACACCGTCCGGCCCAGCCGCCGTTGACCCGCGAATCTTTTTGAGATGGTGTTCCACTGTTGTCACAGTCACAGGAGTAAAGTCACATGGTGGTAGGTAAATTTCGTTTGGGCGAGAAGGGGAGTCGTTAGAAGTACAGATAAAATTCCGATTTAAAGAGTTTAAATCTACGTCAATGGGTTCAAGTATATTACGTTGACCAGTGAGACGCTTGAGATTCCTCCACAGTTCAGCAGAACGAAAAGGAGAGGAGGGGGTGGATGACGTAGAAGAAAGTTGACTAACGAATAAACCGTTAAGTCTGGCAATTTCGTTCAAAGATTTTACCACAAAAGGGACGACTGTTATGGGGACAGCTCAAGTCTTAGCTTCTGTATTTCTATCTCTTCACACGTAAGATAGCGCGCCAGGAATGGCAATACAGAAGCTCGAAAAGCCGATGTACGACACGGCATAAGTCGGAAGCTGCGGCGCATTGGGCGGGAAGACTTCATAGAAATAAGATCAGAATGCAAGGGATGGGCAACGTCATCTATGCTTGACCGTATTGAAATGTCGTTGTAGGATAGTGTCGAAGTCTCTACACCAATTTTGCTTAACAAAACTGGCAACGCCTCCGCCTCTGCCACAAGATAAAGATTTTCTATCCGTTCGAAAGCAGTAGAAAGATGGAGGAGTAATAAGTTGCGAATCAATATCACCATTTAACCAGGTCTCTTGAAGGCAAACCACCTCAGTTCTACTATGTTCTTTTTTCGACAAAAGTAGCTCCAAATCGTGGGCTTTGTTGAAAATAGGACGACAATTTGTCTACAAGAAGCCAGGAATTGGCAATTTGTTCCTTGGCTGAAGCTTGGATGCGAGTTGCCAGCCACATCGGTGTTTTTTCCGATACATACGCCTTTGTTGACGCAAATTTGATAAATTTAGCACAGAACGATCGCAAATACGACATACTGGCCGAAAAGGGCAGCGGCTGGCATCATGGACATTCGTTAGTGAAATTGACGATTTAACTCCCTTCAAAAGGGTGCTAGCGTACTGTAGAGACGACCTCATAATCTTGGTTCAGACAAATAAGGGATGCAAAACAGTTCAATATATCGAGGGGAAATAGGCACAGTAATGTGCAATTTATAAAAATCCACACGTGAATGGAGGACTACAAAAAATGGCGTCGCAAATCCAAAAGCCCGCCAGAAACGTCATCTATAACATTTATACCGATAGTAGACTTTCCGCGCATTTATCACACTCTCTCCTCCCCTGCCTGGGCAGAGCCAAGAAGATTCTTGTTGTGACAAGCATGCGGTGACGTGGTAAATACACCCTATAATACTACGACCCTTGAACACCTCTTGCGTCTAGGCGGTGAGTGTTCTCAGAGAGCCACAATAACCAAGGCCCAGTCGCGCTTTAGAGGAGAAGGGGAAAGACATGAGTAGAAGTAGTACAGAAGCCCCCGATGCGGGCCGGCTGCAGGCCCACACACGTCCGTGCGCTAGAGTGACGTGGGCGCGAGTAAATAAGCGTCACGTGAGAGTCAGTCAGTGTCAGCCTAGGCAGTTGATTGGGCGAGAGTGGCTTTTGTGAGCGCCTGTGATTGGCTGTCCGCAGGGCTGAACGTGCTCACGTTCTGGCGCTCGCGAGCTGTGATCACACGACTCCTAGCACGATGCGGGTGCCAGAGGCAGGAGGCCTAATCTCGTTTGAGGCGCTACACACTCACCACCCTTATCTGTTACTGTCTCTGATGTTAAGTTCGAGAGTGAATCTAAAATGTCAAAGGGGCGGGGATTGGATGAGTAAGCCCAGTGAGTAAATAAGGCCCAAGGGCTCCTATGATATGGGAAGGATGTTGATATTCGTTTTATCAGTTAACGGAATCCGCGGAAGGCAAAAAGGAAACACGCGTATCTGCCATACGTTTGTTTTATTACTCCAGCGAGGTGCCGAAGCAGACCGTGCGATTTGAAATATGCAAAGTACAGGCTTGTGGACGGGCTATTGGCGAAAGAAGCGCGGATTGGGTAAGACGGTATGCGGCAGGCAAACCTAACCCCAACATTGCCCCTAACCGCAAACACTAACCTTCCTCTCAACCGTAAATGTAATTATTTTTAAGCTTAACCAGAAACGTAACTGTCATATAGCACACCAACGCAAATCAAGTAAGCTGGCATGTAATAGTAAGAAGAACTAAGGCCTACATATTCGATCGCCGCTGTCAGGCGAATGAGTCTCCTGTTCTAGCGGTCTAGTTTCCGTATTTTCAACCGCTCCTCAGGACTTTCCTTCCTACCTGTATCCGCACTCTTCAGTAGTATGAGCACTTCTTTTCGTCAGATTTACACCGGTCTATCTGGAGAGTACTGTGGAACTGATAACTCTCAAGTTGCGAAATAAATACAACTACCTGGATTTACAGTTATCAAACGATATTGCCCTGACTTCTGGCTCAGCAACTTGACGCTTTTTTGGGGGAAAGGGTAGCAACAGAGGTGGAAACGTCATAACGCCTATCGACAGTTTGTCCTCGCTGATTGGTCGCAGCTAAATAATGTCGTGGCAATCTGCTTCCGCGATCGCCAGCACAGCCGCTCAGTCATGCCGTCTTCCCGTCCGCCCCGAACTCCCTGTCGATCGATGGGTCCAGTCACATGAGGCTTGGTATCAGCGTAGCGAGTGCTCGAGGCCAGTCGGGCTGCGTTCTTCGCTGATTGGTTGCAGGTGGGCAGAGTCAAGGCGCACACACGCGCCCTCTGGGGCCAAACAACCTCAATTCGCAAAGGTCTGAAAGGGCGGCTTGTGGCAATCCCCTGCTGCGCTAAATGTACACTCTCTCGCCTCAGTAACCAGAACCTGCCTAGCAGGAGCGGGCATCTTGGCGGATTTAGTTATTTACCGTGAGACCAGCAAAACCCATCACGCGTACGGCAGAAAGGACAACCCGGCTCTTCGAAGTCAAATTTCGGAGGAGCGCGGTGGACGAACTCCTGAGGAGTTTCCTTGATAAAGCTGCTTCATGAACAGTTGTATCCAGCTGGTCAACGCTTGGAATTCTCCACGCCCTCCTCGCAAGTGCTTCCAAATTTGGCCCCTCTTGACATTTTTTTCCTTTTTGTAACCCTCTTTCGAGCGTGATCAGCGTTATTTTAATTAACTAGTTTTTGTATTCTGACCTTGAATCGGGAATTCTATTTGCTCGAACAGTAACGAAGGAATTCTTTGTCTAGAGTATCCATTGTTGAGGTTTTTACGTTTTTTATTGTTACCTACTTCTGTCAATCGTATCCTATACACACCGAAATCTGTTTTGGCTTATACGCGTGACTCAATTTACCAAGAATTCTACATGAACCTTCCCAGCAGCAAAAGATCGGGTATGATTCCCGACAAGTCCTATTTTACACGGAGAAGGCAAGGATAAGCTGAGAGCTCGGACCACCTCAATGTGCATTTGCTTCTTTACTTGCTCCCGTGGAGTAAGTTATATTACTCCCACAAGTCGGCGCCTAGCAGTAGTCTACGGCGAACGCCTCCCGGCATGACCGAGAAAAGGCGGACTTAGGGGCATAGGCGGTGCCATCCCCGCTCATTTCGTCAATTCCGCGTATCGCGTAGACCGCGATGAAGCACTATGTGCGATTTATAAGGTCCCATCGCCCTGTAGAAGGTGGTGGTCGACATCTTGAATGTACCCGAATCGGGAGACAGGGAATAAACTTACGTGGACAATCTTTTACTGGAGCCGAGAGTGTGTACGCAACGGTGCAAGCACTTTCAACTGACGTTCTCACCAGACATGTGTCTGTGGTGTTGAGGTTGTTGGGCCTTGGCACCGAGTGTGTATGCGCGTGTCTGAGCTGTGTTCACCTGCAGCCAATCATGTAAGGCGCGGCGGTAGTTGGCTTCGGACGATCGCAGGCTGGTACCACCTCGTAAGCGGTTCCAGCGGCGGATTGACAGATGGCTTCGGGCAGACAGAAAAGCAACATGAGTGAGTGGATGCGCCAGGGGCAGACTGCTGGAGTCAGCGTTTGCTAGCAACTCCGGAGGCGGTTACCATCTGGTTACGGAGGCCGACCTTTTGCGCCCAGAAGAACCTCGTGCAAGCTCCGCATTTACCATGGCCAACGATCAGCTAACTGCATATACTTCTTCCCTAGGTCTCATTTCCTCTTATTACCTCCTCCCCATATTCCCACACCCAATTTGTGCGAAAAGACGAACTTCTATTGATTCCCCTCATCACTCACATGTTTTACTCGACCCCGTTCTCATAATAATGCACTGCAGCCTCCACCGGGTAGTACTCTTAGAACGCAGAGGATGAGGGAAACTGGAGCGTGGCAGACACTACGCTGACACCCACGACTATAAACCAATCAAAATGCAGGTCGCCACTGCTTTCAGGGGTCCCGGTGGCCTTCCCGGATGACGACGGGCGAAGTATTGTTATTGGTTTCCCTTGAGCGCGTCAGATGAGCAAGCCGGTTTAACAGGGAGGCCAAAAGTACATTAGCGGAAAGTGGAAAGGGGAGTGAAGATGGTCTGATTACAAGGAAGTAACTGCAGGAATAACTGAGATCCTCATTCCGTCGCCTTCAGGGAGGTTTGCAGTCCGAAAGTGGGTTAGTTAGTTCCAACACAGTGCCTTAAAGGCTGCGCTAAAAGTGCGCCCCTTATGACTTGCTACCAGAAATAATTCTGCGGCAACGCAGTACTAAGCACAGGGAGAAAGGAGTGAAAGGGAAGACGCAGTTTGGGGGAAGTTAGGTCGATCTGGTTACCTTCACCACCACTTTTAAAATTCCGCCTCGAAGTTAAAGTGCTCTATACCAAGCCTCTATCCTGGCGGAGACGGAATCAAGCCTCAATTCAAATTCCGCTCAGCCTACGTGGAGTGCATATGGTAAAATTATTGATAAAGAAGGCGAGTATGGTTACTGCAGTTACTCCTTTGATGGCATGGTTGGCCGAAAAAGACATGAAGTATATACCAGAAAAGCACACAGGGAACGCTAGGGACGCAATGATGAGTCGAACCCCTCTAAATTCTGAAGAAGAGGAAGAAAAAGGAGAAGAAGAAGAAGAAGAAGAATAAGAAGAAGAAGAAGAAGAAGAAGAAGAAGAAGAAGAAGAAGGGCGTTCGAGCACCGGAACATTCTGTTTATTGTTCTGAGCTTCCGAACTCGTGCAGGAGTCCATCATCAGGGATGGGAACTCAGTCAATCGATTTATCGATCTGGTACCGACGTACAGAACCCTGTTCAGTCATCTTCAGTCTTGCGCCACCGATCGATGACTCGCAAACACGTCCTATAACCGTCGCCTGTTCTGTTGTTGCTTCTATCACTGACTATGGACTCCTGCACGAGTTCGAAAGCTCAGAACAATAAACAGAGTGAAGGCGAAAGTTCAGGTTCCAGGTGCATGTATAGATGAAGAGGAAGGGTGGTCGAACACAGGAACATTCCGTTTACTGTTCTGAGCCTTTGAACTCGTGTAGGGGTTCATCGTCAAATACAGTAGCGGCAACAAATCAAGAGACAGTTATATGGCGTGTTAGTCAATCATCGGCCGACTGCGCAGGGCTCTGGGCCTCAGATGAGAACTCAGTCAATCGGTTTATCGATCTGTCTCCGGCGTCCAAGGTCCTACGCAGCCACCTCTAGTCTTGCGCAGTCGGTTGTTGATTGGCTAACACACCCTATAGATGTCGCTTGTTCTGTCGTTGCTACTGTCTCTGATGATGGCCTCCTGCACGAGTTCGAAAGCTCAGAACAATGAAGAGAATGTTCCTGTGCGCGACCACCCTCCGTTTTCACTTAATAAACAGAACGTTTCGGTGCTCGATCAGGCTTCACATACACTTGGAACTAGAACTTTCGCCTCCATTCTCTCTAAATTGCGTCTTGCAGGAGCAGAATGTAGGCGAAACACGTGTCGGGCCTATGAGTTAGCACCTGCGCTAGTTACTTATTTAACAGAATTTTTAGCCCAAAAGATAAGAATTTTCGTAGACAAATGGGGATCCCTAAGGGGTTCTGGGTGTGCGGGAGTGATTTGGTCCTTGAATAAAGACGCCAGAGGTGATATCCTCGTGGAAAGCGTCGAGGGGGTTGGGCGAATCTATATATGTAAAAATGGAAGGGTTTTTGTGTGTTTTATCTAATCTCCGAAAGTACTGCACCGATTGCGCTGAAATTTGGACACAACCCGACCCGCGCATAGGGCCGGGTTTTTGGCTGTTCAGTTGTGTAATTATGCCGATGGTATACCTGTGATGGGTAAAAAACTGGATATTTTCCGGCATAACAACGCCACCAGCTGCGGCCACTTGACCTACATCCGCTTGTGCCCACACGTCTACCCGCCGAGCCACTTGACCGACATTCGCTCAAACGCACGTGCTCCACCCGACGGCCGTGCCCACCCCACCACTCACCTCGCAGGCACTTGAGCAGGCCCTCCACCCTCTCTGGGCCGCTGCAATATGGGCCGCTGGAGCAAATCACCCCTGGGGCAAAAAACGCAACACTTGGACGCCACTTAAAATTGTCCCACAGCCCACATAATAGAGCCGTCACCGCTTGCTCTGGGAATCTTGAGGGTGAGGACTGGACGCAATTAACACCAGCCCCACCACCCCGCGCAACCCATATAATAAGGCTGTCGCCCAATGTCAGCTCAGTGTAGTGCAGCTCGGCTTGCGGAAGCATGATGCAGTTGTAAACGACGGTAATACACCTTCCGTTGTAAGACTACTGATTTTTGTCCTCTACATACACAGACAGTTCACGCCATACGCCCGGGTACGCTGAAGGTGCAATCCCTTTTGTTTGTCAGTACGGACGTCCAAACCTACTCTTTACATTCACATGCAATCCAGCTTGGGGGAATATTTTTCAGCTCTCACTTCTCGGGTTATCGCCCGTGAATAGGTATGACATCAGAGTACATGTTTTTCTGCAGAAAACCGAAATCGCTGATGAACTTCATGGTGAAACACGAGGCGGTTTGGTCTGTGCGCTGCTGGATGTATTAGGTGGAACGGCAAAAGTGGGGACTGCCCCATGCACATGTCCTGATCGCCTCCAACGAAAACGGAGACGCAGTATGCGCCGAATTATCTGATATCGACGTCGACAATGATTTGCGTGAAGTTGTGGCGAAGAATATGATACATGAACCTTGGATGCACTGAATCCCAATCCTCCAA
>CACRXP010000011.1:2827739-2842846 GCA_902702965.1 Spirometra erinaceieuropaei
GAGTCCCAAGTCTAAGCGACAGATTTTGGAGGCGGCCTTTTCTGATATAATTTGTTGTCGGGCCCGTCAGTGGCGACAGTGTGAACATTAGTAGCAAGAGCCAATGATCGACGGCTAAATTGGCACTGAGCCAGTCACCGCATTTGATATTCGAGTCCGCAGTAGCAGCAGCCTAGCGCACCCATTGATGCAAGTGAGCACTGAGGTCGCATGGGAGATGAGGAGCTCCCAGACACTTCACAACAAATCTACCTGGGTTGCAAAAGATAACAGCAGTTGTAGCCGAGAGCTTAAATGATTTCCAGTTTTGAAAGTAGTCTCACACACAGCAGTGAGGCGGGGAGACGTTAGCTTTCAGGTGACGGCTAATTCGACGGGACTCGGTTGCATTTTCAAATTTCAAGAGGATGAAATCCTCGCAAGGGGTGACAACCGCACGATCCGCGAGCTGCTCGAGGCATGGTTCTCAGGCCCGCAATCCATCAACAAGCACAATGACCTCCCGGTACCATATCCGGTGCCGAGATTTTCCCTGGGCAGGGGAATCAGTCACGCGGGGAGGGCGCAGGCAAGCAATTATCAAAATGACAGTGAGCCAATTTGCGGAGTCATCGTCACACCACTATCCAGCACGGATGACGAAATCACGGCCATTAACGACTCGGACGCGGACTGACAGGCCACCATCGCATCAGTTACGACCCCAGCGGTGATTGTGAGGGCTGTTAATTACAGTGCGTATATGGTCCCGCAGCGGCCACGTGCTATAAATACTGTACTTCTTGTGCCACCATTACCCATATCTGCGACTGTCTCTGATGATGGGTTCGAGTGAGAATCCGAAACGTCAAGCCAATTAATTTCTTGTTCCAGTGATCACATTTTCGTCTTCTGTGAAGTTGATCGTCGCTGTGGTCGTCAATTTTGGTGACTCACATCCTGCGCGCTGGATTGGGGGACGCGATGTCGATTGACATCTCGAACTTCATTTGACCCAGTTGTGAAAAAAAACTCGGCGATCTCGATGGGATTCGAAGCCACGACAGCAAGGACAAGGCTCGCGTACAGTCAACCTCCTAACCACCTAAGCTACCAGACCTGGTGGAGTCTAGATTGATTGCTTAGGAAATCCTGCTTTGGAAAGTTGACATAATGCATCGGAATTGGTGGATTCCACATCCTCTGCAGTACGCTGGGCGGACAATTTGACCCAAATGTGATTAAACTCACGGCTGCCCGTGGGGCCTCGTAGCCCAGGCTGTTAGAGCGTTGGTTGTACTCAGGCCTTGTCATTGCTTTTTTGGGTTTGAATCCCACCGAGGCAGCTGGGTTTTTCACAATTGGGTTGAATGAGTTTCTCAAGTTTGCCAAAACAGCTTGGACTTCGTTGATTGGCTCGGAGTGGACATCGTTCACTCCCTGGCTCTGTAACGCCCCTGGACTTGAACAGAATTGTTTGAATGTGTGACACTTTTCCGCATGAGGACCTAGGGTGGAGATGGCGTAACCGCGTGTCAGTGAAGATGGCCGGTGTCCCTTCCTCTCTCATCCGCCGATCCCTTCCCTCTTACCGTACCGCAACGCTCGCATCGCCCTCCGTCTCGCAACATCGGCACCTCCCTCGGCCCTTCCCTGCAGCTGCCCACCGCGCTGCATTCCCCACCGGTTAACGAGCTGACATGTCGGTATCGTCTTCCCACCCAGACAGGTTATCTGATGGCTGTAACTCATTCCAACTGTACGAGTAACTATTATTATTATACGTATCTCCCATGACCGTCTTGTTATACTTTACTGTATTCCGTTCCTGACGTACCCTCTTCTGCCGCGTGTGAATGAGTATTCAGAGATGCTAACGACTCTGTTCAGATCTACCTCCTCCAGGATCTACTCTCAGCGTTCTCTTCCATTGCTGTGTGCTACCCTTGACGTCCTCGGCCGCTACAGCCCAACTTCCTCGCGGCCGCTCACAAGCATTCCGCTTGCCTTTAAACTTATGTTCACAGTCTTGATAAAATTATCGTAGGTACGCTGTTCCCCTGACCGCTGGCTCGGAAAACTCATCAATTTAACCTGTCGCGTGCAACATTGTCGCCTAAAGTTGGACAGTTTTCGGGGGGGGGAGGGGAGTGGAGCGGAAATCGAAGAAGATACACCCGCCCAAGTTTGCTCATTTTTTTCCCAGAAATTTTAATGTTCACACAGTCCTTCGTTTGGAACGAAATGTGTGCAGGAAACCGAAATGAGCGTTCAGGTTCTGCGGGGTCTCGCCAAGACTTACGACTCCCGCTGAAGTCAGACTCTGATTCATATTTCGTCGACTCATTCGCCTAATTAAATCCCGGAATTTACCGTCTGTTTTGGTCCTAGCCGAAGGAAGTTTTCAGTAGTCAAGTGTTCTGAATAAAGAAGTGGTCCGCTTTTCGGGGTCTTGTTGCGTCATTTTCTTGTTGTTCAGTTTACTACCCTTGTCTTCGTGAGTCAGTAGATGCCGAGAAAATGTTGACGGTAATCCCCTACGATCAGAGTGCCCCCTCTGTTTCGCATGGCCTCTGGTTGGTTCAAACGAAAACCAGGACCCTAGCGATGCCCGAACTTGATTTAGCTGACCGGGTTATAGTGAGCTGAAGCGAGACGCATGTAGGTCCTTTTTGACCGGGCAAATGAATTGTAGAACTCCCTTTTTGATCGGCTGCGTGCCGGTGTTCTCCTTTTTTTCCGATTAGTCCGACTTCGGTCCGCACACGACTCGCGGCCGACTTCCCGCTTGCGCGCGCACACTAGAAAGAGATTAATAGACAAACAGGCACACACACACAGACAGGGGGAGCAGCACGCACGCACGCACACGCTAAGCGATAACACTAGCGCTGGTGCCGCTAGCGGTCGCGCGTACAGAGTGCCTGTCTGCCTATCTATCGCATGCCTTGGACCTATCGCAGCGCTGCATTTCCTGCCGTACCACAATGATATCTGAAACCTATCGATGATCTCGGGTCTGCAGCGAGTACGAGCTAGCATACACGAGAGGAATAAAGGCTGGGTGCAGTCGTTTGCGCCTAGCTTAAGTGAATCCCGGTTGAATTTATTGATAGACAGGCCTCTCACAGGGGCAAGAGATAGTAGCCAGGAGATTGCGATCATAGAGTCGGGGTACCTTTGACCTATGTGCAGAATACCGAAGACAAGGTTTGAAACGCCTACTCCGTGGCTCATTTGGCGCAAGCAACCGGTCATACCTCAAGCCGACGACTGGCAGGAGGGGCTGGATACTGAACTAGAAGTTTTGAAACGAAACGAAGTCGAGCATGCTTGCAGGCTGTTTCGGGTACACCATCCGTTGTTTGCAAGTTAAACCACCCAGTGTATGTAGAGGCGGCAATTGACGGCTCGGCCCGATTGAGCATCGCAGCACGTTTGACAGGTCCAGCCCTTGAGAACAAGTGAGTAAAAAAGATCAACTTAATAATCGAGCGATGCATGTGTGAAAAGGCAAGGAGACTACAGGGGCGTCATTCCTTGTTTAACAGCCTTGAACAGACAAATAGGCTGGCAAAACTCGAATGCCGAGACCCGAGTTTGTCTCTTCTCCACCAACACCCCCTCCTGGAAATCGAAGAGTTAAAACTCGGTGGATAGGGTGGATTGATAAACACTCCTGAAGAGGTTTTTGATAGACTACAGGCATTTTTTGAGATGCAGGACGTTAAGAGAGGACGAGGGTGAGACAGTAGCCGCTTTTGGTTAGCCAGCCACGTCCCCTTTCATCCCTTATACTGAGTTAACTGTTGATCTGCTATGCTTGAGTGTAGAAATTAGAACATAGAAATACTGCTTATTAGACTTGGATAATAGAGTTACGAAAATTCCCATTGTAAAATTCAAAAGGCAATTTAGCGAGCATGCGTCTGCTTTCGATAAATTCTCTTCAGGCCTGTACATTTATATGGCTATTGAAGTAATGAATTAAAAGATACGGGCAAGTAGATAATTAAGCTGTAGCTCGGGGTTGGAGAGGGGAGGGAAGAGTGAGAGTGAAACACCACGATTCCAGTCAGCGCCAGGGAGAAGGTGGGTGCCGGCAAAGGTAATTACATGCGGGTGGCTGGCTTGGTGGCTTTGAACCATGGCAACTGTGGGACCTGTATGAAGTTCTTTTGTGCGCATAGGACCGGTCCGCGTAGCCTGATTGCAGCCGCCTCTGTCGTAGCCAACAAGCGCTGCCCAAGCAGTTTGGGATAGCTTGATAGGACCTTGTAAATCATTCTGAAGGCCTCTCTGGCGTCTACACGGTGGTCTGTGTCTACGATGTGCGCGAGAATCGAGCTGTTGATATTATTTGTTTTACCCGTTGCTGGAAGATGTTCTTTTATCTTTTTGGATAAACGCCGGCTCGTGCGACCAATATACATAGTCGCCCCGCCATGGAGCGTCATAGGGAAATCCATCTAGATGTGACTGACTGGACGAACAGAGGCGAATAACCGGTTCCAATACTTCATTTGGTAAAAGTGATGGCTGGTCGAGAGTCAGAACCATATGAATTCGTCAGAGCTTTCGGGTGCGTGAAGAAGAAGATAGACTCCGAGATGTTAGTAAAAGGCTTCTGTAACAGTTTTGAAACTATGCAAGGAAGATCTGATCAGATGCACCATCGAATACCTCCTAACCCTAGGCAGATTTGAGGGGTAGGAAGGGGGTGGTTAAATCTTTCTTACTGATCGGATTAGCGACAGAAAAATTCCCAAAAACATGGATTCCCCAGGGCGCCATTGCAGCGCTGACCTTCCTTATTTGCGTTAAGTCGCGCCCAGGGTGCCTTAGGGTTGAGTGGAAGAGTTATGCTGATCTGAAGGGATTCGTGGGATCAGGCACGGTTCAGATGTGGAAACTAGTTTAAACGTCGTCGGTCAAAGCCTATGACATGTTATGACGACAGTTCTAACACCGCGAACGACAAGAATGTTAACCGAGTGTGCCGCAGCATGGTGGATGCGGCAGCGGTGACTTGTGCGTGAAGCAGTTTGTAGTTAATCAGCTTTGCTCAGCATCCGCCACACTCCCTCTCCGTACCCCCCTCTCAGAGCGGTAGCAAAACAGAGTCAGGGGGGGGACCGGGGGCGGGCTCTTGCGCGGTGGCTGACAAAGCCAAACAGTCTGTCTACGCGTGCCACACACAACCTGGTCCCCAGTGCAAAGGTAAGAGGCTCTCACCGAGGGCTGCACCGACCCCACCTGAGTGGGAGTACCCTAGTGAGGAATGTGCACTGAGTGCCGTGGGGAGGCGGTCCCGATAGTCTAAATCGCTCTCTCCTCCCTCTATCAAGCACCCGTCCACTGTCCGAGACGGCCAGCCATCTGATTGGGCGCAGGCGTCTGACAAAACTAGACAGGCCGTCGGCGCATGTCCCACACGGCCTGGCTCCTCACAAAGGGCACCAGATTTTAACACAAGAGGGATGGACGACTCGTAGTTCACATGCGTGAGGATTTCATAGGGGCCAAATTAAGAAGGAGCCATAATGTCTGACTCACGGTCCGCTAGTCGACCACTCCACGCAAACAAATACAGGGCCGACAGTGAGGGTTGACTTATATCTTCAGTTGGCAATCTTCCAGTCCATGACGTTGAGTGTGTCTCGATTGTTTAACAGCACGTCAAATCAGTGCCGTAGAAACGCAGTCCCCTCTCTCCTCCCGCCACAGGTACCACCAAATTGCTTGCGCCGCACTGGCACCCACGCAGTCCTTGAAAGGACGGGGGGCGGCCCACTCGACAGAACGGGTTCCCTTCTTGCAACAACTGAGATTGCGACAGGTTGTAGCATTCTGTTGCGAACAGGCGAGATACAGACGACAGAAGGCCTCGATCGAGTTCCTCTTCGCCGTTTGAAGTTCAAAAGCCTAAACCGTGAAGAATGCCACTGGATGTTCAAATCTGCTAAACCTTGACTGGAATCGATCAGGGTTCAGACCCGAACACACTTACTACTGGGCATTCACGTTACGTGCCATACCATGAGATCAGGGGCTCACGTCTCTGTCGAGTGAGACCGGGGATATTAAGTCATACTGAAGTGCATTTCGACGATTGATCGCGAGTGCTGGACGCAAAAGGGACGATTCCTCTCTCTATCCTGCAGTTCCGCTCCAGAGCCTTGGGATATGACCAGATGGTGACAATGAGCAAGTCGGAAGGGAAAAGTTCCGTCTCTTGAGTTTTGCGACGGTTTATTCGACGTGGCGACAGCGACCGAATCACCTCGATAGTCCACTACCAGCATCGCGTGTGACCTAGCCTTCGACTTGCCGACACCGTGACGTCAACTGACATTTTTCTCTTCAGAGATTATTCACAGCCGGACAACGTTCAGGCACACGTGTGCCCCTCGCGCCGGGACCGACGACATCAAGGACTGGCTGTCAGCTTTGTCAAACTTTTGCAATGGCTGCTTGTACTTTCCCGACCATAGTAAAGTCGGAGGTGAGATCTCATTTCGTAGCCGTACCCGTTAGAGGTCAAGAATTAGGGACTAGGGTTGGGGGCTAAGATTAGGGATTAAGGTTAGAGGTTGGGGTTCGGGGCTAGGGGTTAGAGGTTAGGGGTCAGGCTGGGGCTGGTCTACTGCTGGAACGGCTACGAAATGAGATCCGACCAGGTTTGACCTACTAACGATATCTCCTTTGCTGATAGAAGCGAACAGGCGAGTTCCAGGTAGCAGTTCCGAAGATGAAGAAGCGATCACCGGAACAAGAAATTTATTTGCCTGACGTTTCGGATCCTCACTCGAATCCATCATCAGAGACATTAGCAGATAAAGGTGATTGTGGCACCAGGAGTGCAGTATTTATAGCACGTGGCTGCCGTGGGACCGCATGCGCACTGCAATTAACAGTTCTCGTAATCACCGCTGGGGCCGTAATTGATGCGGTGGTGGCTTGTCGGTCCGAGTCCGAGTCGTTAATTGCCGCGATTTCGTCATCCGTGCTGGATGCTGGTGTGACGATTGCTCGACAAACTGGCTCACTGTCACCGTGATGATTGCTCGCCCGCGCCCTCCCCACGTGACTGATTCTCCTGCCCAAGGAAAATCGCAGTACGCTATAGGGTACCGGCAGGTCATTGTGCTTGTTGATGGATTGTGGGCCTGAGAACCATGACTCGAGCAGCTCGCGGCTCACGCGGTTGTCACCCCTTGCGAGGATTTCGGCCTCTTGAAATTTGAAAATATGGCCGGGTCCCGTCGAGTGTGCCGCCACTTGAGAGTTAGCGTCTCCCCGCCTCACTGCTGCTGCGTGCTCGGCAATTCGAGTACGGAGTAATCTCCCAGTTTCTCCGACATAATTGCTTTGTCCGCAACTACACCAGATCCGGTAAATGACTCCAGACGTGTCCTGCCGTGGCAGCGGGTCTTTTGGCCTCATGACTTGGCGCCTAATGGTTGTTTCCGGCCCGTGTGCAACCCCAACTCCAAGTGGAGTGAGAAGACGACTGACGGCTTCCGAGACGTTCTTCACGTACGGAAGAGCCCGCCAAAATTTGGGTCCGGTTGGATTTGGTCTCTGGAGTCCTTTTCGTATGCACTGGTTGACAAAGCTGCGAGGGGTAACCATTGGCTCTCATTACCCGTCGAAGATATTGCAGTTCAGCAACCTTGTCTTCCATTTCACTGCAGTGCGTCTCAACGCGCCGGTATAGCGCCCTTACGCAACTGCGTTTGTGACTGATCGGGTGGTTGCTATTGAAGTTCAGTATTTGCGTCGTATTTGTCGCTTTCCGGAACACTTTGGTTTTTAGGCCCCCACAATCTTTGCGGCAGACGAGGACATCCAGGAAGGCCAGCTGATTATTTTCCTCCTCCTCCATCGTAAATTGGATGTCCGGGAAGACGGCGTTGAGTTGTTCTTTGAAAGTCAGCACCTGATCCCGTTCGATGACGACGAAGGTGTCATCCACATACCGAGCCAAAAATTTCGGTCTGTGGTGTCGGAAAACCAGCGACTCCAGCCGTTGTAGGACCGCCTCGGCTATGAGTCCCGAAATCGGCGAACCCATTGGCGTTCCCTTCACCTGCTCGTAGATTGTTCCGTCGAACGTAAAGTACGTCTTGAGACAGAACTTCAGGAGCTGGATGATTTGGGCGTGTCCGAGGCGATTCTCCGTTTCGTCGTACTTCTCTCGTAGGAGTAGTTCGATGGTCTCGACTGCCAGGTCCTGAGGGATAGAAGTAAAAAGGGACGTGACATCAAAGGAAACCATGATATCGCTTGGCAGGAGACTTACTCCTTTAAGTTTCTCCAAGAATTGCGTTGACGAGCTGACTGTGGTGTTCGAATCGGAGGTCAGAAACTTGAGACGTTGGAACAGCCACTTTGCCAGTCCGTAGGTTGGAGTGCCCTTTAGTGATACGATAAGCCGGAGAGGAACGCCCTCTTTGTGAACTTTTGGGAGACCGTAGAATCGGGCTAGGGCCGTTTCTTGTGCTCTCGCCATGCGTCGGTCGATTGGCGATATTGCACTTGAGTTCTCCATTGCCAACAGCGTCGCGTTAATCTCGCGTGTCAGCGTTTTCATGGGGTTGGATTCGCATGGGACATAGGACTGACGATCCTCCAACAAGCTTTTGGCTTTTTGATTGTAGTCTGTCCTGTCCAATACGACCGTTGAACGCCCCTTGTCCGCAGGCACGATAACGAGGTCGTTGTCGGCCCTGAGTTCCTTAAGTACATCACGCTCAACCTTGGAAAGCACGTCGCGCGGCCTATGAGCCATGGGGAGGGAGGACACTTGATGTCGAATGAGGTTCTTCGTTTCGTCTGTCGCTCCCGTCTGGCTGAGGATTGATTCCACTGCTGCGATCATGTTGGCAGGTTTGGCATCGGCTGTGTTGAATGAGGCCTCATGCCGTAAAACCTGCATTTGTTCCTCCGTCAGCTCCTTTGACGACAGGTTGTGCACCAGTTTGTCGTTCTTGGATGACATTGGAGCAGGCAGCTTACGAAATTTGTTCTCTAGGGCTGCTTCGCGAGTTGCTTTATGTTCGCGGGTTCGTTCGGCCAGCCTCTGCTGAAGCACATAGGCCGGAAGCAACCATTAGGCGCCAAGTCATGAGGCCAAAAGACCCGCTGCCACGGCAGGACACGTCTGGAGTCATTTACCGGATCTGGTGTAGTTGCGGACAAAGCAATTATGTCGGAGAAACTGGGAGATTACTCCGTACTCGAATTGCCGAGCACGCAGCAGCAGTGAGGCGGGGAGACGCTAACTCTCAAGTGGCGGCACACTCGCCGGGACCCGGCCATATTTTCAAATTTCAAGAGGCCGAAATCCTCGCAAGGGGTGACAACCGCGTGAGCCGCGAGCTGCTCGAGTCATGGTTCTCAGGCCCACAATCCATCAACAAGCACAATGACCTGCCGGTACCCTATAGCGTACTGCGATTTTCCTTGGGCAGGAGAATCAGTCACGTGGGGAGGGCGCGGGCGAGCAATCATCACGGTGACAGTGAGCCAGTTTGTCGAGCAATCGTCACACCAGCATCCAGCACGGATGACGAAATCGCGGCAATTAACGACTCGGACTCGGACCGACAAGCCACCACCGCATCAATTACGGCCCCAGCGGTGATTACGAGAACTGTTAATTGCAGTGCGCATGCGGTCCCACGGCAGCCACGCGCTATAAATACTGCACTCCTGGTGCCACAATCACCTTTATCTGCTAATGTCTCTGATGATGGATTCGAGTGAGGATCCGAAACGTCAGGCAAATAAATTTCTTGTTCCGGTGATCGCATCTTCATCTTCTGATACCTCCTTTGCCTGCTGATTTGAGAAACCTATCTTTGTCGACTCGTCACGCTTGGGCAGTCTCGACGATTATCTCGATTGCTGATCATTGGCGCCCTGCGAACGCTTGCGAATGAAATCATTCGTGTTATGCCCTGTGATCAAAATAGCTTAGTGATAGGGCGATCTACGTGGTCTCTAGATTACCGAATAGAAATAATCACCTGCATAGAATTGTAGTACGGACAAGCACAAGGCATAATCTCCCGCTGATACATGCAAAATCAAGCGAGGGTTTCTGACTTAGGGCCTTGCCTGACATTGGCTGAATAGTATAATTTCATCCCTTTGAGATGTCTAGAGAAAGTACATTCTCTTTAAAGGAAATTGACACGACGCCCGCTTCCGTCGAATCTTTCGTATGCAGTCCGTCCTCATAGCTACACCTTTGAAATGGGTAGGCAGCCCAGTTCTCCAAAGTTAAATCCGGATCACTCACTTTTTTAATCTGAAGGTTTCCCCGTAGGAGGAATAAGAAATGTAGTTTTCCGCAACTTTCTCAAGAGAAACAGACCGATCTTACGCAAGTCTCGAAAAGCAATACAAGCAGAGATGGCTCTCCTTTTCGACTTGTCAGGGATGATTGAGGAGACTTCCGATGGGAAGTCGGCAGGTCCCTACATACATGGGACGTATATTAAAAAGGCATTCTGTACTTCCTAGTATCGCAGCATCATTTAAAGAAACCTTCCAATTGCAAAGCGCGTTTGCGGAGTTTGTTTGAGGTCTCAGGGGATGGCCCAAAGAAGACTAACTCGGAGTAGCTTATCGATTTTGCAGCAGCGTCCGATTTCAGTCGTCGTGGGTATCTCTGATGGAGAGGCTACGTGTTCCGCCGTCCGACAATGATGCCTCATGTCTCCATCAACCGGGGGTCCTCGGAAATGCAGTTCAAAGTGCAGACGGTGTCGAATTCAGATCGAGACGCCAACTGATTGGCCACAGCTATGCTGACCTTCTCGCATCAAGTCGTCATGTCCTCCAAAAGGCGCTCTTGAGCGAGCGAACAAGGTTGCTGAGTCAGTCCATCTGTCTCTGAGCATAGCAAAAACCAATTTCTTCGCGAGCTGGTTGACGGACTCGAAGGAAGGTTCGAGAAGACGGGGTTACTCGTTAGCCTAGCTAATGGCTGCCACGGGTGGTGAAACAGCCTTGAGTAAGGCGGCGGGGCTGGAGAACGAGCAGTCACGGGCCAGGAGAGACAAGGATACCAAAGCACAGAGGGCTGAGGTCTGGTACGTCGACTAATGGCTGACAGTCCGAAGAAACTGACATAATACTGGGGAGCGCAGCGCAAAGCCGATCACCGCAGCCGAAGAAACGAAAGAGGTGTGCATAAGACTGCATTTTCCCGGGGATGCGGCAAGCGAACTAGTAAGATGACGTCTCTGAAGACCGCAATCACGAGTGCTTTCCCCTCGTATTATTCAAAAACTCCCTTCCTAAGCTTACAGTAGGTGGGCTAACTCATGAAATGTCAACCAAAATTCCGAAATGCGTTGCCGTTTCGAAAAGATTAATCAAGGAGGGTTGTAAAACTAAGCATCATACAGTATAATTCTATAATAATTCAGTTGCCTCCGCATGCCGACTTTCAAACGAACTTCTTTCCGGCTGCATGCAAAAACTGTACTATGAAAAGATGACTACTTACCTAGCATGAATTTTCCTCAATGATTTTTAATGCTTTTAAAAATTAAATTTTATTTTATGGAAAACATGCCTAAAATATTCCTTCTTTTGCTCATTCGACAGAACATTATGTCTTCTTCCAGTTTTATGCTCGAAGGAAGGGTTTAAGTTAGTTTTAAAAAACTCCTAATTGTGAGATTTTTTGGTAGTGTGAAATAGCCGTTCATAAAACGTCATGTTTCTGCATTTAACAAAGTGGCTTGTGAAGTTAACAATATGGCTCAAATACACTGCCAAATTTTATGAACCCCATATGGTTTCCTCTTAATACCGTAGAGAAGTGTACGATTTTCCGCACACGGAAAATATATGGCTTGTGATTTGGAAACCCTGAATGCGAGTGTAACGGCAGGTCGGGTTCAAAATTACTCAGGAATTGGAAAAGTTTTTGAAAACCGAATTATACCCTTCTTTCGAGTATAAAATTGGAAGGAGACGTAATTTTCTACCGAATGAGCAAAATAATATCTTTATGCATGTTTTCCATAAAGTGTAATTGAATTTTTAACAGCATTAATGATAAATGAGAAAAATTCCTGCTAGGTAAGTAGTCATCTTTCCAGAGTACAGTTTTTGCATGCAGCCGGAAAAACGTTCGGTCGAAAGCCGGCATCCTGAGGTAACTGAATTACTATAGAATTATGTAGCAGGCTGACTAGTTTTACAACCCTACTTAATTATTCTTTTCGAAATGAAAACACATTTCGGAATTTCGGTTGACATTTCATGAGTTAGCCCACCTACTGTAGGAGGTAAAGGCAGACTGCCGTTGAGAATCACATCAATGTGCGTTTATTCATTCGCTTGCTCCTGTGGAGTGGGATACATTGGCCGTGCAACGAGATGCCTGGAAAAGTGAATGCGTGAACACATAACGGGTTGGCTAGACAGAGGTGAAAACAAATCGACTTCGAGTTCTATTCTCCCGTATCTAGTCTATGCAAAGCACCGAGATGATGCCGAATAAGCCTTTCAAGGTTGCTTATTGGACACCAGGAAACTTCTCAAAGGGCCTACCCAAAGGGGGCCAACTACATCCAAGGCAGTGGCTGTATGGCTAGGGAATCCAATGGCGTGTTTTCAGAAGACGTTGGTACATGCGCTCTGCCTTCCCTGGCTAACGCCCACTCCAGTTGATGATCGCGCGTCGTCCCAACTCCCTTGATGACATCGTTCACGCCCTGCCTCACCCACCCTCCCCCCAGTCGCAATGACCACAACGCACCGACCGAGTAATGCGGTGGGGGGGGGATAGGAATGACCCCGTTAACTTCTCCTATTTTCATCCTCCATGTAACTGTATCGGCCTGATGACGAATTCCCGAAAACAAGCGCCTGCCAACTTGACTTCACTTTCACTTAACTTGGGAATAGACTATTGCCAAATAGACACATTGAGAACGGCCGAATCCAGGTGACTGGCGGGTTTTTCCTGCAAGCCATCAAAGGTCTGCATAGCTCAGTGACCAACTCTCGACCGCCACTAAGATCGGCGTGCATAGGGCGTTTGTCTAATTCTCATTGATTTTCGATGCCCTTAAAAATTAAATTATATTTCAAAGAAAACGTGCATAAAAATATTCATTCTTTTGCTCATTAGGTAGAAAATTGCGTCTTCGAACAACTTTATGCTCGAAGGAAGGGCACAATTCTGTTTTCACAAACTGTTCCAATTCCCGCGTAATTTTGAACCCGACCTGCCGTTACACTTGCATTCAGGGTTTCCACACTACAAGCCGTATATTTTCTGCGTATGGGAAACCATACATTTATCTACGGTATAAAGAGAAGACCATATGGGGTTCATAAAATTGAGTAGTGGATTTGAGCCACATTGTTAACTTTACAAGCCACATTAGTGAATGCAGAGACATGACGTTTTATGAATGGCCATTTCACGGTATTAAAAATCTCACAATTAGAAACTTTTTAAAACCGGATTATACCCTTCCTTTGAGCATAAAATTGGAAGACGCCATTTTCCACCGAATGAACAAAAGAATGAATATTTTTATGCATGTTTTCCATGGAATATAATTGAATTTTTAAGGGCATCGAAAATCAATGAGAAAAATGCATGCTACGCAAGCAAGCATTTTTTTTACAGAGTACGGTTTTTGCATGCAGCCGGAAGGAAGTTCGTTTAAAAGCCGGCATCCTGGGGTAACTGGATTATTATAGAATTGTGCTGCAAGATGGTTACTTTTACAACCCTACTTAATTAATCTTTTCGAAACGAAAACGCGATTCGAAATTTCGGCTGACATTTCACGAGTTAGCCACCTACCGTACCGGCGCGTTTTCCTGCAAGCCACCAAAGGTCTGCATAGATCAGTAACCAACTCTTAACCGCCACTAAAATGGGCGTGCACAGGGTGTTTATCTAATTAATTTCCCATTGTGAATACTGGATTATGCAGGCAGAAAACGAGCTAAAGATCAAGGTCATCGGGCAGCACTGTCTGGGGACGCCTCCCCCAGTTAAGTTGACAAACTTTGACCGAAAAGGCACAGCTTACACTCGCAGACTTGTCCCGATATGTCCTGTCTAATAAGGACACCTGCATCGGCATGACACTTCTTGATCGACTCACGACCTCGGCACTGCTAACCCAAAGTAGACGTCACCAGCCTGACGGAGACGGGGGGGGGGGGGAACTGGCCTGACGGCCATCGTCCGGATATAGCGATGGTCCCTGGATCGCTGATACTCCGTCCCCCCGCTGATGAAGAGGAGAACCAGTCGACCTCATCAGGTTCGCCATCACAGCGGAGCTCATTGGGGGCTCGGAAAAGAATATGACGATAAAAAGAAGGGGGAGGGGCTGGAGAGGTGATTGACGTCTACCTGGACACTAGTACTCCATGACATTTGGCCTATGGACGAATTCACTAGGCCAAAAGCAAGGCGATGGGTTAGACGCCAGCCCAAAACAACTGAACATCTCGCTGAACAAAGCGTGTCGGCGAACAGCGCATAGAGCCACACGAGAGACCTGATAACACCCGGCGGGCCATGAGTTTAACGTCACAGCCACCAAAATAGTCGCCCACGCCGGGAACAAAACAGGCCGAGAATTGATTGAAGCCTGGGCCTCGGATGAGAACTCAGTCGATCGATTTATCGATCTGGCGCCGGCGTGCAGAGCCCTACGCAGCCACAGTCAGTCTTGCGCCATCGGTCGACGCCCTGTAACCGTCGGCTGTTATTTAACTGCTACTACCTTTGACGATGGACTCCTGCACGAGATCGAAAGCTCAGAACAATAAACAAACTGTTCCGGTGCTCGATTCCTCTTCTTATTCTTCACTGATGCATACACCTGGAACTCGAACTTTCGCCAACATCCAGCAAAGGCAAGGGCAAGTCCGATGCAGTCTCGAGATAACAGACAGGCGACATGTGCGTATTTATATTTATAAGAGCATCTGATAAGTTCAACGAATACAAATTACTCAGAAAATACGTGTGTAATGACGCATTCACTGATAGTCGACTGAAACTTGATCAAACGGTCTGATCAAAAGGGGCAGGTATACGATGCGCAGTAAACCATTGGCACAGT
>CACRXP010000011.1:2843037-2866119 GCA_902702965.1 Spirometra erinaceieuropaei
CAAGGTGAAGGATAGGGGGCGCCAAGGGATTTCTGTACACAGGCAAATGCAACAAATGCAGCACAAAGTACAAAGGGGCGGGGCGGGGGGGAGTTGAGGACGTCTGGTGGCAAAGCTCTAGTTCTTGGGTGCCGGAGGGGTCTCAGCGACAGGGGCGCCACCAGCGTCGCTTGGAGGCCTATTTTCTGCGGCGGGGTATGGACTACGGGTGGTAGCGTCCATTGTGGCCAGGAAAAGTCGCATGCTCATATCATGCAGGGCCGCCGGGGTCCTGGCTAGCATGGGGTACTGCTGGAGCAGGTTGTTCCGGATGTTTACAAAGGCCTCCGAGTACGAGTCTGGAAGGACAAAAAAAAGAAACAGTAAAAAACAGGAGAGGCACAGGGGTAGATTTAGTCAAATGCGAACAGCATCCAGCTGCTGCGGGAAGGAATGAGGGTATTGGACAGACGGCAGCAGCAGCGCATAACGTATGCAGTCTGAGAAGGTTAGCAACTGGATAAGGGGGGTTACGGGGACACCACGCAGTGCAGTCACGACAGGACTGATATCTAGGAACGCGTAACTATCAGCCAACATCAAGGCAAGATCGTGTCAATAGATGAAGAATGTCGGTTAGACTGGTAGTAGCAAGATTCACGACAAGCTGATAGTTAAAATCAGTGATTGGGGGTACCGACGGGATCTCTACAGATACATGGTCACTCCTATGTGTACTTCACGACAGTTAAGCAGGATTGTGATATCTCAGGGCAGACGACCTTAAAAACGCTGCTCACGTCACATGCTCACTTGCATCGGTCAGCTTTAGAGGACCCTAGTATTCTCTTGTTCGCCCTACGACGAAATGTTATGAGAGACTAGAAGGCGTTGGAAACTTTATATACAAAGGAAGCTGTCACCAGCGGCAGCGCTATACAGACTAACTGTACCATCAGAAAGTCTGCACTTAAAATCGGCTTACGACTGTGTCAGGCAACACTGCGGCCAAGAAGACGACCCACGCAGACGCGTAAATGGCATCAGAATCAGTACTGACCAATTGAATTTCTCCAGTCGCACCCATGTTTAAAATGCAGGCACAGTTAGGAGTCAGGAGCACTGACTGCTGTGTTAAGCAACTATGAACACAACCACCACGACGAAAGAAACCGTTAGACGGGCAGGGGGAGAAGAGTCAGTAAAAAAAAACAGAACCCAATGCCACAACCAGAAAATAAGCGAGGGAATCAAAGAGAACTGTCGACGAGAAAAAAAGGCCCACAGCCGATAGAGTAAAACGGTGGAAAGAAGTAGCTAACGTATGGGGGATAAAAACAGGGAAGGCTCATGATCCCAGTTCGGTTGACTTATTGTGAGAAGAGTGTATAAACGCAACAAAAAACAAAACAAAAAACATGTAAAAACGGCAAAAGCGACACGCGCGGGCGCACGCGCATTGATGTGCTGGTGCGCATGAATTACTTGACTGGTCACGAAGAGGCCGCGGTGCAATCAACCGGTACCCTATATAGATATATATAAGTACATGGGGGAGACGTGTGCATAGATACACAAATACAAACTCAGACATAAATAAGCCAAGCAAAAAACGGGTTCAGTGGGACGTCAGAAGAACTGAAAGAAAAGACTTTATTTTGGAAAATGACAAGCTTGGACGTTGACCTAGTTAGGGGAGAGATTCTGCTTCACCCTGGAGGGCACATCAGTAAACGTCAATTCGGTGCGACCTTGAACGTTGCCGATCGCAGCCGGCAGGAAGTGAGCCCAGCGGGTCAGGTGGCAGAGCGATATGACTTTAAAGTGCCCCAAGACCAACCCCCACAACGGTTCGCAATTCAGATCAAGGCAGGTCTGCAGTTTGGACATGGCTGGCTGGTGACGACAAACAGGCCAGAAACGGTCGTCGCAGACTCCAATGCCTGTCGATAGTTTTTACCGATTTGCAGGGAAAGTCTGTCTCTGCTGATACAAAAGTGTAATTCTTGGCGGCCTGGAGGGTGAATCAGAAATATTCCGTAGGGTTTTCACATGAACACTGAGAACGATTACAAGGAGTCGTAAATTTTGGTTGGTGATCTGACAGGTGTTCGTGGTCATTTATCAACATCAGCGTTAAGATTTTGGAAAAATACTACTTAGTATGAAAAAAAGTTTCACTTGTAAAATTTTACTTCAAGCTTCTTCCCTTAGCCGACAGGTGCCAAAACATTAGAAACTTGATCTAAATCGGGGAAAAAACGCGAACACGAATGCACCGCAAGATTATTCCCTATCAGTGGACAGAAACTAAGGTGGGGCGAGACCCAGACTCCGGTTGGTTTGACAAACATCGCATTTCGAGGCACCAGGAACCAGTGCGGTCCGTGCTATGCGACCGTTGACCAGATTCTCGGCAATACTTGTCTAGCTGGCGTGAACCTCCCTCGCAATACGGGTGGCCTTGAGCCAAGGCGTTTTCTTAGAAAGCACCACTGTCGTTCTACATCGGTCTATATCGATGGAAGCAGAACTAAACTGCCCTTCCTTGACGTGCTCGTGCGTCGGTGTACAACTGGACAACTGCAAACCACAGTATTCCAAAAATCCACCGACACGAGACAGATCCTACATTTCAGCAGCAACCATCCTCTGTCTCATAAACGTAACTGTGTCCGCACTCTATTCTAAAGAGTCGAAACACACTGCAGCACGCAAGAAAATAAGAGCTGAAGGACAGTATTTTGGCTCGGTTTTTACAAGAGAAACAGAGTTTTGCAGTCACAGTGCCAGCAATACTGTTGAGACCGCTGGTCCCGTACACGACTCCATACTCTTCCCGACAGCTGTCGTGGAAAGGGAGCTGAAAAATCTCAAGGAAGCAAAGTCCTGGGGTCCGGAAAATATACCGGCCAAATTCTTGAAAGAACTGGCGAATAAACTCTCCAAACCACTGGCGCACATCTTCCGCTCGCCATTCGAATTAGGGAGGCTGCCATCGGAATGGACGGCAGCAAATATCTTTCCGATATACAAGGGCGGGGCTCGCACTAATGCTAACAATTACCGGCCTGTTAGTCTAACCTGTATCTGCTGTAAAATAATGGAGGCCATAGTTAAGAAAGCAACAATGGAGTTCCTGGAACAGGGCCATTTAATCTCAGACCTGCAGCACGGCTTCAGACAGAACCGCTCGTGCCTTTCCAGTTTATTGCTCTCGACGGAGCAATGGACTCGCGCACTGGACGAGGATGGTAGGGTCGATGTCATCTACACAGACTTTAAGAAGGCGTTCGACAGCGTCCCACACAAACGCCTACTCTACAAACTTTCTAAAATTGGGATAAGAGGAAGGCTGCTGACATGGATAACAGATTTTCTTACCGGGGGATCGCAAACCGTGTGCATTGAGGCCTCAAGGTCAACTCCTACCCCCGTTCTAAGTGGTGTACCCCAGGGCTCCGTCTTAGGGCCGTTGCTATTCCTGGTTTACATAAACGACTGCGTCGACGACCTGGGATGCAGCGCCATCATGTTTGCTGACGATGTTAAGCTGTGGAGACCCATCAGATCTGACGCAGACAGGTACGCGCTTCAAGACGGTCTCAACCGCCCGAACAGTTGGTCAGCTCGCTGGCTCCTTAATTTTAATGTGCACAAATGTGTGGTCGCGAGACTCCGCACCAAAAAGACCAGTAGGGAGGACGATTCTTTTCAATACGTCCTTGGTGGTCAGCCCCTTTCAAATGCTGTGGAAAAGAAAGACCTGGGCGTCCTAATGACCTCCTCGCTGAAACCATCTTCACAGTGTCAAAGGGCAGCCAAAGTGTGATAAGGGTGTTATTTGCGCTGAGGCGAGGATTTGTGCAGATCGATAAATAACTGTTCGGAAAAACCTATGGCGCATTCGTCCGGTCTCACTCAGAGTATGCAGTCCAGGCCTGGCGACCGTGGTTGAAGAAAGATTATCAACGACTGGAAAGAGTGCAGGCGATGTCTACGAAGATGGTCAAGAATCTTCATCATTTGCCTTACGAAACCAGGCTGACCGAACTAAATCAGTTTCCTCTAAATTACAGGCAACTGCGCGGCGATCTCATTCAAACCAACAGGATTGTCAGAAGCCGTGAGTGTGCCCTAGACTTTGATGAATTCTTCGAATTGGCCGGGACTGACCGTCTGCGTGGTCATCCCTTCAAACTGCAAAGGAAGAGGGCTCATTCGGACGTCCGACGGAACGCCTTCTCTCACAGGGTCATCGGGGCATGGAATGGACTCCCTGATGCCGTCGTTCTTTCCGAAAGTGTCAAATCCTTTAAGTGCAGACTAGATGCTTATTTGTTGAGAAACTACTGTACATATAATAATGATTGTTTTAGCGGCGGCAGTTTGCGCCTAGCTCACACTTACCGCTAACTTTTTAACTTTTCGCATTTGCTGATGTAACTGATGACTTTATTTCTGTTTATCGATATGAATAGGGAGCTCAAGGGCGAAAGCCTCATTCCCTTAATAAACTGACTTACGACTGTACCTTCAGAACCTATTTGCAGCCAATGGTTATCCCAGACATTTTATCGAGAGAAGCAGACGTCAGGCGCACAGACGACGACCAAATGAGCAGCAACTTAAAGTCTGGAGGGCCATTCCCTACGTTAAAGGGGTCTCTGAGTCGGTCTCTCGACTCCTTCAACCCGCCAGAGTAGGCATAGCCCATCGAGCCCAGGTAACAATTCGACGTCGTCTGATGCAACCTACGGACCCATTGCCACCCGCCGAAACCTCAGCAGTCACCTACAAAATAAGTTGCAATGAGGGCGACTGCAACTATGTGGGAGAAACCGGGCGGAAATTGCAGAATCACCTACAAGAGCACAAATCGGCCACTCGGAGGTTAGACCCTAACTCTCAACTAGCAACACACGTTGGAGAAACTGGGCATACTTTCGATCCCCAGAGAGCTACCATCTTAAGCGGGGGCAACACAAAATCAGAACGGCTAACACTCGAGGCTTGGTACTCCGATGTCAACTCCATCAACAGGCCTCTGGACCTTCCTGCAGCTTACAAAGTCCCACCTCAACACGTCCGTAGAGCTCAGGACCAAGTAACCACAGTGGGCTTAGTAAGGCCATACATAGACAGACCGAGGGTGAGGAAGAACCACCGGACCGATCACCAGACGAAGGTTCAATCACCTCCGACGAAGCGGTGACTCACACAGATAAAACTCCCGCCAACCATCCCCCGAGAGGCCGAGGCAGCAAGAGAAGAGGAAAATCGATCGGCAAGAGACCGAACAACATGACATGCCACTTGAAATTTCTGGTCAATTAAGTGCATTTTCCGCTTTGACAATGGGGAGTCGACCAAGCTCTTCGAAACGTCAGCACCTAAACAAACCCGTTCCGGTAAGCCCATCTTTTTCTTCAAATTATCAACCCGGATCTCTCAACTTTGCCAATCTGAATAATGTGCTTCTGCCGAGCTATTCAAATTTTGAGGGTAGCTCGAGCAAGCATAGGCAGAAACTTCCGCCAATTTGAGAACAGCCGGTCGGGTTTGTTCATGCAACACAGGTCCGTTTCGCCACAGCAAGAACTAAACTGCTTTAGAAGAGCAAAGTAGACAAGTTTTTTCCTCCAGCAAAACAGTCTAGTTCACCCTTGAGGTCGCTATCGGTATGTCGCAGACAATACTGGGATACGAGCTGACCTCTTCAAAGGGGCCCCGAATTGACGATGCCGTTCCACATTTCAAGCATGATCTGTTAGCCGAAGACGTGATACTACTCCACGGGAGCCAACCACAGATGGTGAACACTAGAATCACCCTCAAGTAAATGGCACCTAGAGGTCGTTTCGAGGCTGTTAAGCAGGGCGGCTCTAGCCCTAACCTCATACACTTGTCTCCTGCTGACCTTGGCGGTGAGACCAAAAATGCCTTCGGTCGCCATCGTGCAGACTGGGGTTCGGCACGTAGATCGGGCGGTCACGAGGAAGTAGCAGGTAGTGGTTATCCTCACGAAGTACGACATGTGAGTTACCTGCAAGGTATTCGCGCAGCATGGCTTAGAGCTACTAGCGTGACAGCAGCAAGTTCACAGCCGTAGAAGACGCTCTAATTAAGAATGAGTCAGACAGAGCGGAAGGCGCACACGTCCAAAACTAGGACATTTATTGACAGTGACAACTTTAATGCAAGAACCCCAGCCTTGCGGCGCGGTGAGAAGGGCAGTGTTCAGCAGCTCATTGACAGTTCTTCTGGTCGAAAAATGGAAAAAAGTTCACTCAACCGAGCTAGCGAGTAGCGATGGTTCGCCGACAGTCAGCCGGCTAAATGGCCAACATCAAAGAGCCTCGGACAAACAAGAGGCAGGCAACAGCAGAGGACACAAACTAGCTATGCGAGCGCCAAGCAAAGGCAGAACGGCGGCGGCGGCGTGGAAGGGGGGAGGAAGGTATTGTATTACCAGAGTTGGCGGGGGTTCGGACGACCTTGAAAGGGCGTGCGCGGTAGCCTGAAGTATGCACAGCCAGTAGGTGAAAGATGAAAGAACGCGAAGAGGAAGAGTAAGTAGAAGAGAGATCAAGGAATACTGGGTTTCCAAGTGTCGAGAAGCTCAGATGGTTCATTGGACACCCGCTCATGCAGAGGGAGATCGAAGCAGTCTCGACTGACTGCAGAGCGGAGCACGTTTGCTGCGCAAGAACTCCCAAAAGTTCGTCCGTCAAGCACGACGCAGGTCGTCACCATCCCGGGGATTCGTGAAAACATGGTTATGTGCAGGGGGAGGGGGCTTGCACTTCTGTTCCCGCACATACTGTATAGCAATGACAACGCTATAGTGTTTGGAGATGGACTTAAGCACAGTGGGTTGACTTGGAGGCCAGCCCTGGACTACTCATGCTCTTAACACGGTTGGCTCTCTTCACAGCAGGGCGGGGTCCCACATACCTTACTGGCGTCGGAGAACTACACAGGCCACTCTTAGTGAGCTTGGCCCACAAACTAAAGACGTTCACCTAGCAGTGGTAATGGCGGCAATAGCAGTAGTAGTAGTAGCACCGGGATCGGGTGAGTGAGAGAAAAGAATGTGGTAGACGCTGCGCACGTCTGCCATCATGTTGCGAGGCACACACGGTGAACATTGCTATTCGAGACAGTCGAGCTGTCATGCTCCCCCCAGCGGACGGTTTCATGCTGCTTTCACCATGGGTCCGCCTGCCACATCCAGCACAGCTTCACGCAACCGTAGATGTGGGTTGGGGCAAAAGGTGAAATGGTCACCCAGAACAGCAGAGGAGCAAGTGTTGTTGTCAATTAATCCAAATGACAAGTATCTTCGCCCTTGGGCACCTATGGACAGTTAGCGAACCGGGGAGGAAGAGGCCTGCCCGCTAGCTTAGGGTGCGACGGCTACACATCGCGTTTTCAGACGACTGACAATGGAAGGGACTTCGTACACTCGCAGAGAAGGGGAAACGACGGCTGGAACAAGTGCTTTATTAGCCTGACGTTTCGGATTTTCACTCGAACCCATCACCAGACTGTCTGCCTGTCTGACTCTGCCTCTGACGACGGATTTGAGTGAGAATCTGAAACATCAGACTAAAAAAGCACTTGTTCCAGCGATCGTGCCTCCTCCGCGACTACCTCCTGCAACTCGCCTCTTCGCTTCTGTTGGCAAACTTTATCCACTGCCTCTTGCGAAGAGAGTATATCAAACAAAAACCTCCCGAGGGCAAGACACTTTTTCATAATTGGTGGATTGGATAGTGCGTGAAGTCCTTTTCTAAAACGCACTCTTCTGGTGTAACACAGGCATGACCAATGCAATGGAGGCAGAACTGGGTCATTCCCCCCCCAATTGGAGAATGAAATAGTCACATAAAAAATACCGGCGTCGCTCCTACATCTAATCTTTGGTTCGCGCGAGGCTACCGGTCGCTCTTTCGTGCATCCCAAGCAACTTTGTGCTGCGATGAGGTCATTTTCGATTGAGTGCCCAAGGATGAACATCTCATAGGCAGAAACCGATGGACACAACCCAGCGGATAACGACTTTTCGACGCAAAAGCCTGCTTTTGTGTAGTGAGATGCGGTCTCAAAAGGGTGAACCACTGCGCAAATGCCTCGTACACAGGCGGAAACGACAGTTCGACCATCACATGCGACGACATCCACCGCGTGCCCCAGGGAGTGGGCGCTGCGCCGGTGACTTGCACGGAGAATACAGCGAACTGTCCCCTCTCTCGTCCGCTTTGCTACGATTGCAATTCACCCTCCAGACGATCGGCGGGGGGGAGGGGAGTCGGGCGCAAAGGCTGACAAAGCTAAACAGCCCGCCTACGCGTGCCACACACGAACTGGTCTCCATTACATGTACCAGGATTTTGCGAGAGCGACAGGGATCTAACGTGCATAAGTGGCATGAAGGCCAAATTAAGAAGGGTCCATTACAGTCTGATCCCGCAGTCCTCAGGTCACTCTGAAATACCAGCATAGGAGCCCAATTATCCTGTCAGTTGGAAGTCTTCCAAGTCACGACTCTTGGCATGTTGTAATGGAGTCCCCAGTGTCGGTCGCACTCTCCTCCCTCGAAAATCCACCATTTGACTGTTCGCCAGCCAACTATTCGTGCGCTGGGTAAGTAATGCATCGTACACAAAGCGAGCCTTCATAGACAAAAAGCAAGTTTGACAGGGAAAAGGATGGGCCTGTGATAAGCACAGACTAGGGGCAAAATCATAAATTACAGTACGATGTCAAGTAGCAATCTATTCCTGCAAACGTGTCCCACAGAAACAGGACAAACTCCCATGGATGAGGACGCTTGGTTAGGATAGTGGTAGGCGCAACAATCTGAAGCAGCAGGGACACGGTTTGACCTAGAGTAACTTTCAGGTTGCTAACAATGTGGATGAGCGTGACGTAAAAGGGTCTTCTCTGGATTAACCGTTGAGGCTGTGGGGTCAGGAAGCGAATTTTGTTGTCCCGAAACCTCAAAAATCTCAAAATACAGCGAAACTAGGTGTCGGAGCAGTACCAGTTGGCAACACTCAGGTGCAGGTGTAAAACCTCTATAACCTACGCCAGCACTCGTAAGGTCGTTCAAGATGTGGCGAAGAAGTGAGAAGTACTGCACGGAAACGTTACTTAGCCCCGTGATCAGCGAGGTACGTGACTTTCTAACCAGAAATTTCAGGGATCACGCCTGACCTGGTCCGGTACCCAGTTTCGTCTTCTTAAGTTATCTACTTTATTAGTTTATCACATACAGTAGGCTCCCTTGTAGTGGCAGCTAAGGCAAAATGTGGAATTCCAGCACTCTTGAGACGTAACACAAAGCTCGCAGGACGATAAAGCAATTGGTTGACTGCAAAGGTGATTGCTACATGCGCGACAACAAGTGTCCCACGTGCTCCTATTGTGTGATCCCCGTAAGTCGCTCGCAAAATGACCTCGATCGCGAACAGGAGTGTGTATATTCGGTTAGGCCTCCGACGGCGTGTTGAGGTACCACTTCCCACAAAAGGAGGAAAACCGGTCTCGTAGACAGGCTACGGCGGAGCATGACTAAAGACGTCCAAGCATACCAATAGCACAGCAATAAGGTACAAAGCAGACTATGAGAGGAAATTGTCTTAAAAAGCAGGAGGGCTGGGGGTGGGTCGAACATCTGCCTACCTGTTACTGGCTGGGGGCGTGGATGGCTGTTCTGCAGAGGAGGAAACGTCTGACGGGGGACGGCCGGTGATGGAAGCATGGGATTTGCGGAGGTCTGTGACGTTACTGTATAGGAATTGGACGGAATGGAGGCTGGATTGAGGGACACCGGCCGGTGGACCATCCGCGAACCAACGCCAAAACCGGGGTTGGGATGCGGAGGCATTGGGAAGGACCTGATTGGGCCCAGGGAGGGGTTCATGTTGGCTACCGGCGGCGACATGAACAACCCATTGTTCGCCTGGGCCGCCAAGAGATTAGCGGCCATCATCAGCTGCTGCTGCTGCTGCTGTTGCTGCTGGTTGATAAAGAACAGTCTCTGTTGGTAGTCGAGGTAGGAGCGTCCCAACTGCTTCTCCTCCTCGTACTCACGCCAGGCATCTGCACGTTCGGAGTCAGTGAGGCCTTCGTCAATCCGGTTTTCCAACAGAGAGTCGTGATCGTGGTAGCTGTAGATGTACTCTGGCATATCGGAAAGCAGATCTGCCAGCAGTCGGTCCTTGGGCAGGAGAGGAGGCGGGCGCTTGGCTGCAGCCTGCGGGTCCCAGATATCTGGCTCAAAGACGTACAGTTCACGCAGATCGTCCTCGCTGAAGTGACGATCCACCTGCTGCTCGTCAATTACTCGCAGTGCCAGTGACTGCTTCGTGACCTGCAACAGCAGATTAAGGGGGGCGGGAAGATGTAAGATACCAGATGGGAGGGTGCTAAGTACACAGCAGGCGGAGCAACTCGTGAAATGTGAGTCGACCTGAAGGATTTGCGTAGATGGGGTTGTAATACTGATTAGTTTCCGAGGAAATTAACGCCTCTACCAGAAAAGCACACGGGAGACGCTGGGACACCCACTGGGATGAGCCGAACTCCCCGTAGCTGTGTCATGCAGCGACAGAATATCGGCGAAACGCCTGTCCGGGCTTCTAGCAAGTAGGGTACGTCATACTACCTCTGTGAGATACTTATTACCATGCAGCATAGTCCCAAAACATTTCAGTAACGCCAGGCTGCCAGCTTTTAAATGCGTCTTCCCGGTCGACTGCAAAGACCGCATTACATAACATGACTACCTGAATAAAGAGTATCTTCCATTGATATTTAATGCGCTTGTAGAGTTAAAAATAATTTGTATAAGACATGCACAGATAGGCATTTTGTAGGGAACTACATCTTCTTCAAACGTTCTGCTTGAAAAGTATGTACAGTAGATGTGCTAACTCACGAAATGTCAACCAAGATTTCGAAATGCGTTCTCGTTTCGAAAAGATAAATTAAGTAGTGTTGTAAAACTAATCATAATGCAGCATAAATCTATAATGATCCAGTTACGTGAGGGTGTCGGCTTTCGAAAGAATTTATTTTCGGCTGCATGCAAGATCTATACTCTGCAAAAAATGACTACTTAAGTAGCATGCAATTTTCTCATTGATTTTCGATGCCCTTGAAAATTCAATTACATTTCATAGAAAACGTGCATAAAATATTCAGCCTTTTACTTATTCGGTAGAAAATCACGTCTTCTCCCAATTTTATTTTCGAAAGAAGGGTATACTTCGGTTACAAAAAGTTTCTAATTGTGAGATTTTTTAATACCGTTAAATGGCCGTATCTGCATTTACGAATGTGGCTTGTTAAGTTAACAATATTGCTCAAATCCACTGCTTCATTTTATGAACCTCATATGGTCTCCTCTTAAAACCGTAAAAAAATGCATGGTTTTCCGTACACGGAAAATATACAGCTTGTAGATTTGAAACCCTGAATACAAGTGTAACAGCAGGTCGGGTTCAAAATTATTCGGGAATTAGAAAAGTTTTTCAAAACCGAATTATACTCTTCTTTTGAGTGTAAAATTGGAAGAAGACGTGATTTTTTACCGAATAAGTAAAAGACTGAATATTTTTATGCATGTTTACCACGAAATATAATTGAATTTTCAAGGGCATCGAAAATCAATGAGAAAATTGCATGCTACTTAAGCAGTCATTTTTTGCAGAGTATAGATCTTGCATGCAGCCAAAAATAAATTCTTTCGAAAGCCGACACCCTCACGTAACTGGATCATTATAGATTTATGCCTCATCGTGATTAGTTTTACAACACTACTTGATTTATCTTTTCGAAACGAGAACGCATTTCGAAATCTTGGTTGACATTTCATGAGTTAGCACATCTACTGTAATTACGAGATTTCTAATACCGTTTACTAATGTTCCCTATGACGTATAAAACGTGATCCATATTCATTGCGGAAAATTGTATGAGTCCTATTCGTAATAGCATAGAGGAATACGTGATATTTATTAAATAAAAAAAGGCGCAGCCTGTAGTTTGGACGAGTCGAGTTAAACAGTATTTGGAAGCTACCGGTTCTCGGGGTAGAAAAACTGAAGACGTAATTCACTACAAGGCGAGAGTAAGAAGGAATAGCTTTATGCATGATTTCTTCGAAATATGTTCGGATTCATAAGTGCGTCGAAAATCCATGGAAGTAAACCAATACTACCTAGGTATCATTTTTTTAGTCAGTGAGATCTTGGCGGGCGGCCGGCCGGAAAGACGCAGATTACGACCCGAGCCGACGGAAAAAGTAGTAACCAGTGGTCGCCACTGAAAACGTCAGTCTATGGGGCAGCTGAGAAAATCCTTGCATACATCCAGCGACGCCGCAGTGACTGGATCAGCGGAAGAACCTTGCAGTTGTCTGCCCAGATGAATCCAGCCAGGTCCCGCAACGATTACTGCTTCCGCCAACTTCGGAAGATGACGGCAAAATCGGCCAGGGATGACCGGAAGCGATATTTGGCTGAAATAGCGACCTACATGGAACAGGACTAGAACGTTGGTGACACTCGAAAACTCTACGAACTTATCCGCCAAGTTAGCGGTAAGCTCTCTACACTGAGTAACTCTGTTCGCGACGTGAATGGCGGCTTTTCTGCCAACCACTCGGCCAAAGTCGAGCACTGACGTGAGCACTTCAAGCACCATCTCAACTTCGATACCCTACCCACCATGCCCTTGCTCTCCTCTTCAGCGGAATTTCTTCCCACTCCTACCTATGCAGTGCCATGCGACCCCCCCCCCCCCTCTGAAGGAGAAGTCGCCGATGCCATACGAAAGCTACACAACAACAACAACAACACACCCAGAGGGGACGGTATATCCGCTGAAATCTACAAATCTTGTGTCCACACTCTGGCGCCCTGACTCCATGAGGTGACTAAACGAGTGCGGAGAGATGAGATTGTTCCTGATGACTGGGAATTAGGAATCATTGTACCTATCCTCAAGAAGGAAGATATGACAAGATGTGAAAACTACCGCGGCATAAGCCTCATTGACGTTGCTGCGGAGATCTTCGCTATTGTCCTACTCAGGCGATTCCAGGCTCTGCGTGACTCAAGGACGAGGCCCAACCAAGCCGGATTTCGTGCTGGACATGGATGCGCCGACCAGATATTAACCCTGAGGCGCATTCTCGAATAATCGACTGCTGTCTGCTTCATTGACATTGCCGTCCATCGTGAGTCCCTGCGACGGATAATGGCGCTAGATGGTGTACCGGCAAAAATCATCGCCATGATCAAGGCCTACTTTCGCTCCAATACTGCGAGAGTCCTGGTCCGCAACAGTCTTACCCAACCGTTCGGTATTCGGTCTGGCGTTCGGGAGGGTTGTATCCTGTCGCCCATTCTGTTCAAATACGCTAGTGACCGGATTCTCGGGAGGGCTCTACACGAAGGTGACGGTGTTGAATTTGCACCCGGACACCGACTGACTGATCTCGACTATGCCGATGATATTAACCTACTTGCTTCAAGTTTTGGTAATCTGCAATCTGTGGTGTCACGGGTGAACGAGGTCGCTAAGTCGGTCGGTTTATCCATAAACGCCGGGAAGACTAAAGCGTTTTCAAGCTGCATCCCTGACCTAGAGAAGGTACCTCGCACGATTGATGGCTGTCAGCTTGAAAAAGTAGACTGTTTTAGATACCACGGGGAGAGACTGCTGCTTAATGGACAGAGTAAGGACGACATTGTCTCCCGAATTGATGCTGCCCGCTGGGTTTTCTCACGCCTTCGAAAATGTCTGTGGATAAGACGCGACCTTTCCATCGCCATTAAGATTCGCGTGTACCGTGCATCTGTCCGGTCTGCCCTTCTCTACAGTTGTGAATGCTGGGCTTTGCGCGTGGAGGACGAGCGTAAACTGGAGGTATTTGATCACCACTGCTTGAGGACCATCCTTCGAGTGAAGTTCGCCGACTTCCTCTCAAATGAGACAGTCCGCGCTCGCTGCGACAAGATCGCAAGGATAACTAACTCAAGCCATCCAAGAAAGACGACTGAGGTGGTTTGGGCATGTTTTTCGTCGTCCACCTCAGGGGCTCAGTGTTGCTGCCCTCGATCCAGCACCGTTGCCGCATTGGAGGCGTCGAAGAGGGGGTAAGTTCAAAACCTGGCTTGACACAGTTCGTCAAGACATGGAGGTGGTTCTTGGACCTTCGGTATTCGGTCTCCGTCGTTGGCGAAGAGAGTGGGTTGAGCTGTCCAGATCTGCTGCCGCGGATTGTCACGCGTGAAGAGGTACAGTTCGTGACATCATCGAGGCCGGCTAGATCAGGCATGATCGCAGCCGCAATAAGTATAAGTAAGATTCAAAAGCCGGCATCCTGGCGTGACTGATGTATCTTAAGATTATCCTACGTGGAAATTAACCTCCCAACCCTATGTAAATCTTCCCAACTGAAATTATATTTCAGGATTTCGTCCGTATTTCAAGAGCTACGTCACTTATGTAAACGCCGTCGGCTCATTTGCAACAAGGAGCTTGAGGCTAAATGGCCAAACATGCAGGATATAAAGGCAGATAACCACAGTCGAATTAGTCAAGTTGGAGAGAATTCGAGCCCATTCTAAATCAGACAGCTACGGGTCTCCGACTACTGGTGGTCAGTAGAACTTGCCCCTAAAACAGGCCACGTGGTGGATGGGCTGGACCAACACGGGGGATACATCGGTACCTGGCAGGAGTTATCGGGAATGCACACCTGTTACAAATACCAACATTCGGGGTGCGGTGGCAGGTCCAGTTACAGGTTTTACGCCGCGACAATTGGGATACCTGCCGCTCTCCTCAAATTCTTTACTGCGTGAAATCCTGTTCAAGTATTTGATGTGGACCAGGGGGTGTGGCAGTACGCCTAGGTGCGGGTTTTCACCGCACAAACCACTTGCGGCTTCTCCCACATCCGACCTTCTTGACTAAGTCATGACAACGGGCACAGGTGGGGGAGGAGAGGGTGCGGTAGATGCTGCGCAAGCTTACTATCACTATGAGCTAAGCTAATCTGAGCGCAAGTTACCGTTTCTGCTCTCGCCCTGTTGTGGAGCACACGGTAGACGTCGTCGGTCAAGACGATCTCACCGCGCCAGCCAGGGAAAGGGGACACTCATTTAATATGATGTCATAGTGAGGGCCCACTTGATGGAGCACGCATTAGTTATGACCAAGTTGGCCGTCGCTATGTTGTGGGTCAAAGGAGTCATAAATGCCTGCCTTCCGGTGCAGTTGGCAGCAGGCGCTTGAGCTAGTTGGCCGGACATCTTGGTGAGGTATACAACCAGAGTAGGGATCGGGTTAGATGACATACCGGACAATCTCGCCTTCTGATTGGCTCAACGCATGGGTGAACCATCCAGCCGTCGAGCAGAGGACGTAGTGGGTAGGATGTGTTCCTGACCAAATACAAGAGCTCGTTGGTGTTGAGACCAGTGAGGCAAATTCGAAGAGTGGAGGGGTACCATATGATCAAGAACGTATACGCTATGGGCTCGTTTGGAGCACGCGGGCCATGGTCTCAGGTCCGATGTTCTTTTACAGAATCCCAGTGCACTTGCACAGTTAGACCCTCTTCAGCCAATTAAAAATTTCAGGCGAGGGTGAGGTTCTCCAGGCAGATCTGGTGGACGTATTCGTGTCTAGGTGGCCCATTTGGCAGAAAGGTCGATCCAAGGTACGAGAAGCTGTCCAACATGACAAGAGTTTTATCGTGGTAGAGGGGCGTTCACCGATCGTTTCTAGGGAACTCACTCGTCCCGTTGAGCCTTATGGACTCTCTCTCGAGCCCAACCAGCAGCCGCACAGCGGCGCATGATATCGGCAGAATGATATTACCGACAAAGACAAGGGAGACTGGAATGGCCAGTTCTGGCTTATTAGCCGCTGTTAGCCAGTCACACCCAACCCCGAAGTGTGGAACACCTGGGGCTCGACGGGACGAGTGAGGTCCCTAGAAACGATCGGTGAGCGCCCATCTGCGATTGTATATTCGCGATCGCAACCGACAAGACAACGAGCCCGTGGCTCAGTGGTTAGAGGCGTTGGGCTTCTAACTAACAGGTCGCGGGGTCAAGGCCCAGGCGTTCCATACTTCGGAGTTGGGTATGACTGGCTGACGACGGCTAACAAGCCAGAAATGGCCATTCCAGTCTCCCTTGTCTTTGTCGGTAATATCATTCTGCCTATATATCATGCGCCGCTGTGCGGCTGCTGGTTGGGCTCGAGGGAAAGACCATAAGGCATAGCAGAATGGGCGAGTTCCGTATAAACGATCGGTGAGCGCCACCTAACATTGTATATTCCCGATCGAAAACCGACAGGGCAACGGGCTCGTGGCCCGGTGAGTAGAGGCGTTGACTTCTAAACCAACAGGTCGCGGGGTCGAGCCCCAGGCGTTCCATACTTCGGAGTTGGGTATGACTGGCTGACGACGGCTAACAAGCCAGAAATGGCCATTCCAGTCCCCCTTGTCTTTGTCGGCAATAAGAGTTTCATCCTCTACCATGACCAGGCAGACATTCAAGCGCAAAATTTGAGGTGGTTATCCCAGTTAGGAAGAAATCTACTTTGAAGTTCATTTCAGCTGTTTACCACAATTGCGCGATTACAAGGACGTCTTGAACACAGGCGGATTCGGTGAAAAGTTACGTGAAACATCTCACGCAAAGACTGAAAAGCGTTTCATAGATGAAGATAGGTGCGAGACAATATATAAGATACCCAAGCAGCAGTTCAGTTACGTGAACGGGAAAGTCTGACGATAGGAGTACACAGAAGCCGGCGCGCACAGAAAACACCAAATTTAACGACATTCTAATATCCTGTGCCACGGCTGCGAGGCTTTAGCAATAGAAGAATAGGATCTTTACGGTTTTAGAATAGAGAAGAGGGGATAGATTCGTGGAAATATGCCAGGTTATAGGAGACTATACAACAACAATAAAATAGATCAATAACGTCGAAGGAGCCCTACCTGGCGATCGTAGATCTTTTCCTCCATCGTGCCCTGCGCTATGAGTCGGTAGATGTAGACCGGTTTGGTCTGTCCAAATCGATAGCTGCGGAAAATGGACTGAATGTCGTGACTGGGGTTCCAGGAGACATCAAAGATGACCAGACGATTGGCGGCCGTCAGGTTAACACCTAGACCACCGGCCCTAGTGGAGATGATGAGCAGACGAAAACGCTTGTTGGGACTGTTGAACTGGTGTTGCAGGGAGTTGCGCAGACTGGCATTTAGGCTGCCGTCGATGCGTTCATAGTCCTTGCCACGGCGCCAGGTGTTGCAGCCCATGTCAGAGAAGTATTCGGCTAGAGAGGGCGGTTCTGAGTTCGCTAGGTTCTCCATTGTCGTCGCTAACGCTTTGGCCTGCTTCGATTCCGTGTCGAGTTGCAGGCCCTAGACGGCGGATGCATAGAAGGTGCATATTAATTCTGTCTGATGGCGGGGAGGGAGAGAGACCGAGAGGAAGACATTAAAAGGACTAACTTAAACAAGATCAGGAAAGTGATAAGTTGTCCATCACAAACGACGTGTATTGCACACACCTCACTCACTCTTTCCCCGCCCCCGTGTTACAATGGTCAGCAAAGTTAAGAAGGCCAAAGCCCAAAAAATAAAAAATGCCTGAAGTGGAGCCACCTTTCATCAAGGCTTGCTGAGACTACCTGTCAGGCTGAACTTGGTCAAACTTGGATAAGAGAGGTATCGCGCGCCAGTTCTGCGTGAATAGGCATACTACTGTTTCCGGTCCCGGATGGTCGGGATTATGACTGGCTAAATGAAGGCTTAGTAAACCGAAGCAGTTATGGATCAATCTACGCACACATCACTATTGTCACGCCCTGACACACATGCATGGTAGAAGGGCGCTCACCGATCATATTACAGAACTCACATGTCCCATTGTGTCTTGGGGCTCTCACACTTCGGAGTTGGGTATGACTGGCTGCCAGAAATGGCCATTCCAGTCCCCTTCTATATTACTCGCCACTATACGGCTGCTGGTTGGACTCCAGAGAAAGAGAGTCCCGAAGCACAACGAGACGAGTGAGTTCCGTAGCGCGATCGGTTAGCGCTCCTCTACTATTGTATACACCCGATTGCAACCGACAGAACGTGTCTCTGGCTCAGTGATTAGGAACGTTGGACTTCTAGCCAACAGGTCGGGGGCTCTAGCCCCAGGGATTGGGAATAGCTGAGTGATGACGGTTAATAAGTCAGAAATGACCATTCCGGTCTCCCTTGTCTTTGTCGGTACTCCTTTGCCCATATACATTTATACGTATGTACTGGAAGATGGGCATCCCAAGCAAGTTTGCAAGGAAGTCTACGTAGTTTGAATCGGAGAGCTTGTATTCCATGTCCTTGGACTTATGTTTGGAAAAAAACTTCTCGCTGACCCATGAATACTATTAACAGCTGAACGGAGCTCCTATAGGGTTACCTATTTCTGGCTGAGGGCACGATGCAAAAATTAGAGACTATGACCCTACCACTATTCAATCTCAAATGAGGTGTACTCTATGTAGATAACACCGTTGACATCGTCAAGAGAAATCAGCTGCAAACGCTGGATAACGTTATCAACACAATACTACCGGATATCACCTTCAGGCTCGAAAAAGAAGTTGACAGCAAACTCCCACTTCTTGATGTCCTCGCACAGCGAAAAACTGATGGAACATTTAACACATCAGTATACCGCAAAGAAGCTTATGCGGTATTCTACATTACGAGAGCATCCAGCCTATCGCTCACAGACGGGGCGCTCTGAGAACGAAGGATACAAAATAGAACAGAATTATCTGTTCGACTTAGTTTCCCAAAATGGTTACCTTAGAGATTTTGTACGCCGATGCATGAGGCAGCAGGAATCAAAAGAAAGAGATAAGGAACAAGATTGTTCCGATCAGGCGCCAAGTCAAAAAAATGGCAAACGCTTCCTTATATTAAAAATGTTCGTGCCCATATAAGAAAAGCCGAGAATTCTAGAGGCCATTCACTCTGATGATTCATGCATAAATCGGCGTATCTATCTGGACGCCATGTACACAAATCTCAAAGAAAAGTGGAAGAGGTGATAGCTAATCAAAACCTGACGTCAGCCCACAGTATCGACCCATTCGCAGCATTGACAAAGCAATACCAGGAATGTTTAAATTTTAACTGTTTTCACGCTTTCTACACGTCTGACGACGACCTGGGGAACCAGCGTCAAAAATTTACGAAATAGTTTGTTCAATTTCTCTAAGGACTCATTTTTCTTCGAAACATACATGTATATATCTACGAGTTCAGAACCTATTGTCTGAGGGGACGAGCCGATTGACAAAGTTGGACGGGCGAGAGTAGTGATAGGGTAGTTAAACCGGTCGTAGGACCCCACCCCCATGAAGGCTCCAAAGGGCTAATTTAGACAGTTATTACTAAGTTGGAGACCGTACCTGACTCTGACACCACTGGCGGTCGATGGCGGCGAGGAAGTACTCGATCAGATCCAAGGAGAAGAGGCTCTGAGTAAAGATGAGCAACTTATCGCCAATGTCACAGCAGCGGCGAATCAACTGAAAGAGGACGTGCAACTTGCTGCCGACGTCGATACGATGATCGAATTCGTCTTGGTACTTGGCATGCCACCAGGGTTTACCATCTGTTGACTTCGCGGACTCCACCGCTGGTACATTTTCATCAAGAGCCAGCTTTGCTCTGATCTTCGCTGCTCTCTCCTTGGTATCCATACGAATATGGGGAGACATCTGGAGGGAGGAGTCAGTTGAGCTGGAAACGATGGTGGGAGTGTCGTCGCTCTTAGAGCCATCTACCTCGTCATCGTAGTCGGCATCATCTACACCTCCGTTGTCATCATCGCTAGAGAGCAGATTAACTACAGAAGATGAGTTCCTGTCTAGTGACTTTGTCACAGTTTCTTTACTCGACTTTTTGTCATTTTGGTTGGAATTGGTGGCTTCGTTACGACGCGCAGACGCACGATTGGAACGAGTGACACGCGCAGCCGGCGCAGATGAGGTTGACGAGGCTGCGGAGCGGCCGTCGACCCCGTCACCGTTGGCTGGAGACCTGGTGGGCACTGACAACTCTTCCTCGGACTCATCATTGCCCTCACCCTCCTCCTCATCCGCTTCCTCTTCTTCTTCGTCTTTAGAGGAAGCTTCGGATGATATGAAGTCTTCATCGGAGGTTGTATCTTGAAACAGAAGCTGCAAAGGAGGGAGAGGCAAAGGCAAGGTATTTTTCGAGTAACATTGTGTCAAATGCACATACACGCATGCAGGAAAAAGAGATCTAATCAAGCGGGGAGGACGAGGAGGTGTCGAAGTCGAATAACAAAACCATCACTGTTATTCGCGTGCGGGTCAGAACAGTCGATAGCGGATTTGAGAGGGTGGAAGTTATTTTAGCTGCCACAGTTGATGATGCTCCTGGAGGTGCGAGTATCCTTGCAATCGTTGATTAAGATATCTCACATGAAAGCTAAGAACAGTTGAGGGTTTAGGAAAGGCCCAAAGGAACTGCAGACATCCCGCTTTATGGACTAAAGAGACACCTGTGAACGGGGCGTGCGCTGCTATCAGGGCCTTAGATGTACGATGCAGGCCTCATTTTTACATGACAGTTCAACCGTCGTCACTTACGATGTCCAACGTGTGTCCCACAGCAGATTGAGCGCAGGTACAGTGACTTGCGCGTGAATTAATTTACAGAGGTGGTGGACCTGCGCCGCATCTATCGCACTCGCTCCGCCATCACCCACTCGAGCCCGCTCTCAAAACGGACAAGATGACCGGTGACGAGATCAGGGGCAGAGTTAAACAGTCCGCCAACACACGACGGACGACGTTTTCGCGCAAAAAACCAAGGGACGGCTCGGATCCCAACCGACGTAGAGCTCCAAAGAGGTCGTATATTGTTTTTCATATATACTGTTACCGAAATTAATTCTATAGCTCACGAGACCTAATAAATCGAAGCGTGGACAGACGTTAGAAAATGAATGGAGAAACCATAGGATACAAAAATACTTACGCAGTACTCTAGGACACTGAAAAGTATGGCATACACTGTCATGTAAATGCAACCACAAAGGCACGCTGGTCTTGGATTCGGAAACATAATTACGGTTTCTGCCGACTTTACTCACTATCACCGCATTTCAAAATTATGCACTTTCTACTGAACCACGTCATTATTATTAAACTAAAAACCACATAAGCACAAGTGAATAGCCATTATGCTGCCGCATAAAGTTATCACGGCTTCTTTTTACGCGGCAATCAAATAAGTAAGGTGAGCCTACCTTCGAATGTATCGCTTTCGGGGTAGGTAGCCAAATATCAGGTGAAAAACTGTAGTCCTAGGAAGTGAATGTTATGGACACACAGTAGATGTTCTATCTCATGAAATGCTGGAGTACTTTTTCAGTCCGAAAAGACTACTTAAGTAGGGTCGTAGTATTAATTATCGTACAGCATAATCCAGAGATATGCTAGTCACGCCGAGATGTCGGCTTCCGAACGAGCCTCTTGCCGGTCGCCTATACTTCGTAAAAGTGACTACATGTGTTGCGTGCATTTTCACCATCGATTTCTGGTGTCCTTAAAAATTCAAATATATTTTACCTAAAACATGCACAAGAATACTTTTTCTCGTACTCTTTCAGTGGAAAATTACCTCCTCTGCAAATTTTATGTTTGAAGAGTGAGCTTCCTTCGGTTTGAAAAGTTTCCAATAGTGAGATTTATTAAGATTGTAAAATGCCCAATCATACAGAATCGCATCAGAACGTTTATTAATGCCGCCTATAAAGTGGATAACATGGTCAACATCATTATAAAATTTTAACACAGTGTACGAATGTGTGATTTCTCTTACACGGAAAGTACACAGTTTGTAGTTTGAAAACCCTGAATCCAACTGTAACGGCAGGTCGGATTCAAAACCACCTAGGAATTGCAAGTTTCTTAAAAACCAAATGATACTCTTCCCTCAAATATAACATCTGAAGGGATAATTTGCCGCTAATTAGGGTATAGGAAAGCATAGCTTTATGCACGTTTTCGATTAAGTATGGTTAAATTTGCTAGGGCATCAGAAATCATGGGGAAAATTCGGGTTGCTTAAATAGTCATTTGGTGCGGAGTGTAGTTTATGCAGGCGGCCGGGTGGAAGCTAATTCAAAGGCCGGCATCACGACTTGACTGAAATATCTTGGAATTATGTTTAACGATATTTAGTATTACAAGCCTACTCAAGCAATATTTTCGAATTGAAAACACCCTTCTGAATTGTAGGTAACATCCTATAAGACAAAACATCTGCTGTACTGTCGAAAGTATCACTCCCTCGGTCGTCTTACCAACGAACTTAAATACTAACCATGTAAGCATGAATTTCAGGGAAAGGCGTGAGTGGCTATATTTCAGTCCAGCCGATGAAGTGGATTACTTACAGCCGCTTTGCAGCTTGAAAAAAACGAAGTATTTTGGCTTCTTAAAACGACATGCGCTTTCGCCTGTTCCCAAGGTGTCGAGACCATCTCGTGAGAAACCAGCTGCTTGAGACCACTCTTACACACACATCGACGTCGCAGGACAAACTGGCGACAGGGGTCGCAACTGCCAACCCTGTCGCGGAGCGCCAAGCCAATCAATAACAGCAGACGCTGACAGACAGACATGACTGAATAAGCCTCGGTCCTACCTCTCGACCTATTTCCTGAGTTCACTACTGTCAGAAAGCCACACTCATATTAACCTCCCCGGATTCGCGCTACAACTAACCCCATCGGTTTGACCCCACTTGAGAAGCGCGCGCGCGCATATGCTTATCGGAATTAGCCTCAAACAGCTGCTGCTGCCCCAGTTTCTCTATAGTCTTTGTCACTTGGATAGGTAAGAGCCAGCTGTCTTTTCTTTGCCTACTTGGCTTGCACAGGCAACGAAGACTGCAAGTCGGGCATGTAGTCTGCACTGAGAGTACGAGCAAGTCGTAGGGGGTAAAAGTAACCAGGG
>CACRXP010000011.1:2873787-2884532 GCA_902702965.1 Spirometra erinaceieuropaei
GGTGGTGGTGGTGGTGGTGGTGGTTGCGACGACGACGGCGGCGGCGGCAGCAGCAGTGTTTAAACACTTAAGTGTTCACGGTCTGTACGTGTCCCTGTTTAAATTAAGTTAATTCGCAAGTTTTATAGGGCGTCATACGAAATAAAGCTTGATAGTGAACCGTGCTGAATAAGGGTTTTATTATCTCATGGATTTTGGTTATCGAATTTTTTTAAGGTGCCAGCGGACCGTGGGAAAACATAAATGAAAGTTTTTCTCGTACGAGTTATGCTTTTGCCATTCCCATTGGCCGAAAAATTCTTAAAGCAGAGCTCTCGGTCAACAATGAACTCATCAACATCTAGGAGTTCTTGCTGGATGTCTTCTGCACACAGCGAAACCCTAAACCTCAAACGCCGCCAGACAATAACCGGTAATCTGAACATTTTTACAAGGAACGTCCTTCACAGGCCAGACTGATAAAGAAACACAGTTCATGGATCAGTGAGAGCCGCCAAATAAGAATGGTACGTTTTGAGTGAAGATCAGCGAGCTTGGAGGTGACAAAGTGGTTCGAACGTAAACTGCGTATAGTTGCCAAGCTATCTGTAGCATGCACAGAAAACCGACTATAATTTCTAAACGTGCCTGACGAGGAAAAGTTTGCTTAAGTAGGACCACACTATGGATATATAAAACAATTCTAAACTACTTCCTACAGAATGACATGCTGGCTTTGATTGAGCATCCTTCCAGGCACTTCTATAAATCATGCTAAAGGATCTTATTATATTGGGTGCTTGTACAAATAAATCAAATACTACTTTGTAGAAAACAAGTATGGGACTCGGTTCCACTTCTATTGTGAAAAACTATCGCATATTTCCACTTTAAGGCCTTAGCAAATTGTAAAACCATTTGAGAAGTATGGGACTATTATTGTGGTTTAGTAGCCGTGTATCTACCAATTCTGCCTAAAAATTAGACAATGTGGTTGGTATTTATTGCAATACTGCGGGTGTACATGACGGCTTCTTAATATGGAACGTCCGTTGTGTGAACTTTCATGGGAGAAAATATGCAGTGCGTAATTTTAAAACCTCAAAATGAGCAAAAACCCAGATTTAACTCCAAAATACACAGGTGTCAGTACACTTCTATCGCTGAAATACACAGTTCTTTCGAACACGAAATCTGAAAAAGGCGAAATTTCCCGACAGACGGCATAAAAGAAAAAACTCTTCGAACACCAATTGCAAGACCACATAACAATTGCGTGGCAGATTCTAACGAGCGCAATTTACGCACGTTGTTGAAAATATGCGGAGTTAAAACAGCATACTACCGTACATTAAGCAACATGGGACTAGGTTCTGTGTTAACCGCCTGCGCAGGCTGGCTTCTGTTATCTCCTCTAAATGAAAACCCGTTCGTCCACCACGGCCAACGTTTTGCAAGTTTCAGTATGTTTGGCATTGTAAAACGTACGCGAAAGAATTTGATAATGCGGCAGATAATAGACCTAGCTGTTGTATATAAAGACAAGACTGCATTGGGACAGACTAAGAGAAAAGGGAAGCGCGGAACCAGAAAATCCACCGACTCCCTGCATTCGAGTGGGGTGCGCTACGCCTGTGAGTTGTGTGAAATGATCGATATACTGTTCTGATTAAATCGCAAGACCGAGATTTTCTAGGAAAAGTTTAAGGCAAACCTCGTATGGGTAAAGACAAGAAAGTGTAGGTTCCGCACCGGAAGTCCCACCGAACGCGGCAAAAAGGAAACAAACCACTGCATTTCCACCTCTTTGCACCCACCCAGAAAACGCGTACCATTGGTGTCTAATCGGGGTTTAAATCCAATAGCCAAGTCAGTATTCTGAAGTGGCATGCAAAAGTTTGGTTGACGATCGGACAGCAGCCGGATCGCCGGGTTTTTCGTCCATCTACTTGCCGTCTTTCTTAGAAACGCGACCGTGACGGAACTGCTCAAGCAGGAGAAGGATTTGTGACTCGTAATCTACGACAAGCTTCATCTCTAGACAGATTTTGAGGAGGGGGTTCAGTTAGTAATTTGGCCGAAGGCTTCCATCTCAATTAGAAATACCGCAAGAAATACAAATTTAGCAATGCTACTTCTGGTAGCATGCAAGACTTTTTCGCCGTTGCATCCTCCTAAATCGAGGTTGATCTCAATGCGAAGCCAAATGAGTTGAACAGGATGCCCACGTGTCAGAGTATCTTTCTTCGTGCCACACAAGGGCGCAGCTGTGTAGATTACCTTTGAGCATCAGTCGGCACGATTATGAGTACGAACGCCGTTAAGTAGGATGGAATGCGCCATCTCCGTATTCAACGATGGGAGCCTGCCTACTTCTGAAACTCCAGGGCTATAAACGTCCACCTCCTGACGTGTCTCATTCGTCTGTAGTTTCATTTACGTGTGTGCGAACGCGCGTATTCGCTGAACTGACACAGGGGGGCTCGGCTTCTGACCCTGCTGAGGCTGCGCCTGCCAATCGGGCAGGTTGATCACCATTCCGTCGGATCAGCGTCCCGACGTCGTTTCGCGACCGTTTCTCGGTTGTCTTGAGTCTCCTATTTCCCACACTTCTAATAGAATGTTCGTATAGAATGTTAGAGGTAACAGGCTATCAGACGTCTTTATCAACCGATACAATTGCGGATACGAATAAAAGTCCGAGGCGAGGAAATCCTCCTACCGGACAGTATGGAAAGTGAAGCATCAACATCAATTCAAGGTATCGGCGTGAGGAGGAGGAGGAGGGGAGGGGAACTTACAACTTAAGCACGAGGTGCAAGCAAAAATGCAAAAAGCTATCTCCTGGAACAGGGGATAAAGTCCGAGCAGGTACAAGAGACGCTTCTCCCTCGTCGCCTAACCATCAGTTACTTTGTGATAACTTCAAAACGCATGCATTTGATCGTGAGTCTTGATTAGCGGTGAGAACGTCGTGAGACACGTCAGTTTTGCCCTACTGATGGTTAGAGAACGTGATCTGGGCTTAGACTGACATGTCGGTTTTACCCTGCTGAGGTCTCGTGAAAGTGAGTTGTTTTGGGCTTGTTTGACTTCATTCAGCCAAGCATAACCCTGACCATCAGCTGGAACCGGGAACAAAAACATGAGCACAGACACACCTGGCGCAGCTGGTTCGCCACTGGGGTCTACCAGATGAGTCATAAGCGCTTCATCGAACCGAAGTTCATCAGTGCCTCGCCACCTGTCATTCTCTGTCGTCCCTCTTCGTTGCTATTATGACTTGGCCGACTTCGGCCTGGTAATTGGTTGCCTGTTCGTGACCTCTGCCACCCATACGGAGCTTGTTTGCTTCGTGAAGCCAAGAGATCGGTGTGCGCCCATTCCTGATTGAATAAATACCCGATCTGCAGCGACAGAGAATGACAGGTGGCGAGGCACTGATGAACTTCGGTTCGATGAAGTGCTTATGACCCATCTGGTAGACCTCAGTGGTGGATCAACTACGCCAGGTGCGTCTGTGCGCATGTTGGTCAGGGTTATGATTGGCTGAATGAAGGCACAGTAAGCCCGAAACAGTACTGTATCAATCAACCCGCGTTCTCTGTCGTCCCTCCTTGTTGATGGCCACTTCTGGCTTATTTGCCGTCATCAGCCAGTCATACCCAACCCCAAGTGTGGATCACTTGAGATTCGAACCCGGGATCTTTGGTCATGGATTTTGACGCTCTACAATTGAGCCACGGGCCCGTTATCCTGTCGGTTGTGATCGGGAATATCAATTATGACAGATGGGCGCTCACCGATCAGGTTACAGAACATGCTCGTTCTGTTGTGCCTTGGGGCTCATACTTAAACCCTCGCAGGCAGTCGCACAGCGACTAGTGATATATGTAGATAAGGTGGTACCGAAAAAGACAGAAATGGCCATTCCGGTCCCCCTCGTCCATAACGCGTATCAGGTGGGGAGCACAAGCGCTCACTGGGCCTGAAAGCAAATGAATCCAATATAGTGTTCAATCGAGAGAAAACTGTGAACCTGGCACGACGTACTGGTAGCCAGGCTCTGTTGTTGAAGACAACTACCCAGACTGGTGAAAGGCTTTAATGGGATCTAACCAATTTTATTAAATCCGTTAAGTCTCAAAACGGTCTCTTCAAGCGTTCGGCCATCTTGTCTGCCCGTTGTTTGGAAGCAAAAGTTGTTGACAATGTGATCGGTCGCTTTGTGAGTAGGGAGTGCATGCACTAATACAATTTGACCAGTAGACTGGTTCAGGACGATCGTTTTCAAGATGGCCCCAACATTTGCGGTGCAAGAACAAATATCGACAAAATAAGGCCTGAGTGAGGAATACTAGTAAACTTTTCGCCTTTAGATCATAATCGCGGGACAAAGTGTACGAACTTGCGTGCAAATGGGCAATCATCTTCTACGGGGTAGTAAATGAGTTAAGCCAGTCTGCATGATTTAGTTTGCGGAATTCGAAGGGAAGGGACGACAGGAAAACTTGTGGTAAGATGGCGTGATGCAGGGGTGGAAAGAAACAGAGTTGTCCCGGCTAGCAGGAGATGCGAGGTAGTGCTGTTGCAACGGTCGCCGCGTCGCTATCGCTCGTTGATTGCGTGACGCCGGGTGTGCGCCAAAGCAGCCGCAGAATAGGATGCTGACGCGGCAAACGCTGTCACTGCAACCACTCAGCGGGAATCGGCGGACATTTTTTTCCACTTTCATTGCCTCTTTTCGCTTTCAGCCACTGGCATCAATTCCACCCCCCCCCCCCGTTCCACCATAAAGCAGCAGAAATCGGTATGACAGCGTTCGAGTAAAAGCTAAGTGAACGTCGAAAGCAAAACGTAAGGGAGTCATCGGTGTAGATGCGTTTGGGTGGCAGATAAAGCGCCTACGTTTTCCGAGGGGGCGCATTGAATGAAAAAAAACTCGACTCAAGAGCGGAGATTCCGGCAGTGCTAGTTTGTTCAAGTGGCAGTGGCAATCATCATTCGCCCAGAATGAAATAAGTGCGCGCCGTTTTGTCCTGGAGCTGCGGATTCGTGGATAAACAACGATTTCAAATAAACGAAAAATGATCATCTTGAACCCACCTGCTTTTGTTGGTAACGGTTCTTGATTACTGACTGCTCGTCGCTTGATGACACTGCGAGCGGCCGTGATCGGTGCGTGAATTTGCTTCGTGAAGCGGACTTTCTAAGCATCTTCACATCTGCATCTACATGTATACCACGTATAGATGGTAATAAAGGTTTGTGGCATGCACGAGTCGATGGCAAAGCCACACGGCTCGTCGACACGTGACCTGGTCCCTAATCCAAAAACACCAGCCCACAACCTGGGAATCTGGGAGCTCACAGATGTGAAGGTGCCATAACGGCAAGTTAAGAAAAGAGCCACCGTAGACTGATCCGCGGTCCCGAGTAAGACCGCGTTAACCCTCCAGCTGACAGCCTTCCAATTCACGACTGATAGCACGTTGTGGTGTGTTCAGGCGCATCGAAACTGTTAAACTGTGGAACGCCAGGACGTTCCATGAGGACGGACTCCTTACCAGTGTCCGTCTTACTTTTCTCTCTTCTGTGCGGCAGGTGACCGTCCGGCCCTGCCAACCAAATGATAATGGGAACAGACGCAGTGACTAACTTGGCGCGAACTCCTCCGTCCACGCGTACCGCGCACGGACTGATCGTCCACTCCACACGATAAGACCTCACCACTGGGCACGGTTCAGACTCTAGTGAGATTTGGTTCGAAAGATGGAATGTGGACCCTCATATGACAGGCGACCTTGCGCTAAACTTCAGATAGGAGGATCCATTCCCGCGTCCTGACTTTAACTCTAACCCTAACCTCCCCTCCTTGGATTTAGCGAAAGGCCATCTGCAATACGGGGGTCTATATTCCTGTGCCCCGCTGAGATCTGCACGTTTGGCCCGTCGTGACGGCCCTAGGAGGATGCATCGCAGGATTATTGCATGAACGATGCGTGAATTTCCGCTGGTAGTCCGCGTGTAGACCTGCGTAGCCGGCTAGACATGTGTATTTGAGTGCGCGTTCAGAATTGGATGGCGAGGCCTGAGCTCTGCTATTCTATAGAACGTTTTTGCTCTTGAGAATATGGCAAAAAATCCCCATGCCATGTTCGAATGTCCCGGACCAATGTGGGTATGCGTGGCGGCTTTTGGCAGGGGCATAATGTACTGCTTCATTAGTCAAACACCAATGGATTCACAGACGACCGACAAGGTCGACGCACGTTTAGAATGTGCAGTGGCAACAGCAAAAACTGGTACTGCGCCCGAATCTCCGACGGCGGTCATGGTGCACGGCGAGCTTTGCATCCATACGGCGTTAACGGTGCGCTAAGCGCCGTGGCCTAAAAGGTTGCTAGCTGGCCCTGGAACCTAGATCTCGCAGTCAGCCCAATGTGCGTGTCTGTACGGAGTGGCCAATTGGTGGACTGAGTCAGACTGTAATGGCTCCTTCTCAACGTGACCTCTGGCACTTCTACGCATGTGAGATGCATGTCGTCCACCCCCTTTGTGTGAAATCCTAGTGTTTTGTTTGGAGGGTCAGTTCATGCACGTGGCACGCGTAGACGGGGACACTAGCTACGCCATCCACTGCGTCAATTCTCCACATCAGACGACTGACTGGACCGGACAGTGGCTAGCAGTTGATAATTGGAAGAGTGGGGTCGACGACTCGGCCTTTTTTCCTCATTACAAACAATCTGACGCGTCTGGGCCTACCACGATGCGCTAAAAGCCGTGGTTTGGATGGTTATAAACTGGTAAGATAACTCGGGGACCTCGCAGCCAGCACAGTGTGTCTGTGTGGAGTGGCCGACTGGCAGACAAAGAATCAGACTGTAATACTTCCTTCTTAATGTTGCCTCTATGACAGTCCCACTCCGTGGAATCCGGGCCGGGTGGGGCGGCACGCCTAGGGTCAGCTCCAGCCGTGCCGGTCACCTGCACTCTCTCCCACCTCTGGTCTTCTTGAATTAGTCACGACACTGGGCCAAGATAAGGGAGGAAGAGAGTACTGTGGATTCGACGCGAGTCTACAATCACTTTAAACTATATCACGTGCCAGTCATCGTCCCTGCGCCACCATGCTGTGGGGGCACACCGTGGACCTCGTCAGACACGACAGTCAAACTGTCGGGTGCGAAGCTGCCCGACGGGAACAAACCGTGACAAGAACACGGTATATACGGATACGATGATTAGTCATCGGCCATTCCCAGCACCTTTGCTTTCGATCGCAGCCGCACTTCTTTTACCATGCCATACATGCGCTCACTTCAAGTAATATGTAGAGGCAGCTGAAATGAAAGGGATTTAGCTTTCTTGTCTGGCCTTCGTACACTGCGTCTGGTTAAAATGTCCGACATCATGGCATTGCCAGTTTACGACGACTAACAGGCCAGAAATGGCCATTCCATACTCCCTTGTCTTTGTGGGTGGCACTTCTCGGTCATGGATTGTCCGTTGCTAAGTGAATGCGTTACACTGTTCAAAATTAAAAATTCAGGACGAAAAGGAGTTGTCCGTTCTTCTATCAGTGAAGGTTACCCTCGTGTGACTGCATACTTCCGATCACACTTTACCGAGGTAGTTTGAATCAGATGCTCGACCGTCGAATAGCGCTGGATAAAAACCCTAGATCTTCCAGGACTGGGATTGAGATATATCTATTCGATGGCGACATTTACGTTTATTAAAGTCAGTTATGGCCCCCTTGTCTTTTTTCGTAGTATTTCTCAACGACCAGTCTTGTAGGAGCGGGGATTCCCTTCAGTCGAGAGTAAAACTGTTTCAGTGATTCGGACCTGCGTTACGATACTGTAAAAATTCCGTTGTATTTCCTGACTATGGAGTTTTTAACGTGCTGGGAGCAAATAGCTATTTCCGTTTACAATTTGAAACGGAAATCTCGCAGACGGGTGCAAGGCCGGCAGTTATTGAGGCCGAAAACAATCGCTGGAATTACTGGTTAAAAGTACATTAGTCAAGTAACTGCCGTCGCTTAGGAATGTGTGGATATTCAGCGAAGATTGATATAAGTCGGAAGCCCGCTTAAAGGCAGCAATAACCCTTTTATTTAAATAATTTTACTCACTTTTAGGGGATAAAGGCAGTGGGAAAAGAAATCGTCGTAGTTGCGTCGGTGAAATATCGTCGGCCTGTCTAGATGTCTGAAATGGCACACACTGATCACTCATGGAAGTCTACAAACAACAGTGACTGACAGGTTTCTGCAAGTGTCTCTATCACAGAGTTTGCATGGCGACAAATGTAATTGTTGTCCTTAGTGGAGGATTAACATGTAAGAGGTATAGTCGCAGTGACTAAAACAAGGTGGAATACTTGATTAGCAGGGTCAGTCACTGACCTCGATTAGAGCAAAACATTACATCGGTAGTATATACTTCCGGACATCTTTGATTACCGGTAAGAATACGAATTCTCGTGCCACCGCTTTCAAAATAAAAATGACGCTTTCAGCGCACTCACTCAAAAACCTTCATCGGCTCCTCGATTCGACAAAATAAGCAAGCAATTATTTTCTCAGATGGTATAGTGTTAAATATTTCAAGAGATTTTGGTCCTATGAACACAAAAACCCGCAAAAGTACTCTCCCGCAACATGTACATTAGGCAGTTTGAACTCCAAATGGACCATGTAGAACTAAAAAATAATTCATGAAGAAGGAGACACGATCGCCAGGACAAGAGCTTTATTAGCCTGACGTTTCGGATTCCTACTCGAATCCATCATCAGAGACAAAAAAGCAGAAATGGGTGGTTGTTGCACAAGGGGCTGCGGTATTTATAGGATGCAGTAGCCATGCTACCGCATACCTATGAACATTCACGGTATGCGGTAGCATGGCTACTGCATCCTATAAATACCGCAGCCCCTTGTGCAACAACCACCCGTTTCTGCGTTTTTGTTTCTGATGATGGATTCGAGTAGGAATCCGAAACGTCAGGCTAATAAAGCTCTTGTCCCGGCGATCGTGTCTCCTTCTTCAAGACTACTTCCTGGGACTCGTCTCTTCGCTTCTATTGGCAAAATAATTCATATTTGAAAATATCGTTTGTCCAGGACAAACTTCCCAGTAGGACTAAACGACCATACCACAGAATTCTCTTTCGACTTCGGTAGGAGGGCGCTCACCGATCGCGCTACGGAAGTCACTCGTCCTGTTAATCCTTGAGGCTCTATCTCGAGCTCCGCCAGCAGCCGCACAGCGGCGCGTGGTGTAGGCAGAATAGCATTACCGACAAAGACAATGGGGGTTCTCCCTTGTCTTTATCGGTAATGCTATTTTGCTTTTAACTAACTACATACCAGTGTAAGAAGGCAGTTAAAAATCACAAAAACCTAAGGCTGTATCCATCGTATGCACGAACAGAATTTGATAGAGTTGTCGGGTACACGAATTTATACACAATCTTGTTTCAGATATGTACTACTGCTGCAATCAAAGCCATCTAAAAATACAACAAAAAACCTTTCGACGAACTCATCAAGCGAACGCTACAGGCCAAAATCACAAATAGGCTTAAGGGTGTGTGAGGAAGATTACGTGAACAGATTATGAACATATACGATTCTTCAATTTCGATCGAATGTCCCGTAAAAGCCGACAGGGCAAGAGCAAATAAGCCTAACGAACAAACGTACCCCGTTGGAGAGCCGTTGACCTCGGGGAAGAAGATGTGTCTGGCTTGAGGGAAAAGTTTCTTCAGCTCCCTTTCTGATGTGTCATAGGGCACGTTGAAGAGCTTTAACTGACAGCCCTCCAAGTCGACTTTGCGCTTCGGTAGCCCCCTTGCAATCGTTTCAGCAATCAGGGCGGAAAGCTCTTCTGAAGTTCCCAAGCTGCAGGTAATTCGACGGCCGTCAATTTCCTTGTGTCGACAGGCATCCAGGACAGCTTTGCAGTCATCGGCGCTCGAGAATGAGAGCATACAGGAGCTAGAAAATCAAATGAAATGATTTGTTTGCGGGTGTTTGACAGCTATAAACGTTTTACCTTATTCAACGAGGGTAAAAAAAGAACTGACCAGCAGGCGTCAGTTCGGGACAGGGTAGACATTTCGGTACCAAACTATGCTTACTCGTACTTTGTTAGTAACAAGGAAACCGTGATGTAATAAAATAGATTGAAAAGCGATATAAACATCTAAGATGACCGTAACGGTGCTGACTATTATGAAGACGGTGGTGGAGGGCTCACAAACAATGTGCCCTAGGAGATTGACATTTCAGACACCAACTCCTCTTACCCATTATCGGGGCCTGACGTATGTTAACCACATTTGTGTTCGATCCTCCAAAGCACTCAGTCAGGTGATGACGCGAGCTAGCGCATGCGACAGTCCCGCTTGGTGCGGGCAATAGAGATTGATTTGATGAACTAGTTAAGCGGAACTCAATGAGGATGCTACGAGTCGGCGCAGATACTGCAGGTGGCAGGCTAGTCCTTGACAAAATACATGCTAACAAGGGTCAGAGTAAATCTGACATAGGCTGAAAAGATACGCATTTTGCCTGTATATTGCAGTTCTCAATCTGGGATTACAGGCATTCGAGGCAGATTACATCGGTCGCACTGCCTTCCAATATAAGCCGTTTAAGAGGAACAATTCTAGGCGAAGAAGCATTCCTGCGTGCAATACCGCTAGTGGCAACTTATATTTAATAACTTTGCACAGGCAGGAAAATATATAGT
>CACRXP010000011.1:2896999-2917917 GCA_902702965.1 Spirometra erinaceieuropaei
CGCTAAATTCTAAGGAAGGTGCCTATTCTCGTGTACTAACCCTAATTCGAACAATTATCCTATCCATAACTCGCCTTGCCCTAACCCAAACCATAACCTTGATCCCAACCCCAACTATGACTCCTTTGAAATTTTGAGAGGTATATATTCCCGTGCCCAACCAGTTGCTATTTATTGTGGAGCTGGCAGTCAGAGTTAACGTACTGGAGCATAAAGAGACCGTTACCCGTTTAGAAACATGAAGACTCTTCCTGTCACATTTTGGAGTCCTATTTAACAATAGAGTTCCTAGTCGACTATGAGGTCAACTTAGACGAGCTTTAGCTCCACTTCCTGGCTTAAAGCGAACGAGATTCATCGGTAACTCTTTTTTAGTCGGATAGGGCACTCTCTGACACCCATATTTCAGAAGATCACTTTATAGGGATGCTGCCGATAAGTATTTATGCACCTGGGCCTCCTTGCTTCCGAAATCTTTTCCCATTGCAGTGTCAAATCTATTGCAGACACTATTGCCCAGTCAGCGAATGTCATCCTGTCGACGAAGGGCCGACTAAAAACGCTACCAAACAACATCTACTCTTTCAAGAATGTTGTAGGCAGTTCTCTACAGTTTTTCCTTACCCCTGGCATATACTTAACCTCTACCTGAAAAACTACTGTAGACGACAGTTGAGTTCGTAACTCCCAACAACATTTACTTAGTAGGGCACACCATGGCAAAAAGGCCACCCTTACGGCCCGCAGTTTGTTGTGCGACTGGCCCCCCGAATTAGCGTTGGTGTCCTGACCGCTGAGCTTTTGCAGGCATGGCCGCCAGCTACGTGAATTGATCGACACCCTTGGCAGGCCTGGAAAAATTAAGTGCTGACATAGGTACAGCGTCGAGGCAAACTCAGGATGTCGGGACTCCAACCCTACCTTACCACAGTCAGCGTTCCTTAGCTGCGATTTCCTGCTTGCTATCGTATGCGCCAATAAATGAACGCGCTAATTACTTGAAAAAGTGGTTAGTTGCAGGCAATTTTTCGTTCAGTAGCATCAACGTATGCATTTGAGTGCTTCTGACTTACGACAAGGCGTGTTGTCTGGTGCCGGTTTCGAGTCGCTGGGTAGAGTTTCCTCCTGTTGCTTGGATGATACGTCCGTCGTCCTGAATGCCATGATTTGCGGATGAGAAGTCCATAAGATAGGGCTGCCCCTACGCGATACTTCTCGCATTCGTGATTCCACAAGGGCACGACGACGGATATCAAACGAACTGTCAAATTCGGCTAGGACAAGGGGATGGTTGCAGTGAATGACGGAAAGTTTTGAGGGTTGAAGCCCGGCGGAACCGAACACTTTTTGGGCCATTTTCTCAATTCTTAGAGTCATCCTACTCGAGGGAGGCTCTCCATTAAAGGGTCTTTTGAGGAAACAGGGAGCTGTAGGGAGCAGGATGCAGGCTGTTGGAGGCTCTTCCGTCGGAGGTTCATCTGTTTCGTCTTGTGCCTGCTTCCGTTTTTTCTTCGGTATTTTGACGGCCGAAAGAGTTTTTGACTTCCCTTGATATCGATAAGAAATATGCAAAACGTCGACACTCGTACTTTACAGAATAGTTCACAGTAGTATTTTCAGACAAAAAAACATCCAAAATCAAAAGCGGGAGACGAAATTGGGACCATACTTGGTGGAAAATATTACATCGGTCATTCAACTAACTATTCTATTGATATAACTCATCAACAATGGCTAATCTCTCAGAACTAGTCAACTGCATTCCTTAGAACCTTTGCCCTATCGTAATCCTAATGCTGAACTAAAGTGAAAAAAGTCGAAGCCATGGAGTGCTGGTGGCTTCCAACCTTGGATGATGCTTTAGGATACTGTGACTGCAGGGTGACAATGTGAGATACAGCAAACTATTTCAGCCTAAATTACCCTGATTTAAAGTTGGTAGAACGCGCTAGTTCACGTCCTTGGCAGGACGTACAGAGAAAGACTGGCGGGGGACATTTCACACATCAGTTTACCGCAAAGAAACCTACGCGGAAATTCTTTTGCATTACGAGAGCAATCACCTGATGTCTTACATACGGAGTGTCATAAAAAGCCTCCTTCAACGAGCAAAAATCACTGCTCTGACAACGAAATCTATCAAACAGAAGTGAATTATTTGTTCAAACTGTTTTCCCAGAATGAGTATCCTAGAGATTTAGTACACCGATGCATGAGACAACAGGAGTTAAAAAAGACAAGGAAGTAGATTGTTCCGATCAGGTGTCTAAACCAAAAAACTGGCGAACACTCCCGTGCATCAAATATGTGTCCGAACTAGTTGAAAGACAGCCGAGGAAGCACCCAATACATGTGGCGCACAAATTAACGACTACTTTTCGTAACCAATTTGTACACCCTTAGGGTTGGCTATTTAGATAAGAAGGAAGTCGTCTATAAAATATCATGCGACAATTTTAATGCGGTTTACTGAGATCAAACTGGGAAGTCTTCCTTCACACGCATACACGAACATCAGTTGGCAGTAAGAAGGCGAGACAACTTCTCCCAGGTTGCTATGCATACGCTGGAAACTGGACACAAATTTGCGTGGAACAAGACTCGCATTATAGATGTCTATTCATCTTAGAAGGACGCGAATTTGTAGAGGCCGCTCATTCTGATAACTCATGCATCAATTGATACAGAATTGGATGCTGTGTACAACATCCTCAAGGAAAAGTGGAAAGTATGTTAAACGATCAGAACATTTTGTTGGCCCACAGTGAAGGCTAACTAGCAGGGGTGACAGGACATATTTAAATTCTAACTATTTTGCACACTTGCTTCACGTCTGAGGACGACTTGGGGAACCAAAGTCGAAAATTTGCAAATGAATTATGTCATCCTTCCCAAAGAACTTATTTCTTTGGAGATATGTATACGGATCAAAGGGGAGATGACAGAGTCTGGTGGTAAATTGATACACAACTGTTTCAGGCTTGTTTGTCTTCAGTCAGCCGATCATAACCCTGACCACCAGCCGGGACTGGAAACACAGACATGCGCACAGACACACCTGACGCCGCTGGTCCACCACTGAAGTCTACTAAATGGGTCATAAGCACTTTATTGGACCGCAGATCATCAGTGCCTCGCCACCTACCATTTTCTGTCGCTGCAGATAGGGCATTCACTCACTCAGGAATGGGTCCACACCAATTCACTGGCTTCCCAAAGCAAACAACCTACGTTGGGTGATAGGGGTCACGAACAGGCAGCAACCTACCAGGCCGAAGTCGGTCAAGCTACGATATATATATAAATACATATATCAAAGTCCAACATGTGCTTTGGGAAAAATAAGTTTATTGTGCACATTTTCCACTTCCTTTTCCCAAAGCACATATTTGACTTCGACTTATATTTCTTGGGATGCCTGCTTTTCAATATAAGCATATATATATGAAAAATGTAGTATACCGTACTCCCGACATAAATAATAATGGTAGAGGGGCGCTCGCCGATCGTTCTTACGACATTCTCTGTATGCCGTAGATACTTGGGGGCCATCACCCTACTCCTACCGTTGTAGCTTTGCTAAGAATTTCATCTTCCTAATTACATTTCTTAGGATGCCCGTCTTTTAATTCATATTCCCATACATATAATGCGTAAGCAGCTCACTAAGGGCGCAACAGACCAGATGCAGACAGCTGTTTCACGGTCGTCATCGATCATCAGTACGCCATAGGCCTTATGAAGTGAGGTAGACAAACAGGTGAGGTAAACGTGTGATCATCACTGTTGCGGTTATTATCATGCTCGATCACATTCTGTCCACCCACCAGCTTGCCACTGGCGAAAACTAACATTGTGCCACGGGGCACATGCCACATATGGACGCCTTATTGGCCGATTTGGACTTTGTAAATATGATAATGGTGAATGGCTGTCGGGCCTTGCTGACCGGGACCGGCCGCTTATCAGCACTAACTCCTTTCAGTATTTAGCAAATACCGGCTAACCTAGTATTGCCACGATGGTCATGCGGTCAGCAAAGATGACTACATTCTAGTCAGTTTGGAGTTTCGTGGCTAGATAAAATATCACAACCAATGCGCAGTGCAAAGATTGTTCATGGTCACGGGTCAAATCATGTTTTTGCCCACTAACGCCCAAGAGTTGATCTCTCATCCACGCCGAAGACACGTTGCGTCAGAGAGCCCGATATAGTCGTAAATCTTAACACAGAACTTTAATTTCGCTATGTAGTCTAAATCGAAGGAGGTAACGGTAAAATTTCCTTAGAGAACGAAGTTGTTGAATAAAATCTCCGATCAGAGAAGGGGCGTCGTGGCGACTGGATCGGTGCAGAAACCCTACTAATGTGAACCAAAACAGTTTGGGTCAGATCCCACAACTATTATTCCTTTTGCCAGCTCCGCGACATGATGCAAGTCACCTGGAGAAGGCCAAAATAGCTCATTGGTAGAAGAACCTACTTTCACGAGGTAATCGGCGGAACGGCAAGATTGTTAACTTGCCAAGCCGATGATAGGTACTTGCACTGAGTGGCTTTGTTATACAAATAAGGATTTTGCTGCGGACAATCCAGGTCAAACGATGGCGTGTCATTTCAACTTCGATTTCCGACCGGCCGACACCTTTCTATCCACTTGGAGGCGGAATTTCGCCCTACCTACGCAATGGCCTGTGAATCTCCTCAAAAGGACATAATCAATGTGACAGCAATAAGGACGGCATCCCAGTCGAAGTCAACGGGTCTGGAGTCAACACCGGCCCTGGCCCCAAGGGCTGACTGAAAGAGCATTCGGGGTTAAATCGTCACAGATTACTGGGTCCGGCTATTTTTACACCTGTGCCGCAGAATTGGGATAATAAATAGATAGATTCCCCAGGTCCAGACGATTCGAAGTCGATTCGGACGCTTTAGACGCCATCAAACAATAGACCAATTAGACAGGCAGATCTAGAAAATTCATGTCTATAATTGAGGGTCTGAAACAGAGCGCCTTGACTAGTTGATTTCCCAATAGTTTGAGAATGCGTCAGTGCAGCGCCGGGATTACTAACACTCTACGACAAAGAAGGCCCGTTCGAACCTCAGGCCCAGCAAACCTGGCTGACTGACGTCCGTTGGCATATCGGAAACGGCCATCCCAATCCTCCTTTTCTGTCGACACCACTATCACAATATCCGTGGATGCTTCAGCACTAATGCTGTTGGGCTGCCAGGAGACCTTTGTTTAAAGTATAACAAGGAAGTCTTGCTCGCCATCTTTTAGGGATATGCAAACTCGGAGATGTAAGAATCCCCGACTGATTCAGAGCTCTCCGAAGTTTAGCTCCGCATAGCAGCCACATCCTGGTCACCACCTTGATAAGCGGGTTGGGCTAGATGAGAGTGTTCGGTAAATAGACGTGTGTTTTGTGCCTGCTCTACGGCCGATGGTTGTTTCCTGTCCCCTTCTCCTCCGAAACTGAAAAGGTCCTATGACGTGAACGATAGCGATGCCGTGGGCGGCCCAGTTTATTCCGGGTCGTGTTTTCGCTAAACAACAGTCGTGACCCACAGCAGAGTTTGGCAAGAGTAGCATCGTTTACTTCCTCACGGAAAAAGGGATAGGAAAATGTGCCCTAGACAAATGCTGGGGGATCAGGGTCTGCAGGCTGACCGTAGCTTGTGGACGCAAAGTTCACCGCCCAAACACTATAACAAACAACGAAAACCCCGTCTCCCTCCCTTCGGCCACACCCCACAGGCTGCTAGAGTCTCCTCGGCTCCGACGGATCGGCACTTCTAACAGAGGAATCGCAAACTCGAAAGCACTGGGCCGAGCACCTGGGAAGCATCTTTAATGGATCATCCACAAACTACGACGGCGCAATCAACAGACTCCCACAGGGGAAATGAAGAATGACCTGAACGTCCCACCTCTCCCAGAAACGTTCAAAGCCATGCAACAACACTTGCGAGCATCGGACTCCGATGCCATCTCGGCCAAGGTCTACAAGTATGGCGGGCCCCAGCTACTGGACAAACTCACAGCGCTGTTCTAGATGTGGCGCCAAAGACAAGTCCTCCGGGACTTCAAGGACGCGACAAACGTCCATCTCTACAGGCAGAATGGGAACCAACTTTTTTTAGAATCACAAAGGGACCTCGCCGCTCAGCACTGGAACGAAGATTTTCGCTGGTAAACTTTTCAATCGCTTAAACAGTCATCTGGAAAAATGACTTCTTCCGGAGGGCTAATGTGAATTCCGACGACGCCACAGGACAGACGACATGACATTCACTGCCCCCAATCTGTAGAAGTGAGGGGAACTGCGAACCAACCTTTACACAACGTTTTTGGACCTGACGAAGCCCCTCAACACCGAGCATGGCGATGGACTAGGGGGAATCATGCAGAAATCCGGTTATTCTGAGTAATTCACGTACATGATACCCCAACTGCATAACGGCAGAGTGGCTGGCGTTATGGACAATGGGACAGCCTTGGAAGCATTCGCAGTAAGCAATGGGGTGAGGCAAGGCTGCGTACTCGCTCCTAACTCCTCATCCTCATGCCCACTGCCTTGCTGATGGACATGATGAGTGCCCAAGTATCAACATCGTCTACAGGACCGATGGCCAGTGTCTCAACATTTAACGTATGCAATCATTCACGCGGACTTCAACAACCATTGCCCATGGGCACCTCTTTGAGGACGATTGTGCACTAGATGCCACGACAGAAGCAGTCAAGCGAAGAGCCATGGACTCCTCCGCCTCCGGTCGCTTAAACCTTAGGCTGACCACCAATCAGCATCAATGGAGGAACACACAACATTCAGGACCAAAGTGAATGAAATTCGACTCGCATCGGTGAACAAGTATGCCTATTTTGGCATGGCCATCTCAAACAACACTGAGATCGATGACGAAACGGCGGCCCGAACCTCCAAAGTCGCCCAAGCCTTCGGCCCACTAAAGACCTACGCCTGGAACTGCGACGGATTTGGACTTGCTATCAAACGCAAAATGTGCAGGGCGGTAGTCCTGACGTTACAGTATGAGATGGTGAAATGAACCATCTACATCAACCGAACCAAGAAGCTTGGCCACTTAAGAGAACGCTTGACCAGTACGGGAATATGTACCGCCACGTCCTCAGAAATAAACAAATTTCCCCCTTGTATCATCCTACCCGAAAGCAGTGTTGTGAAACATACTGCTCCCTATATTTAAGTAGCGTTACTTTATGACTTCGTTAAATCCTGACCGAAGCATGGGCGTTTGTTTCGATATTACTTGGTCCATTTTCGTATCGCGTACTGCTTATTGTACAATATTGACACAGCATGCATTCACAGACAAATTTATACGAATAATCAACGCCTGTTGTGTGTAACTACCTAATTTTCTTTGGCACTTGCCCTACACATTGTTTTTTCATGATGTTATTGCAACCAAAAGGAAGTTCAAAGGCGTTCCCTTACTTTTGTTAAAACAAAGGTAAAACTAGACTGAACTGAAATCCCAGTATACTTATGTGTTTCGTTAAGAGCAATAAAGAAACCATATCCACCCGACTACTTGCTGGGCGAGAAATATAGTGGAGATTCGGGTCAAGAAACAGGCACCTTTGCTCGAAGATCCAATCCCCCTTTTCCCTGACCACGCATCCAATAGTAAACAGGAAAGTAATAACAAAGCAAGTTAAAACTGGAGTTCATATACCAGAAAACACACGGGGAAAGCTGGGGGACCCACTGACGAGCCGAACCCCTCGCAGCTGCGTCAGGCAGCGGCACAAGATCGGCGAAACACGCGTCTGGGATTTTAGCTAATACCTGTGTTGTTAGTACGGTAAATCATTGCACAGTTCTATACTACTGGCTGCCTGTTGGCGGTTTGTGAATATTAAGCGGTTATTCCGCAGTACCTGACGGTTTTTAGCTCAAATATTCATATCAAAATTTGGACCGTGCCTGAAAAGGCCCGTTTAGAAAGATTTACTCCAAGTTCGCGCATTAATTTCCTCGGAAATTAAACAAGGCAAAGTAATAACTGTCCAGCTGGCGATCAAAATGTTAAAACAACTGTTACTCCCCTAGAAATTATGTCCACAGCCTGTAAACATTTGTATAACAAGAACGACGCGCTCACCTATACTTCATTCGTAATAGGGAGAATGATACTGTGATACATGTAAATAATCATAACAGATTTGCCACAAATTTTGTCTCCCTATTTTTGGGAGGCAAGATGACACGCTAATCTACTGCTCTGATCCATTTCAATTTTTAGATCGGCTGAGATATGCCAATTTTATGATGCATAAAGCGCAACTCGAGGGTACTCCCTTGTTCTGACTTTTATTTCACGTTGCTTGTCATCTCCTTGGTGAGCTTGTGATTGACTGATTACGACAGGAGAATGAAACGAAGTGTGGGACCTATTGCGTTGTAGATCGTACATTCACTGGCCGAAATGCCTTCCCATTGTCGTTCCCTAGCGGTTTGAGAACTACGTGATTTAAGGAAGGGACCCAGCCAAACTTCGATTATGAGCTAGATGTTGGTACTCCAGTCAAATGTAAACATAGCAGCGCTATCAGCAAATTAAAACTATCTGCTTTGTTGACTTGTCTGCAGCATTTGAGCCCAACAGTCGTGAATATTAGTGGTGGAGTTTAGCAGTGTCAGCAAAAATGGCCGGAAGTTCTAGCCCACAACAATCTTCTCTGTGTTCGATGTTAGGTCTGTCGTTTGGTAGGTTCGAGTTTTGTGTCCATCTTGCTTAGCTGGTTTATTGCCTGAATTTTGTAAATGGGTCGATGCGGCTTTAATGATGTCAACTTTGCACTAGTACACCAAGCAACCGAAATTGACTACGCTGACGATATGTCCTTACTACCGCCCGGCTATTATGACTCAAGGGATGGATTCTCTCTGGTTAACGAAATCAATGAATCGGTCGGCTTGTTTATCCAGGCTGCGTAAAATAATGTACCCTACGACTGCAACACAGACCAGAAGGCACTCTGCGAGATTAATAGTTGCCACATTGGAGCAGACAGCTGAAAATATGCCGGGGAATGAGTAAGGACGACATCGCCACCCAAACATGGACTGCCCACAGCGTATTAGAGGGCCTTCATGGATGTGACAGGGTTTCACTTGCAAAAAAGTCGGAATAGCAGACGTCCGACCGGTCAGTTCTGTGAGGTTATAAAAGCTGGATTCTACCTGTAAAAGGCTTTTGAACGCCGTTGTCTACGCAGACCCTTTAAGTGAACTACAGTTATTATATCGCGAATGAAGCAGTCCAAGGTCGCCGCAGTAACATCGCGAGAATATTCCACGCCATTCAACAAGCACGGCTGAGGAAACTTGGATATGTTCTTCGTCTCAAATTACATGAATTCAGTGTGATTTGCATAAACTCGACACCACTACCAAGAATGAGGAGACAATGGGGTCAGCCTAAAACCTGGGTCGACGGAGTTTTTAGATCCTCAGTACTCGGTCTTCGCCGGTGAGGAAGAGATTGGGCCGGGTCCTCTATACTTGCTGCCGAATAGGATTGGGCGTCGGCAGTACCATCTGCAACATCATTGTTGTCGGATAGATCAGGCAAAATCGCAGCTGTGACAGGGCTAGGTAAGTACACATGCTAATTTTTTACTTGCATATGGACCTTCTGACAAGCCAGGAAAATCATTCTAGCTGAGCCGTTTTAGCATCCTACCCTGAAAGGTGGCTATTTACCGCGGAATTACTAATAGGTTAATAACGTGTTTGACAAGGAAGGAATTGCAAATTCTGCGAAACCGACAGTTTGGCGAGCGACGGAGAGAAGTTACGGAAAAATTCACATGGACAGAGACAGCAAACAATGAGTCGACGTACCAGGGCCATTTTCGATTTTGCGTTTTTTCTGTGGAAGAAAACGAAAACTTTGAGAATCACTGTTAAGTATGAAGTTGAACATAAACTCCTGGAAATGAAGTTTTCAACTAAGGTTTATACGAAGGCTGTCTCTGGTTCTTATCTCCGGCCTGTCTTTTACTATTGAGCAGCGTAGCGATCTTGTATGCGAATTGAGAGCCTGCACAAGTTTTGGCTTAGGGAACAAGACAGCGAAAATCAGTTTCCTAACAAACGATTCACAAGTCGGAATCGTTCTGTTCCTTCGTTTACAAAAGCCATGGCGAGGACAATTCAAAGTTTCATTTCGTTTTTTGCTATCATTACGTTTTCTTAAAGATAAACTGCGTGAATCCACGGTTCATAAAACCGTCGGTGGTGGTTCAGAGCAGAAAGTCAGTTGACTTTGATGGAGGAGCAAATTCGGAATGGCGGATGGTGTTTACGTAGCGATAAATTGGCATTCTGGCAACCGAATGTTTAGTCCTCAACGTGATGGTAATTCTGTCCTGCACGGACCAACAAGGCTGGATGGTCTAAACCAGACGTTGAAAAGGTCACAAAATTACCGGTTTAAGAAGAAATCGGTAGATGGAAATGGCAAGTGCTGCGGTGGTGAACAAGTACATGGAAATGTGCGTAGCATATTGACAAAGAATACGCAGAATATGTAAAAACAAGGCAAAATACAGGCATCATAAAGCCTTAAAAGCCGAAGGTGACAGACTCAGCGCAAGAGGCAGACGCAGGAAAAGAGACGGCCAATATAAGCATGAAACAACAGGAGGGTACCTTCATGAGTGTAAAGTGTGCAATAATGAATTGCGCTGCCCTAATGGCATTAAAAAATAAATTTAAAATTAATGATCATCACTCCTTTAGGTAGACTGAAGGGGCAGGCAGCGAATGTGACCTTAAAATAGCACGAAGTGGAAGGTTAAGCTACGCACTGACAAACTGTTGCGCGGACCTATGATCAGTTGTAGGTTTCCCGTAATGCGTGAGTTTGTGCATGGCATGGACAACATCGAAAGGCCACACAGAGCTTATGGCTGAGATTAATCAATTAACAAGCATAGTCTGTGTAATCTTATCAGGCAAGTACATTGCAAATCCCAACAAAGCATGCTCAGGGATGGGAGATAACGCATCTGGAGACAAGCTGGCAGACAAGCCAATAGACTTAGTCACTTTAAACTAAAGCTTAGAGTAAGACCAAGCAAGATTGATTCCCGATATGAAAAATGTGCCCAGTAATGCTGTAAATACACAAGTAATCAAGAATACACTGAACAAAGTCATCGATACCTGTAGTAGAATGTGCATCAGTTTGCCTCAGACAACTCCAAATAAGCGTAGTTGGGCGTAAGGACTCTAATCTATAAACAAATAGCAGACTCGCACTCTTTCAGGTATGGCTTATTTGCGCACCTATTAGCGTCGACAATGTGCAGCATAATTTGAGACGGTAACTTGGAATTCTTGAACAGGCCTCGTGCTGTGGGGTCTTCCCTTTCACTAAGCTGGAGCCTAACCCTGATTGTGGTGGTGCTTAAACGCCTCACGGTGGTCGTCATCGGTCTTAAGACGCACAAAGCATTGGATCTACCTTAGAACACTGCTGAGTAGAACTTTGCTGTGGAGTTTTCCAGAAAGCAAAGCCGGTCAGGTGACAAAATCTGTTTTTGCAAGTAAAAAGATGACCATAACACTTATTATTAGTGAGCCTCCGGTTGAGGGCTGTCAGGGAAAACTAACCGTTTGACCTCTATTTGAATAATATAATCAAACTGTCTGAGACCGTAAACAGGGTTTGGAGAAAGTGATGAATTAGGCAACTCAATTTTCAACGAGGCTATGGGGTGACGTAAAGGTAATCTGATACGGTTTAGTTTTGCAGGAAACCTGCCCTAATAGGGCAGAACGCGAACTCTTTTAGAGTAGAAAGAGTAGACGGCAAGCTGTCTTGGTGGGGGACTTGTCATCGCCGTTGAATCGATAGTGACCTGTAGCGTAAATAATTTGAGACAGTTCGGGCGCCTTGACTGGGCACAAAGGCACTGGAAGTGGCTAGAATATGATCAGATCACCTACGCAGACCCAATATCCAGTTTCGACTTAAATAGGAACAAAGACTACAAGACATTTGCCCGTTTACATTCAACTCGTCCAGGGCTAGTCCCTACGCCTAATGTTTGATTGGCTGCATCTCGTCAGAAGTTATTGCAGGCGCAGTCCGTCCTAGGACTGGCCGTGCCTAATCAGATCGCTAGCCACCAGCATGACAGCAAATCTGAGTTGTTGGTACAGGATTATAGTCCTGGTACATGTATCTAGGTAGATTAAAGGGTTTACTCAGAAGTCCGTCGCGACCACTGCAGCAGATTGCACGGCGACTCAGCGAGGTTGATGTAACCACATACGGGCAGTTCACGCTACAGCCACAAAACTCAAACAAAAGGCCTATGCGGACGGAATCGGACTTCCGCCAGCTAAACGCACTATTAGATGACAGAGGAATAAGAATTCAACGAGTAAGCTGTCCGTTTTATCCATATACAAAACATAAGGTGTGCTTCCTCTGATGTCTAGGTGGCAATAACCTGGACGACTTCGTTAGGTGCATTTTCTTTGCGCTATTTGAGGACGAAATTTCTCTTCACGTGAACTTCAAGGGCCGCAACCTTAAAGACAGTCCTAGTAATTCAGCCGTGTACAAAGTCATTCTGGGTAAGTTTGCAATTAAGCGTCGACTAGCTACATTTGTAGACTTTTTCGCTGGCTGGAATAAAAACTACGCTACCACACTGTCGGACCTAGAGACTGCGTTCACTAAGAGACTGAAGAGGTCCTAGATAATTAAGTACAAAAACAGCAGAAGGAAATAGGCAACAAAAGCAGGACTGGTGAATCCATTTCAATTTTTAATATTAGCCCTACCCTATAGATAACAATCCGGGATGTTTAACCAGTGATGGACCATCATCCACACAAGATGCCTCCATGTACTAAACCTTTTTTAAATTATTTTTTGATCAAATAAACTTTTCCTACTAACACGTCTTCAACATAGTTCTTTTGGTCGATCTAGTTGCTTCGGTTGCAATTGTCACGTGAATTTGCACGTTTAACGCGTTATATAGTGAACAACAGCAGGCCACGTAAGCCGGGATTGGGATGACTAAGGCGAACAGACCATAGTAAAATTAGGCATAGGCATAAGAACAAATAACCGCAACTTGCGCATTGCCTGACGTGTCCCTATCGCCGATTTCAGAGTATCTCGAAAAATAGATATCTACTCGATATCTGGATCGCGGACAAAATCGATATATAATAGATAACTCGATTTTTTCCGAAGAACCTCTTCCTTTTTCATTATATCGTCTCGGAATGCCTACCACTTCTACTCTACAGATATAAGTACCTCAGCAAATAGATATCTAATAGATATCGTCTCGATATAGTTTGCTACTACCCTGATAGCATTTTACTGGCCCAGGGCTAACCCGGTCGCCCGGTCGCGGGTTAGTGTTGCGATTGACTGGATTTTTTCAGCAATCCTAGCGGACACTGTCCACAGGGGGACAGTAGGTTGACGCGCCTTCTCGGGCGAGATGAGGGTTTTGTAGCCCGAGGCGATTGAAGTCGCCAGACAAGGGCCTAAATTCCGGACAAAGCGCGTACTTGCAGTCCGCATGCGTGCGTACGCGCAAAGGGACCCCCAGGCGTGACGTGCAAAATGCAGTCGGGTGAGCATCACGGAGGATGTGTAACAGAAAAGCTCCTCTACTCGCACAGATTGAGTAATGTCAGCCAGTCAAGTTACTAGCCCTGCACAAGCCCGCAAGTCAAACGGGCTAGCAAATGCCTAGTCCTGGGCGACTAAATGCTATCAGGGTAGGGCAGACGGGATGTTGCCGTGATGGACCCCATGAAACAGTGCTTGGTCGGAAAATAAGTTAGATCAGCATGTGAAACATGTATTTTTTCTATATTCATTATGATTTTTAAAGACAAAATAAGTTAAGAGACAGACAAACACCAAGAGAAATGCCAAACATACCCCAGCCATGTGCCAGCCGCCCAGCAAGGCAATCAAACCTTGAAACGCCCAATCAACACGCAAATATCGTCCAATCCGGGTACACTAAAAGTTGCACAATGAGTTTGTAGAAAATGCGTAGAGCGTATTCTTCAGTCCACAGACCCCTGAGTATTTCGGTGCTTTCCGTGAGAAATTACATGATATACATCTTGACCAATTCATCGGGACATTCGATGATGACCTGAAACGGATTAAAGTTGCGAATGTAGATAGCATGCCAAACAGTAACCTGATTAGTCAAGTAACTTTATAAAAAAAGCGTTGGAGGCCCATGGTCATATGTATTAACTTACTTCTAAACTAACGTCTCCATAGGGGACTTAGAGTCAGAGCAAAACCATCAAAATATTTGCAAATTTACATCCTCACAATGAGATAACGGCTGGAATTTCAGAAAGGGACACGGACTATCGCATTACTCCGAAAAAAGTACTTTACATGCCGGATTGATAATACAGGGTGTTCTATGTAGGGTGAGAAAACACACTACAAATACTTTTCGCATTTGGGCGTCCTTGGTCGCGCACATCGGCAACGTGAAAACTTTTTCAGCAACCGCAGTGACGGCATCAGTCAACGTATTGTTGAAAAACAAGACTGTACGAGGCCTACGTGAACCATCGAGAGGCCGCAATCAAGCAAGCCTACTCCTGTTATCGTCTCGTCGTGTAGCCTCGACTGACGGAGATGCAGAATGCCTGGATGACACAAAAAGTCCAAAAAACTCCAGGCGTACGTCGACCGCAATTAAACCAAGAACTTCTTTGCGTCGCTCAAGACGATCTGCGGCCTCCAACTAAAAGAACCGCACCATTTTTCTACTCCAATTGAATTTTGCCTATGACAGAGCAATCACAGACTCCAAAGAACTGGACCCAGCACTCCAGAAGTGTCCTCAGCCACCCCTCTACAATCTCCGACGCCTCCATCGAACAACTACTCCAAGTGAAAATGAATGATGTACCGGCTTTGCCGCCTTCTCTTCCAGAAACAATTCGCGCCGTGCGCCGATTGTCTAACGGCAAAGTTCCGGGATCTGACGCGACTGTGGCCGAATTCTGCAATCACAGCGGCCACAAGTTCATTTTTTATCTCACAACGCTATTCTAGGAAATGTGGCTCTGAGGACAACTTCCTTAGGATTCTAACGACGGGACCACCGTCTATCTGCACAAACGGAAAGGGAGCCGGCAGCTCTGTGACGACCGCAGCGGAATCTCGCTGCTCAATAATGCCGGAAATATACGCAATCGTATCGTCCTCGACCGTCTCAATGGGCATCTCGAACGAGGATTACTCCCGGAAAGCCAGTGTGGCTTTCGTCGTCATTGTGGAACTGCTGACATGGCCTTCACCGTCCGCCATTTGCGAAAGAGATGCAAGGAGATGCGGACCCACCTATACATTAACTACGTGGATTTGACGAAAGCCTTTGACACAGTAAATCGTGAAGTATTGTGAAAAATCATGCAGAAATTTGGCTGGCAAGAGAGATTCACGCATATGGTACATCAACTCCGAGAGAGGATGATGACGCGCCTCATGCGCAATGGAACCTTTACTGAAGCAGTTACAGTAACCAGTCCAACCTTCTTCAGTCTCATGTTTTCCGCCATGCTGATAGATGTCCATCGTGATGGGCGTCCCGGGATCCGCATCGCCTACAGGACTGCCGACCATTTTATCGACAGTCGGAACATGCAGGCCTCCTGGCGTCTCTCAATAACATGCTATTCGCGTACGACTGCGCGCTCAATACCATGTCAGAAGTTTACATGATACGAAAGACGGATCAATTCGCCGCCGGTTGGGCCGAATTCGGGCTGACCACCAACACAGCCAGATCGCTGGTCACGTGCCGACCATCATCGAAAGATGTATACAGTGTTCCCCGCATCCACATGAACACCACCGAAATGAACACAGTGGACAACTTCGCCGACATAAGCAGCACACTTTTACGCTGCATCAAAATCGATGATGAAATGGCTCATGGGATCTCCAAAGCCAGCCACACCTTCGGCGGGCTGCCGAACCCCGTATGGAACCACGGAGGCATCCACTAGGACACAAAGCTGAAGATGTACATAGCTGTCACCCTGATGACGCTACTGTATGGAGTGGAGACCTAGGCGGTCTATAAGAGACAAGTGCGGAAGTTGAATTACTTCCGCCTCAGTTGTCTGTGAGGAGTACTAAGGCTAGAGTGAAAGGACAGAATCCCGACACGGAAAACGTTGGAACTGATTAGGATACCTGGCACCCACGGCATACTGGGGCAATTGATATTACGATGGAACGGCCACCTCGTGAAGGCAAGCGATGATTGCCTACTAAAACATCTCTCCTACGGAGATGTCGTTACTGGTTTTCGTCGAAAATGGGGCAAATTCTGCCTCTACAAGGGTACCCTGAAGAACTCCTTGAGGCGGCTACTAATCGACGAAGACTTGGGAAGACTCCACGCAAAACCGACTGGAAGGGTCAAGAGAGGCGAAGATTGAGGCAGCCATATTTTAAGTCCAGCGAATAGTCACTGTCACAGCCAGACGCGTCTGGGCGGCAAAATCTACGTTCAAATCCACTCAAAGTGCCCGCACTGTCGACGGATATTACGCGCGCGGATCGGTCTCATTGGAAATTTCGGGCTCGACGCACGAACCACCAGACAACCGCATTTACTGCCTACCTAGGCTGCATCTTCTCCGACATCCACGACGTCGCCCACCCTAATAATTGCTGTTCTGAATCAACACGCCCCATCACCGTCGGGCATTGCCATCTCCATAAACACCACCATAATCCTCGCATGCTCAGGGGTGGGAGATAAAACATTCGAAAGCAAGCTGGTAGACAAGCCAATAGACCAAGCCGCTTTAAACGGACGCTTAGAATAAGGCCGAGCATGATTGATTACCGATATGAAAAATGGGTATGATACCAGTGTCGCAACACTCCGCTTCGCCGCGTATCGCAGTGTTGCGACAGTGGTGTCATACCGAATATTCTTCCAGCATCTTGCAATGTCCTGAAGGAAGTTTGCTAAGAGACCAAAACTCACAGCCTCCCCGCCATCTCTGAGTGCTAGAATCATGGCTGAAGACATAGTGAGTGACAGCGTGTCTTCGCAGCATTCTCGAGACATGATTAATTAAACAATGTCACTAGACCATATTGAACTTCTTGACGCTTTGATGGCCCAAAATAAGCCTTTGATAGTGACAACAGAACACCGTCTGACAAAATGCTAGATCGTACGATATATGGCGATATATATAGTACTTTCGAGGGAGTTATTGAACAAGCATTTAAAGTCATTGGTGTAATAATCTCCAAAACTGAGGCGAGGATAAAGTCCAGGCATAATTCCGCACTCGTAATCTTCTCAATCACGTATTTGATATAGCAGGCTGTGTATATTTGTTATGGTTTCGGTTTCAATATTGGCCAGACTAAAAGTTTTCTCTCTTTAAGTCGTAGGGACCTGGGACTAGTTACTCTCTGCTCCTTGATATAAATATACTTTTTCCTCTCAAGGAGGGAGATAAAAGGAATTCTGACGTAAATGTCATTGTTCAGATTCCCCGGACTTCACACCAATGCAGCGAAGGTTAAACAATTGGAAAATTTCGAAAGACTACGTCGACATAACGGCACCTGTTGTCATGTTGAATAAATCTCATTTATCGTCATCTGCGGCCTCACCTTGTCATAACAACAGTCATTCCTTACGTAAGTCTGCCAATTCTGATATTTAAATCTTTCAACACAGCACACTTTCAACTACCGCCTAGATCTTATATCAAAGCAGTTAATCCGAAAGTGTCAATTGTTCCTTCCATATATGGATATTTTACCCCAGCAGAAGAACTTCCGTCCCCCACCCACCCAACTACACGCTCCCTCTGTAGTCGTCGTATCTGTGTATTCCTCTTGAAAACTTTCATTCTGTACCAGTAAACCCACCCGGTCCTCAGTATTACCATCAGGGGAAAATTTTGCACCATTCTCCTCGTGGATTTTCCGCAAAGGATCGGTTAGCTAACGCTAGTGATCATTTTCCCCTCCGTCGTTTCCCACTACTTCTCATTGCTAATATAATCCGCTTCCGATGCGACAACATTTTTACAGAAATGGACAGGTCCTTTCGATTCCTTTCATCTACGGGCAACCAAGCACTCGAATTAATTAACTCATCTGCCCATAAAACAAGCAGTCTGTCCTCCTAAAATTTTCGTTCTTAATGCCAGGCCCCTGTGGACTAGGATGTTCTGTCTTCAGACTCTGGTGTTAATAATAATAACTGCATTCAAGGCCTGTCTACACGCATTGTCAGGGAAAGATTAAACACAAATCCGACCAGCCGTGAAAAAACTCCTGACAAAAAAGAGGATGGTGGATTTGTGTAGTTTGGAGGACTCGGGAGGGAAAAAACTGCTGCCCATGAAATGACAACAGACAAGAAAGGAAGGGGTTGCACAGCACCGGATCTTTTTAGTCGCCATTTCTCTTCAGGAAGTTGGAACTGGACCAAGCAGAAGCACTGAAGAACAGCTGTCGCTGTTGGCTAAAAAAATTGTCCCAGGTGGGACCGGCGATGTGGCTCAGGGACCACGAACGCCAGCGCTACGGTACATTCGATCGGTGGATTCGGCACCCAACATTTGTGGGAGTTTTACTGAATGCAAAAAGAGAGTAACAGTTTACTGAAACAAAAAATAATTTTGCAGAATTTTCACACTTTTGTGTAATTTATTCTAAATAGCAACTGCTTTCACAGAAAAGAACCGACGATATTTAACGGTACGGGCCAGGAGACGAAATAAAAAGACCTCACAGTGGCTGTTACCTTAAGGGTGGACAACATTTCTTAAAGTATTAAGTGGGTTAAGGGTACGATTATAAAAAGCTTAAATAGTAAAAAAAGTCTCTTTCGTAATCTACGAAACCACAAATGATCAAGACCTGTAAGCGTGCAACGTTCCCAGTAGGTCAAGTATTGGCGGTCCAAGATCAAACTCTCTTGCTAAAGAAGTCGTGGACTGATTCTATTTTGGAATGGTAGGGGGCGCTCATCGATCGTTCTTACCGAACTCACTCGTTCCGCTGTGCCTTATGGACTCTCTCTCGAGTCCAGCCAACAGCCGCACAGCGGCGCATGTTATAGGCAGAATGATATTACCGACAAAGACAAGGGAGACTGGATTCTATTTTTTTCCGCCCAGCGGCACGCATAGGCTAAATAAATTCGAACAGTATTCCAGGACATGTCTTATGCACATGATATAAAGGCACACTCTAATGTCGCTGGTTTTAAAGTTTTGAAGGATAAACCCGGTCGTCCTGCGTACTTTGGCATCTATCAGAGCGCAGTATTCGGAAGCACAGAGACTTAATGTGTGATACACCCAGATCATTAATAACTTCAGGCACATTTATGCGATGACCGTCAATACTTAATCGAGATTGGTGGTCGTCGCCAACCGCCATGACTGAGAATTTATGTCAAGAGGGAAAAAGGCGCCATGTACGGCACCACTGGACGAAGGCCTGTAGGTCGCTCTTTAGGAGCTCAAGCACGATGTCACAATCTGCCTGTATGCATCTTTCAGATAATTGGCAAACACGAAGGGCTTACCATTCTGAAATAAATCTAGTACATCGTTAACAAAAAGGCAAAATAAAAGCGGGCCGAGTACGCTTCACTAATTGACTCCACTTCTCAGACATTTGGGATTAGAGATAGCATTGGAAATCTTAACTCGTAAGAGAACGCCCAAGTAGAACGATATAAAATTCAGAATTTTGCCACTTATTTTGAAAGAGGAAAGTTTCGAGAAAAGAAGAGCGTGATCAACACAATCAAGAGCCTTAGTGAAGTGGAAATGGACTGCGTGAAGAGCAAAACCATTGTCACTAGATTGGAGAACATGGTCAAAGAAAGAGAGTTGATGGGTGTCACCAGACGGATCTTTGAAAAGTCCACGATGTGCAGCACTTAGTAGGTCATGCTCTGTGAAGTGATGCATCATCTTATCTTTGATCAATGTCTGTTAGATTTTTGCAACTGCGGGAGGGTGTTTACTGGTCAAAAGTCATCAAATAACGTGGAATGACCATGCTTGGGAATAGGCAAAATGTGTGATTCCTTCCACAAAGTAGGATAGGTTTCACTTTTAAGAGAAAGATTAAGTATCTTGCATAAGAGGAATGGGAAAATTACATTTTCGCCCGTTTTTAGAATGCTAACTGCGACACCATCATGTCCACGGTTATGAGGTTGATGAAAACGCCGACTAGCTGCAGCCACTTCCCATAGAGTGAAAGTTATTCTTTCGAGAACTGCCCCGGCCAGGGCCGAGATGGTCGGAAGCGGAGTGGCCGAGTCTTAAATAAACGTTTTGGACGGGAAAGCACTGAAACGATCAGCGGTCAACCAGGCATCATTCATAGGATCCCCAAATGCGTTTTGTAGGGCGGGATGATGCGCTTTTCTGCGAGTACGTACTTTTCGGAAGAAAAGTTTCGAGACATTTAACGAACGGTTTTCAGTGGATTGGACCTCTTCGACAAGCAGATTTCTTCGGACAAACACTCAGCCCGCCCAAAAATACCCCAAATCCAGAGCATAACGGAAACGTCGTCCTGAAGATGGAATTGTCGAAAAATTCTGCACAACCTGCGACGAATGAGTAAGGGTAGGAAAACGTTATCTCGACAGTAATGATTTTATAACAGAGGGCAAAACGAAAAATAAGCAATAGTCGATTTGCCTACAGAATGACTATTTCTCAGACAAGGTGAGGTCGCAGATGACGATAAATGAGATTTATTCAACATGACAACAGGTGCCGTTATGTCGACGTAGTCTTTCGAAATTTTCCAATTG
>CACRXP010000012.1:0-38797 GCA_902702965.1 Spirometra erinaceieuropaei
GCCTGGAAAGGCATAAGCAAGGACTTTAAGTGATTTAAAGAGTAGATCACAAGTCAAACAGAAATAGGAGTAACTCGGTCTGTTTGACCTTCTGGAGCTACCAAATCCTGAATCTATGGGAGTACACAACGACATGTCATTTGCCTGCCAGTCTGCCGAAACGAACAGGCAAATAACAAGAGCGCAAAAGATGATAGGCTGTTGACAGCGGCGTATAAAGGCCTTTGTCAGCCTGTCAGACGCTCTCTTAGGCCCATGCGCTTGTTTTGTTTACGTATTTTTTCTTCCGCTTGCAGATATTACCTTGGACATTTTCTGGCTAGGGAAAACGGGGAAAAGCCCGAAAATGAGGTCGAATCGGCTGACCCGATCTTGCGTGATTTACAGCGAATGATAGACTGGAAACGCTTTGCCGAACCTGTCTACGAGGTTGCTATAACTCCGTGCTCCGGGGGCGATTTTACTGTATCGACGGGCTTTACTCTTTGAGAAGGATAATTCCTGTGGCAAACTTTAATGACATCTCCGGTCTATTAACTTTGGGCCAAAAGTGACAAAAAACTAGTCCGGTATAGCACGTTGCGCAAAATATTGCAAAACGGTCTCCAACGCCCAAAATTAAAGATTTTTCTAGCAATTTTCTTCCCAGAGTCATTCAATTTGGGCCCTGACAGCTGTTCACTGACAAGCTCCAGATCACACGCATTGAAACAGACCTGCTGAAGAAGACTTATTCCCGCAGACTGCTATGAGGAGCCATGTTTTTTCTTAAGATATTGATTGTAAGCGGCCTACGCAAAGTCGGCCCTCACGCAAGGCAAGTGACTACTCTTCAATGGACGCCGAAGTTGACAATCCACTACTCAAAGCAGAAAGGCATAAACTGTTGCGCACGTAAATATACTAGCTCCGGAATTTTTATAAAAGCCAGTGATACAATCTTTATTCGATGGCCACTATCAATAGGCAAATTGAGATCAAAACGAAATATTATTTAACTGTTTGTTCCTTTGTATGCCCGCCACCTCATGGAAACCCTGCAACGTCCAAAAATCGATTTCACAAGGAGATATATGGTGGACCTTAGAAGAATGCTAACGTATATTAAGCTCCTGATCTAAATGTGCTTTCAATTAGAAAGGATTTGTTTACCATTTCTGCAATGTTTCAAAAGGGTCAGAAACGCGAATCAAAAGCGATAAATGTTCGTTAAAAATCGTTATAAGGATCCAGCATGTTTTTATGTCGGAGGAATTTACTTACGCGGAAAAAGGCTTTTGTGAATGGGGACTAAAGACAGGCGCAGTTGACTTTTTTGGAAGTCCATTATGCAGCATGTATCTTGAAAGGCCTGTACTTAGTCGTCTATTGTATTTAGAAAGAACTAACTGGGACTACATTATCTATAACAACTTTGAAAAGTCATCTACGATTCGAAAACTAACGTTTTCACTAATCATGAATAATTCTGCACAATTATTTGAAAAGGAGGATCCCAAGATAGTTCAAAACGTCGCCCCCAATATTTCAGACTTGCTGGAGCTTTTTAATAGGGAACATTAGGAAAAACAGGCAACCGCGATCCGTTAATCTGTATAATGAATAAGGGGCCTGAAACGTGGAAAATTTATTAAATCGGAAATTTTGGCACTCCTACCTCATATTCTAAAAAGACGCTCGAACCTCCGAAATAAGCACAGAATACGCAGTTTTACTTGTGTTTTTTAAAGCGTGCATATCTCACATCACACTCAACGTTGTGTTAGGCGTGCACAATAGATATCTTGGGTTTTCAAGCAGTTATCAATATACTTTTTAAAACGTTAAGCTGTTTCCTGCAGATTTATATAGAATAAGCGGACCTGAACAAGTTTTTTAATGTGTAATCCTATATTTTTACCCTGGGCATATTCTGAAAATTTGAACTAGCGGAAGTATGACTGTTTGAAATCTCGGGAAAGTATTTTGTTTCTTTGTTTGTCGACGTTTTCCCAGTTACGCACTCTAACATCTCAAGAACTAATTGGGAAGTAACGTGGTTAACTCCAGAGCTGTGGAAATCATTTGAATTTCCAGACATTTTTCTTGACTTAAATACGTTTCGTTCAAGGCCTTATTCTTCTTATAAGCATAATTAACAACAAATGCTACCTGCGGGTTTTCGTATTCAGCAAGTTATCCTAGTGTCCTGCAATATACAGAGAACAAAAACAACAAATGACAAATAATTACTTATATAAAAGTTTGCAACATATCGCAGTAACACGATTTTGTAATAAAAACTACATGATGCTGTGAATAACAATCATCAGACAGTCTGTAGTATACATGCGCTGTATATATGTATTTAAGGTTGTAAAGACTAATATTTACCGAAGAAGGGTGAGTGTTTTAAGCATGTGTGACCCGTCTGATCAGTTGGGCACAGTATTCCAAGGTTGGGAGTGCGGGGAAACGAAGTTATGCGTGAAATATGAACTTTTGTAAGCAAGAAGTCGAGCAAAAGCCCCTGATATTAAACCTTAATCGTGATTTTGACAATGATCCTACACTTTCCAGCTCTTTTATTCGCTTCACGGCCCCACAATGAACGAAAATGAGTGCTACAGACAAGACAAAAAACAGATAACGGTCGATTGTTGATGGCAGTGGCTGACCCCACGAACGTGCGTATCTTGTTCGAACGTAAACACCTTAACCGTCCACCGCGCGCCCCACAGCATGGTGGCGCAGGCACATTGACTGGGCCTCGGATGTGAACTCGGTCAATCGATTTATCGATCTGGCGCCGGCGTACAGAGCCCTTCGTAGTCACCCCCAGTCGTGCGACGTCGGTCGATGATTGGGTCTACGTGCCTTATAACTGCCGCTTGTCCTGTTTTTGCCACTACCTCTCACGATGGACTCCTGTACGAGTCTGAAAGCTCAGGATAATAAACGAATTGTTCCGGTGCTCGACTCTTCTTCTTCTTCAAATATGTATACACCTGGAACTCGAAATTTCGCCTTCATTCGCACATTGACTTGCGCACGATTAAGTTTATGATGATGATCGGTTTGTGCCGCATCTACCGCGCTCCCTCCTCCTCTCCCACCTGAATCCGGAGTGATGACAGAGCCAAGAAGGCCGAAGGCGGGAGAGGGCGCAGGTGGTTAGCACTGAGAAACCCCGCACCTAGGCGTACCGCCATACCTCCTGGTCCACAACATGCACCGACTAGGATTTTATGCCACAACACAAGTAAGGCGAGCTAGTGGCGCGGATCTCAGCTGGCGCAGAGTAGACCGGCAACTCTTCGCGCCATCACACCCCAACGTTGGCATTTTATAAGGGACTGCATTGTCGATAATGCCTGTCGGACAACGATCTAGTCCCTGTGTTGGTCTAGCACACTGTCACGACACTCTTGGAATATCAAGTAAAAGTCTTAATTATGCTCTGGCTCAACACCACAGATGTTGAAACATAAGTTTGAGCGACAGTTACTTTGCTAGCCCTCAATAGAGAACAGAATCCCTCTGCGCTGACCTCTTCCCACAAAACACGTACTAGAAAGTGTGCAACATGTTTGAACATTTGAGGTCTATCTTGAGGTCAAGGGTAGCAAGGGTAGTACTTTTTGGTCAGTATTTAAGTTAGTGTTTGTAAATAGTGTCTGAAAATAGTGTCTCATTTGTCCGTCGGATGCTGAGAAAAGTTGAGTCATACCCTACTGGGTGCTGAGTATAGTCAGAGCCCTTGACAAGCGTAGGGGAGAGGCGTAAGAAGCTTAAAGAAACTGGACTGAAACTGGGTTGGACAGTGTCATCCGGCTTACAAGAGTCACTTGTGAAGGTGGCAGCTCCCCGTTTCTAAGTGCTCGCATGCTAAAACAGGGCGACGGACGTCTCAAAACAGTGTACGTGGGAACAACTCTAGTGCCGACATTGTCCTCAGCCCGGAAAAGCAGCCGAGTAACAGCCCTCTGACACCGCTTCCTTCAAAACTTCTATAAGAATAGTTTGTTGGAGAGATGATTGAAGGCCGTAGACCGTTTATTTCGATCTAACAAATGCAGGCGAGCGACGAAATGAAATTCAGAGATGCAATATGGTGAGGACTATGCGGAACAAATAAATCACAGCGTGATTATTCACAGCGCCATCACCCAACGCATCCGAAATGCGGGGAATAAAGTTATATACAGCCGTCCACGCGCAATTCGTTTTTGCGTACAGTTTGTTCGTTCTGGTCGACATGTTGCAACTCGCATAAATTAGCACAATCCGCTCAGTCATCAGTTTTGCTCACACGCACATGTACACGAGTTTGCCCTTCCCACTGGGAAGCCACTGAGGCTGTCACCATGGCCACTAACGGACACTCGTGAGAACTTCTCAAGGTTTGGCTTTCCAAAGCAGGCGGCATGAATCGCAACGTTGAGCATGAAGACTTGTGAGCAGACCTGGTTGGTCCTCCACGGTCACCGTAAAAGAGCAACAGGAATTGGCCTCTATCCGGACGTCTGTTTACTCCATAGCCCATTGTTAATTGCGCACCTGTCGACCTCTACTCGTTTTCGCTTTCTTCTTGCCGACTGCTGATACACACAACTAAATGATAACGAAAGTTGGTCCGTGGCCAGCCTACTGTCTGCACACTGAATCGTCATTGCCCCTGCGTCTCCTGGTCTGCACCTTTAGCCCTCGCCCGCTTTCTCCATACGCACTCCCACTAGCATTCACGACGCGTGTAAACGTGCGACCTTTAATGTTTATTTCGTCTGATAATGGGAGCCTACTTTGGCAACTGGAGATGCATGCATTTTTCACGTGAAAGTAGGCGTTAGCCTCAAGGGTCATTGATACTATATGACCCGCCATTACGCCCTGTCGATGAAGACAAGTCAGGAGCATATTTACACTCGCACCCCAAAATCTGGACTGTGATACTTACTCTGCCAAGGACGTTGCTTCTTACAGAGGATCCGGAGTGTACGATGAGGTCAGAAGGACAGTCGCGAGAATACCAGACACCTGGAAGCACGCAGATGAGAGATCATTGCGAAGCAAGTTTCAAGGTGTTCCGCACTTCAGGATCTGTTATGGCTGGCTGACGACGGCTAATATGGCAGAAAGGGCCATTCCAGTCTCTGCTGTCTTTGCCGGTAATGCCATTCTACGTATATCATACGCTGATGTGCGGCTGTTGGTTGGGCTTGAGAGAAAAAGAGCTCCAAGACACAACTGGGCGAGTGAGTTCTGAAAAACATCACCGATGATCGTCCCTCTACTATTATATATAGGCAGGATGGTATTATCGACAAAGACAAGGGAGGCTGGAATGGCCATTTCTGGCTTATTAGCCGTCGTCAGCCAGCCATACCCAAGCCCGAAGTGTGGAACACCCGAGCCTCGAACTCGCGACCTGTTGGTTTAGAAGTCCACGCCTCTACTCGGGTGTTGCACACTTCGGGCTGAGGTATGGCTGGCTGACGACGGCTAATAAGCCAGAAATGGCCATTCCAGTCTCTGCTGTCTTTGTCGGTAATGCCATTCTGCGTATATCATGCGCTGCTGTGCGGCTGCTGCTTGGGCTCGAGAGAGAGAGTCCATAAGGCACAACGGAACGAGTGAGTTCCGTATGAACGATCGGTGAGCGCCCCCTACCACTATTATATATATATATATCCTAGCATTCTCTACGCAGCAGCTTACGACCAGTCTAGACTGGAGCCCCATTGGAAAACTTCAAAAACTATAAACTTTAATGCAATTGGATCAATAATCGCCTCGTCTTCGCTATGCTGATGCAACCCGCAATGTCCCGTTGCCGCCTAAGGACATGTTTGAATCTGTTTGCTATACTGACTGTCATGATTTTTTGACCAACTACCGCGCAATTACCAAAAAATTTTTCTCTCAACGCCGTTCCCGAGTGCGCTCTCACCGTTAGGCGCGGAGGCCCATAGCCGCTATGCAGGTTAATAAACACGTGGGAAACAGGCCGGTACGAGAATTAATCGAATCTCAGCACTCTAGCGACCACTTTAGTAGCCCCAGATTCGGCCGGGCGCCAGCCTTTGAATGACATTTGGAGGGCCAGACGCTAGGTGGCACGCCTTTACTGCCTGCCAAATTATCCAAGCCGGGAGCGTTTCCACGCTCGTCGATGGGAGATCCTTGCGAAGCGAGAGGCATTCTCCTACGCTTAATTGAAAGTCCTTCACCGATGCTTTGACGAGAACGTCTCACTTAAATAATTCGGAAATAAACAGCCTTTGAACACTGACCCATGTCAAGAAGAGAATAATATGGGCACTGATATAAGATGACGCCGCAGAATAATACCATAACATTGACATTTTGCCAGCGCACGAGCTAGAAGAGGTGTGCAAACAGGGCATGCAGTAACATGCGTCGTCTTTTTCTCATCTGACGCAGAACCTGTCTGCCGTACTGCCGGCAGTACGCCTTATTTGTTGAATGGGTGGTACATGGTTATTTGGAAGTGTTGGTTGTACCAACTTAAGTGTTCGTCGATAACAAATTCTCGTCTCAGACAATAAATGCCATGTCTTTCACCTAGCAATTTCCAGATTTTGTAGCCTTTTGTGTATGTAGCTATATCGAAGGAAATAAGTCCTCTGGAAAAGACAACAGAGTTTATTTTGCAAATTTTTGACTCTAATTCTACAGGCCGTCTTCAGATATGAAGCAAGTGTACACAATATTTAGGGTATAAACCTACTAAAATCGATATTGCACTGTCAGTTCTTCAAGTTGGCATAACGTTCTGATTGGCTATCGACTGTTCTATTTTTATTTGAGGTTGCTGTAGACGGTTTCTGATTTAGTGTGCCTATTTTCCAGTTTATATACATACAAATGCCAGAAGTACATTTACCAGTCAGGTTACGGGACACGCTCGTCTTGTTATGCTGTTTGTCTTGTGGCGAAACAAGTAAGCTGAATATTGTTCGAACCCTGCAAATAACTAAAACTGTGGTTTTAGGGTTAACTTGAATGTTCGGCCGTCGCGTCCGGCGATGATCAAGGTGGAGCGGACACGGTGACTTGCGCGTGATTTGGTTTATTGTTAGAGTATACTTGCGCAGCATCTACCGCACTCTCTCCTCCCCCACTTGAGCCCGATTTTAAGACATAGGCAAAATGACCATCGGCGAAAGAGGGCTCAGGTGGCTGGCGTGACCGAGCCCGCGCCTAGGCACACCTCCACACCCCCTGGTTCACAACAAATACTTGACCAGAATATTGACCGACAGCAAAATTGCATCAGAAAGAGGCGGGGATGGCACAAGTTACTGGGTAACCATGCACACAGCCCGTATACACAGCGAGAGCGCTAGGGAATCTACCGGCAGGGATCCAGGGGCTAGAGAACTGCCGGTGCGCACAAAGCTGCGAGGGCCATGGTTTGCTGATCATGGCGCAGCAGAAGCTCACAATCCTTAAACCCCAGAAGTGTTGGAGGCAGCCCTTCATTTAACCAGGGTCGTTACCCTCCAGAGGCCGAGTAATCGACTGAGATGCACTACCCATATAGGATTCGTTAAAAAGCGTAGACATGGCATCTTCGCCACAATAAACGGAACACATAACTAGGAGGGACGGATGTGTAGGGCTTGGCTTGTTTTGCACTCAAACTGGGGAGCGAGCTACTGGTAAATTTCAAACAGACGATAATCACTGTTTCCGACGTCCTTGCAGTCATTCGTCAGTCATGCCCGAACAGGGCCAAGGAGTTGCAGGACTCTTTGGTCATTAAGCGTCAAACGCTCAGCCATTGAGATACTAGCGCGCCGATCTGTAGGTTGTCTTATAATCAAAAGAGCCGGTTTCAAACCGCCAGATTGTCGGCATACTCGGGATCGAATACTGACCGGTGGATAATGGCATATAATTCCTAAATGGCCATTCCAGTCTCCCACATGCTCGCCAGTCAATCTCCCCGATTGCTGACTTTTCGTCACCATTCTACTCATTATCAGGGCTCTGGACTGGGGTTAAACGACCTTACATTTAGGACAGACGATTGAGAGCCAGGCGCATGCACCTTCAGTGAACCATGCATGGAACAGCTGGCCGCTGTCCCAGGATGACAACCACCCACGTTTTTCAGGGTTTAGGGGATGGCAGCGGAGCTAGGCGGTACGAGGTACCGGTCATCAATCAGGTTACGGAACATGCTCGTCCCTTTGGGCCTTGTGACTTAATCCACAGTTCAACCGTCGTGGTCGAAGATGTCCATCGTGTACTCCGCAACGAGGTGAAACAGGACCGGTGAATTTCGCGTGACTTAGTTGGTAGTGATAGCTGACTTGCGCAACATCTACCGCACTCTCTCCTCCACTTTCACCCCGTGTCAAGATGGAGTCAAAAAAGCCGGAGGCGGGAAAGGGCGCAGGTGGATGGCACGGTCGAGACCTCATCTTGGCGTTCCACTCCACACACGCCCTGGTTGACGTCTGCCGAAAATTGGGTTCGCAACCGCACCCCGAAATGTTGACATTTGTCGTGGTGCGCATTCCATTAACGTCCGTCAGGATCTGTGCTGGTCCAGCGCATCTACCAGGCATCTACGGGCGGCCGGATAGCGGACAGCATTGATGCCTGTCCCGTTACCCCCTCCCCCAGTTAAGGGCTCCGTGGCTCAGTGGTAGAGCAATGATCTAAAAACGCTTATCGGCCTAGGAATTCGGGCTCGAATCCCAAGTCGTGCTAAACTGCGGTTGGGTATGACTGAGTAAAGAGTTCACCAATAAGGCCGAAATGGCCATTCCAATTTCTTTTTTTCTTGTCAGCAGGCCTGTTAAACATTCGTTGTGGGAAATGATCAGGAAGAACGGGGCTTTCGAATCCGACTCGTATTCAGTACTAAGCCTAATGTCCTACCAGTTTATTGCAAGTTCGGCATGCCTGATCTGAGTTATGGCTGACCGATGGTTAAAATTAAGTCAGTAATAGTCATTTTAGACTGTGCAGTCTTTGAAGTTCATAGGTATCAGAGAGATAATGCTTGAAAATCTACAGACTTAACGCCTGAACAGCGAGAGGTAGGCTTAAGAGGGAGATCCGCGCGCAACACGAGACGCCCGTTTATGTAAACTGCACGCACACCATTCAATGTCTGAATTATTCACACCGGATGAATAAAGACCTCACCCATGCAAAAGGCAGGCGCACCAGTCATAGCCCTCGTTTGAACAAGCAGCCCTTTTGCAAGCAGTAGAACATTTGGTTAGTTAGCCATAGCTAGTCGCCTGTTATAGAGAGACGGGGAATGATAATTGTGCGTTGGCTAGACACAAGGTTTTCACGGCCATTTGCAGCGAGAGAGCAAATAAACGAGAACCAACTGCACATCAAGTTTTTTGAGAAAATCTCGCTTTGCGAACTCCAAATTTTCAACCCCTCGAAAATTCCTTAGTCAGAATTACTCATTTGACCTTGTGCTGACTGTCACCAACGTTCGCACAATTTAATATGACAGCCAGGGCTTTCTCCAACTAGGAAGCGGCTTGAATTGGGCTTCCAACGAACTCTGGACAGCCAGAACTCTCTAAAGAGCACAGAGCGTCCGGATTGGTTGGACGTGCTCGCACGCACGCACGCACGCGCTGAGTGCAACCAATCATCACTTGACTTCCAGGGACGTCGGCACACCGAACCGGATTAGGCACGTCAACCTAACAATAGCTGGCTACGGACGTGTCTGTGTGTGTGCGTTTAAGTGTTAAGCCTGTCTGTGTGTTTCACGTTCTGCCGTAGTCAGCGGGTTCAGTCCGTTTGACAGGCGTGTTTAAACTAGCGCACGAGACGTACTTCCGCGGTCGGGAAGACCCTAGGGACCTGTTTAGACCGTTTATCCGCTGGATCTTACCGCAAACCCGTCAGGTAAGGTCTCTGGTGATAATCATCTCAATTCTATTTTCTCTTGAATCCAACAATGCCCTCCTGTTATGACATTGGGTAGGGGTGAGACTAGGCTGACATCTGTAGGCGACATCTGTAAAATCTAACACTGAGGAAAACTTCAGAACGCATCCGTCACAGAGTCGTCTTTCTTGCGTAGTCGAGGAGGATAACCGTTAGTTGTGAGTAACTGCTTGGCCTAACCCCTATTCTTTAACATTTTTCCTTGCATGCAATAAAAGTGCCTTCGGACGTGACTCTAGAGTATTTAAAAGCGTTGATTTTCCCGTAGAGAGGCGATGCCAGCCCCCACTATTTGAAGGAGCATTTTTGAACTCCGAACTGTTAAAGCAGTTAGTTAAATTCGACTGAATCTCCCTGGTGTCCAAATATAATAATATTTTTTTAGTAAAGACCCCTCGGGATCCCATCAAAGCACAACACAAATTATGTAAAGTATATGACATTCGTACTTATACTTTTCTGTTTTGGTAAGACATGTGATTGGTCGAGTGAAGACTGGATGAACCCGAAACAAGTTCGTATAAGTCTACCCTCTCATTCACTGTCGTATCCCCTCTGCTGGCATAGCTTAACCGAGTTGGGCCTGGTCGCCTGTTCGTGACCTCTGCCACTAATAAGGAGCGTCTTTGCTTCGGGGGGCGGTGGAACGGTGTGTGTGCGCGTCCATTCCCGTCCTTAAACGTATACTTATATTTACTATACTTATAGAATGGCTGAAGATGAGAACTTCCAGTGTGGCAAATGCTCAAAAAGCCTGATTGGACAACGATACATCCTCAACGCGGAGGTGCCCTATTGCATCGAATGCTACGACGCTAACTTCACAAATGTGTGCGCTGCTTGCGGCGAAAGAATCACCTCATCCTCCAAGGTAAGTCCAATTTCCGGTTTTCAAAATCATCCCCCCAACTAAAATTCCCCAAAATTCACTTGACACAATTGTGAAAAACCCTGCGGCCTCGGTGGGATAAGAACGCACGACAGCATTAGGAGAACTTGCGTACAGTCGGCGCCTTAATCACCTGATCTAAGAAGCCTCAACATGGGCCGTGAGTTTAATCACATTTTGGCCTAGCCACCCACTCAACCTACTGCAACGTACTGAATCTACCAATTCTGATACAGTAAGCTGACTGCCCAAGTGGGATTTCGTAATTAATCGACCTAGAATTCAGGAGATGATTAACGGGTCCATTTAATTAATTGGTTTCCTTGCCAACTGGCGACTTTCAGACGTTTAAGTTGACTGCCTTTAAAAAGAGAAGTGTTTTGTGGGTTTTGAAACTTACAATAATGATAGCACGAGGAGATTTCCGGTGAATGGCCTACCATGCTGATGCAAACACTCCCAAGTCAGTAATACTTAAAAACCAAAAAGGATAGATGGAGACAAAATTTTTTAATGTAACCGGATGAGCTGCAACTCGGGAAAAAGGATTTTTAGGTGGTTAAACACTTCAGAATACTTTGGAAATATATTTCTCTACATATAGTAACTCTGGTCAAAGTTCGATTCCAGCTGCGTTACCGAATTCTGCATTAGATCAATATTATTCGACTTCCTTCCGATGTGGGGTGGCTAACATAGTTTTGTCTCACATACAACGATCTGTCCGAACTCAGCCGTCGGAGACTCATGACTAAAAAGTAAACCGGCCTCTGAAGGCCTTTGAGCACACGGATTGTGATCAAAAAAGGGCCTGAACGTTTTGTACGTTCTAAGGCACCAAATGTACCCAATGAGTTGATATAACCGGCGTACTGATGTATGTTTAGGGTTAGAGTGTCAGATGTTTAGGAGTTGTTTAACCTAAGTATAGTATGCCAATTTCTGGGTTGCTAATACTCCGCCTTAGAAGTATTATTGACTCGTACAATTCTAGGAATGGAGAGGGTGTCCGGCGTACTTTTTCTATGCGGCCTAGATTTTGCTAAAAATATTTTCCTAAGCCGCAAAATGTTACTGTTTTTACTGCTGTTTTGAGACTTTTGTGGCACTTTAGAATTGCAGCGGGGATGTTGACTTGAAAATCTCTTTTTAGTTGGTTGATCATAGAACGAAGAGATAGGTCGATTTGAATAAAGTGAACTCTGTTGTCGGTTCGTCAGTAATGAGAAATCGGTCGGATTTCATTTCGTTGCCGTACCTGCAGTAGAAAAGCTCCAGTCCCTATCCCCTAACCTTAATCTAACCTTAAACATCAGCCCCTAACTCTCAATCCCTAACCCCTACCCCTAACCCTGAACCCTAAAAACTGCGGCTACAAAATAGGATCTCGCCGAGAAGTCATATCAAAAGGGGAGCGATATGCTAGTCGACACATTTTAAACGGCTTCCTCAACTTGACTTGACCAAGACGTATGGTTATTTTATTTATCGAATAAATTTCTTCATTGAATACACAACTTTCCGAAACTTTTCGTCCAAAGCATAAACCTTCGAGGTAGACATAAACAAGCAAATAACCCGATAAGACAAACTCTGTCAGGCATTTTGATTTCGGACTTACCTATTAAATCAAAAGGCCGCATCCACTCAACTCATATCGGTTTCCGGCGTTTGCACCTAGTCGCCGCGGCCACGATGACAGGACTCTGTATCGCTACTTTGCCTCTTGAGTGCTCGACGAGTATATGTGCCCCTCGAGCAGACGTTCCTCCAGTTAGATTACCCCTGTTTGAAAATGCCTGCTTCCGCTCACGGCGATGCTGCATGAACCGCAGTTACTTTTCTTCTCTCTCTTCAGGACCTCTCCTTCCAGGACAAGCACTGGCATGAGGCCTGTTTCTTGTGCAGTCAGTGCCAGAAGAGCCTGTCGGACAAGCCGTTCGCCACCAAGGATAATGGCATCTACTGCCCAGACTGCTACGATGAGAAGTTCGCTGCCCGCTGTGATGCCTGCGGCAAGACCTTCAAGGCAGCCATGCGCAAGTACGAGTACAAAGGCGGGGCCTGGCATGAGGAGTGTTTCCTCTGCAGCGAGTGCAAGCAACCCATAGGGACAAAGAGTTTCATTCCTCGCGGCGACGCCATCGTCTGCATTGCCTGCTATGAGGACAAATTTGCCCAGAAGTGCGAGAAGTGTAAGCAGGTACAGGACAGTCTTTGTAGTTCTTTCCAGATCCAGACCTGCATTCCTTCTGGGGTTCCAGTTTATTCCCGCCGCCGATGTGGTGTAAACTCGCAACGACTGCTTATACGGTTCCATGTAGGTGCTAGTGGTCAAGATTACGCATCCATGCCATGCGTTAGCACTTCCGCTGGTTGAAGTAATTGACCGAGGCTGAGAGGTTGTTTGAGACTGTAACATCACCCAGCTGTGGGGCTATCAGATTATACAATTTCTGTAATGATCCACAGCCTCAGTTTATTTGGGGAAACTCATATTGAGGCTACATATTTGAGAATACTCCACGGGTTCCTCTTCCGTCAGTCAACTTAGCTCGAATGTACAGTAGGTGAGCTAACTCAAGAAATGTCAACCGAAATTTCGGAATCGTGTTCGTTTCGAAAAGACTAATTAAGTAGGGTTGTAAAATTAATCAGCCCGCAGTAAAATTCTATAATAATTCAGTAACCTCAGGATGCCGGTCTTCGAACGAACGTGCTCCGGCTGCATACATAAACCATACTTTGTAAAAAATGACTAGTTATGTAGCATGCTATTTTCTCATTGATTTTTGATGCCCCTAAATGTCCAATTATATTTCATGGAAAACATGCATAAAAATATTCATTCTTCCGCTCATTCGGTAGCAAATCACGTCTTCTTCCAATTTTATACTCGAAAGAAGGACATAACACGGTTTTCAAAAACTCTTCCCATTCCCGGCTAATTTCGAACCCACTGTGCCGTCACACTTACATTCATGGATCCAAAACTACAAGCCACATATTTTCTGCGTGCAAAAACATACATTTCACTACGGTATTATGAGGAGACCATATGGAATTCATAAAATTTGGCATTGGATTTGATCCATATTGTTAGCTTTACAAGCCACATTGGTAAATGCAGAGACATTACGTTTTGTGAACGGCCATACAACGGTATTTAAAAGTCTCACAAATAGAAACTTTTTGAAACCAACTTTTGTCCCTCCGAGTACAAAATTGAAAGAAAACGTAATTTTCTACCGAATGAGCGAGCGAACAAATATTTTTATGCATGTTTTTCATGAAATATAATTGGACATTTAGGGCCATCGAAAATCAATGCGAAAAATACAGGCTACATAAGTAGTCATTTTTTACAAAGTATGGTTTATGTATGCAACCGGAAGGACGTTCGTTCGAAAGCCGGCATCCTGAGGTAACTAAATTATTACAGAAGTTTACTGCAGACTGATTAGTTTTAAAACGCTACTTAATTAATCTTTTCGAAACGAAAGCGCATTTCGGGATTTCGGTTGACATTTCATGAGTTAGCCCACCTCCTGTAGGTGGCCCCAGGGGGATTTAAAATGTCGTGCAGGACTCCTGAACCCCAATTCCTGCCCCTGAGGAACGAGAATTCAGTGTCCGGTCGTATGCCATAAGGCACGCTACACATTGTAGGATTACGGGCCAGATCACTGCTCACAACACCCCCTGGTGGGCTGGGAGGTCGAATTGGGCTAAGCGTCAGCGGACACAGAAAAGTTTGCAATAGGACCGCAGTATGTGGAATTATGAACCCGGCATCAAAATTCCTAGGGCAGACTGAGTGCAGATAGGAGGATGTCGCTGACACGAGCCTCTACCTTTGGTTCCAATTAGCCAAGTGTTTCTTCAGTTGTGAAGAACTTTTGGGGTCAAAAAGAGGAGACCTCTGTCCATTTTTTATCTGACTCTAACTTCTGGAATCGGCAGTAAAATATTAATGGTAGGAGTGTCACTGCTGACAGGGAAGATTCCCCCTGCTAAATTTCCCAGAATTATAATACTCCGTCCTATAGAGTACAATGTATTCAATTTTCAAATGTGCAAGCCGAAACTCAGTCGCTCATTCAGTCAGTTGACCAACAGAATGCAACCTGATGGGACACTTGAACTGTGTTTTCCTTCGAGTTAAAATTCTCAACATCTCACATCCCTTTGAACTCTACAAAGTCTTTCAGAGAGCCAAATGACTGTCTCAGGTAAACAAACTACAAGCAAGGGGGATGTTAGGAGATTTTCATGAAAAACAGAGGGACGCCGAACCTCCCTGCGACTGCTCAACCCTTATAGGACAAGACTTTTATGTCGTTAAGGCCTGTCTTCTCCAGCTGTCTTGGAGATAATTCTGCAAGATTAGATTACCGGGTAATTAGCACAGATATCTATGACTGAGACTGTTTAGAAGAATTAATCAGTAATTGGAAGTTGTGATTTTTATATTGTCGGCATAGCCTGACTGGCGCATTACATGAAGGGAGTAAAGACGAGGGAATAGGCGGGCACCATAGCGACAGTCAGATTATCGGAGGGAGAACGTCGGTAACTAATAAATTAGGTAAAGTCGACATGGATTTCCTCTTTCCCGCGCTGAAGTGGAAGATGCAGGAAACACAAACCATGTCACTTCTAAATCAACATAGCACAAATGAGAAGTAAAGCAGACGACTGGTTTCCTCCTAGTCACCATTGCGGACCGGTTTTCAATCCTGTTTCAACTGGCTGAGATCAGATAATTGAAGTGAAGAACATTAAAAGTATTTACCTTTAATGACTCCTTCCTTCTGCTTGTCTCACTCTTTACACAACTATTTTTGCACTCTGTAAAGCCTTGCCGACTAGAGCGTGTTTCATAAAGATTGAAGGATGAATCATACTAGTAACCCAGACACACCAGTTTCGCCGACCTTGTGCCACTAGCGCGGGGGACTCTGCACATCGGGGCATCCACCGGAGGTCCCTGTGTTCTCCAGTTTCCATGCCGCCTTGTTTAATTTCCGGGTAAAATTAGTGCGCGAACGCTAAGCAAATCCGGATATGAGAACAGGAGCCGCCTGTATGCGCTGATGTGTGTCTGCTGGTTGGGCTCGAGAGAAATCTCATAAGGCACAACGGAACGACTGTGTTCCGTAAGAACGATCGGTGAGCGCCCATTTACCACTGTATATTCCCGATCGAAAACCACAAGACAACGAGTCTGTGGCTCAGTGGTAAGGGTCGTTGGACTTCTAACTGACAGGTCGCGAGTTCGAGCCTCGGGTGTTCCACACTTCGGGGTTGGGTATGACTGGCGTACAACGGGTAATAAGCCAGAAATGCCCATTCCAGTCTCGCTTGTCTTTGTCGGTAATACCACTCTGCCTATATCATGCGCCGCTGTGCGTTGTGTGAGACGACAAACTATCCTTACCTTCTCCGCATGGAATAGAGTTAGTGAGGAATATTATTTGACAGAATGGTATTACCAACAAATACAAGGCAGACTTTGGCGGTAATACCATTCTGCCTATATCATGCGCCGCTGTGTGGCTGCTGGTTGGGCTCGAGAGAGAGCCCGTAAGACACAACGGCACGAGTGAGTTCCGTTCGTTCTGATCGGTGAGCGTCCCTCTACCATTGTAGCTTCTTTGTATCAACTTCTAGTGAAATTAAGGTTAGGTTTAAGGTGAGGGCTAGGGTTGAGTTAAGGACTGGGTTTAACGTTAAATTTAAAGTCAGCGGCGATGTAAAACAAAACCAAGGTTTACGTTAGGCATTAGTGGTAACTGTAGACGTGAGGATTGGGATTGGGTTAGGGTGAAGATTAGGGCAACGGTTTAGTTTTATACTGGAATTATTGATGGGGTTAGGACACGTGAATATTTTGTCCTTTCTAGAGTTATGCGTAGGTCCACCTTTATTAGTTGAGAGAAACGTTCCTATTTCCGAGTACTGTTTAGACGTCGATATAAGTCAGTCCCGCCGTCATTCCTTCAGAATAAACCAATTTTCCGGCTCGGTCCGGAAGTTGATATTAGTATTTCGGACCGGGTCTGGAAAAGCTTCGATCTGAAGGAAATAAACCACATTCGCTCATTAATTTCCTCAGGAATTAGACACTGTACACAAAAGTCTTTTGTAATGCCACTTCTGGAAAAATGGTGTTGTTGGTGTTGGTGCAGGGCGGAGAACTGAGAAAATGAGACCGACCTTGGGAAATCCATTTCCACGACAGATGAGCACATTGCCTACTATTATGAATCAAACGCGCCTGAATACACAACAACGCGATATCAGTCGTGCCAACTTACATTACTTGGTCCTTTTCGGGATCGGGGCTCAGTCTGCAATGGCTTCTTCTAGTCAGCTCATATCGTAGTCCGTAACGGGACCATGTCGTGAGTGGCACGCTTAGAGTGGTCGCTTAGCTGTGTCAGACCCTGAGCTCTAACCCGTCGCCGATTGTTCCGACCCTGTTTTGCTGTTGAACTCAGACGATCGGGGCGGGCAAGAGGGCGGTAGATGCTGCGCAAGTGTGCCTCATTTCAAGCCCATTCGTGCGCGCAATTCGCTGACGTTACGCCCAATCCGGGAAGCCTGCACCGGACGTCGTTGACTGAGGTTAACGAGCTGTCGTGGCCCTGTTTGAGCTTGCAGTGTGTCAAATAACGTGTCGATCGTAGAGTTCATGTTGCCAGTGAGGATTTTGCGGATCCATATAGGCTAATCTGCACCACTGACGGGACAGAAGACCTATATCATGCCATGAAGTAGACATATTGTTAGGTTTGTTACTGGTTACCCTTTCTATCGACGACACCGTCTCTTGCTTGCTTGTGGGCGCCCGCGCAGTGTTATTAAGTAAGCCCGAAGGGAAGTTGCCTGGCTAGACTTCGACTACTATTCACGTCCGAGGCAGACTTAATTCTGCGGGCCTTTATCAGTGGATAAAAAACATACCCCCGTGCTAGGGAACGTTCGCTCATTTCACCACTGTCCCCATGATGCCCAACATCCCTAATATTTAGAACCAGTCTTGCACCAGTCAAACTTCCCATTCTTCTGCGCCACCTTCTTGCTCGGATGATACTACTCACTATTTTCATCCGCCAGGTGATTAACAAGGGAGGCATCACGTACAAGGGCCAGCCCTGGCACAAGGAATGTTTCCTCTGCGCCAAGTGTGGCGGACAACTGGCAGGACAGAAATTCACCTCCAAGGACAATGCAATCTACTGTGCTGACTGCTACTCGGAACTTTTCGCAAAGAGATGCAATCACTGTTCAAAACCCATCAGCGGTGAGTCTTTTGATCTCAAAATCACTCTTAGAATGCGGCGCGCGCGGTCTCAAGAGGCAGATGGAAATGGGGTTGAGATAGAGGAACATACAGTTCTTCGAGGGCAGGGAATCGTGTGAAGGCTCAGTTAAGGACTCCTGTTGGATCAACAGAGGTCGGAATAGGCGTACAGTGTGGGCTGAAACTCACGGCGATGTCACATGTGTCTATGGCTGATCGATAAAAGGCGTGCCTTTACAGTGATCGAGCTCCTTGTCTCCATCGATACTTTTCAGGCTCTATCGAAGAAGTCACTCCTGAACAAGATAAATATTTTTGCAATGATATTGGGTGATCCTCAACCACACTTTTTATGGAAGAACAGAAAAAGCAGCGTTGCTCTTATATCATCTAAAACGATATTCAACCTTTCTACTAGTGCTCAAAAAGTCTAGTATATCAGAGTATTTTTGAATTATACAAGTATACGCAAACAAGAATAGGTGCACACCAATCTGTTGGCCGCCGAAGGAGACAAGCCCGGACAGTGTTTCAAAACTCACAATCAGACAAATTTGGTCAATCTGCGATAACAGGAGAAGAGATGTTGGCAGAAATGTGAGCAGATTGGCGCAGAATCATCTCAGGCTTCTTCCGTCCTCATTCAGTCGGTCATAACCATGACCATCTTCTGAAACCAAAAACACAAAGACATGCGCACATAACCGGCTTAGAGATCTGTCAGACGCGCCACAAGTAATTCACCGAAATGAAGTTTATCAGCGCCTCACCGCTTGGCATTCTCTCTCTCGCAGCATATGGATATTTATTCATTCAGCGGTGGAAGTGTACTGATCCACTGGCTCTGTGAGACAAACAAGATTCGACTGAGTGGCAGAAGTCATGAGTGAGCAAGCATATCTCAGGCCGAGCTCGGCAGTGTTGGGATAGCTGAGGAGATTGCGAAAGTGATGCGGTCAGAATTGTGCAAGGTTTTTCTGGCTTATTTTGCCTTCATTAAGTCAACCATAACCCCGGCTAATATGAATAGCCGAAGACAATGTCTTTATGCACACATATATGTTGAAAAACAGGCATCCCAAAAAAATATAATTATAAAGGTGAAGTTCTTTGGGAAACAGCAAAGGTGATTGTGTAAATTTTTGAGAATTATTCCCCAGCTCGTCTTCAGACAACGGGAGTGCAAAAACAATTAACTTCTATTTAACTTCAATTAACTTCTATGGGTTCACCCATATCCGGTTTCCTGGCAGAGGCAGTACTACATAAAATAGAGAGCACAGCGCTTCCCACAGTCAACCCAAAACTTTGGCACTTTTGTCATCGTCAAGAAAGGTTAATTGAATCTGCTCCATACCCATATTAACTCCATATTTCCAGGACTTACATTTACTTTCGAAACAGAGGTCTATGGACAACTCCCATTCCTGGATGTCCTGGTACGCCGAAAAACCGATGGATCACTTCAGACATCAGTTTATCGCAAAGAGGCGTATTCAGAGGTCATCCTACACTTTGAGAGTAACCACCCTGTCTCTCACAAACAGAGTACAGTCTACAGCCTTCTGAATCGAGCCAAAACTCACGGCTCTGATGAAACAAGTTATCGAGCAGAAATTAAATACCTCTACAAACTGTTCTCCCAAAATGGGTACCCGCATGACTTTATTCGTCAATGCATGGGGCACCAGCAACTCAAGGGAAAAGGGATTTCCAATGCTACGGCCGCTCAGGCACCAAAACCAATCATATGGCGAACTCTCCCATGCGTTAAAAATGTATCTGAACTTGTCGAAAGACAATTGAAAAACTACCAGATACACTTAGAACACCAGCCGGCAACTACCTTACGCACGCAACTTGTACACCCTAAGGACAGGGTTGGCTACCTCGAAAGAAGAGGTGTTGTCTACAAAATCCCATGTTCTAGTTGTGATGCCGTTTATTGTGGCCAAACTGGGAAATCTGTCTCAACCCGTATACGTGAGCATCAGTTAGCGGTGAAGGGACGCGACCATCTCTCCCAGGAGGCCATGCACACACTGGACACTGGGCACAAATTTGCATGGGAAAACACTCGCGCTGTTGGCGCCTGCCCATCAAGGAAAGGCCGCCAATTCCTGGAGGCAATGCACTCAGATGAGGCATGCATCAACCGGCATATCGATTTAGATGCCACATACAAAATCGTTAAGGACAGATTCAAAGTGACTCAACTAATCCCGAGATGATGATCTTAACCAATCATAGAATCCTTTTGCCAGAATCGGTCTAGAAGTTAATTATTTTTGTACGCCCGTTGTCGGAAGACGAGCTGGGGAACCAGCCTTGAAAATTTACACAATAAACTTTGTTGTTTCCCAAAGAACTTCACCCTTCTAACACATATGTATATATTCAATCAGGAGCGGTAGACCTACGTGGTGGAATAACTGCACCAGGTTCGTCTGTGCGCATGTTTGTGTTTCTGGTCCCAGCTGCTGGTCAGGGAAAAATAGGCCCAAAACAGTACTGTATTAAGTTTATCCTCACTCTCTGTCCTCTCTTCTTGACGCATATATGTATACAGTAGATGGGCTAACTCAAGAAATATTGACAAAAATTCTGAGATGCGTTTTCCGTTCAAAAAGAACACTTAGACAGGGTTGCAATAATAATCACCGTGCAGCATGACCCAATAATAATTCTGTTATTCCAGGACGCCAGCTTTCAAACAAACTTCTCTCTGGTAGCCTGCAAAAATCACAGTTGGCAAAAATGGCCACCTAAGTGCCATGAAAATTTCCCGTTGATTTTCGATGTCTTTATAAATTCAGATATATTGCACGGAAACCATGCCTAAAAATATTCATTCTTTTGCTTATTTGGTAGAGAATTACGTCTTCTTAAAATTTTATACTTAAAGGAAGCATACGAGTCAGATTTGATAGACTTTTCCAATTCCTGAATTTTTTGATACCATCATGCCGCTATACTTTCCAAACCACAAGACTTGTATTTTCCGCGTACGAAAGATCACACATTTGCCTACGTTATTAAGAGGAGACCGTATAGGAATTTACAAAATGTATCCGTATATTTGAGTATATTGTAAATTTTGCAAGCAACATTAGTAAATGCAGAGACATGGTGTTTTGTGAACGGGTATTATACGGTCCTAAAAATATCCTAATTAAGGACCTTTTAAAACCGATTATGTCCTTATCTTAAGTAAGAAGTTAAAGATATGATTCCTTACCCGATGAGCAAAGGGATGAATATTTTTATGCATGCCTTCTATGAAATAAATTTGAATTTATAAGGACATCGAATATCAACGAGAAACATTCATGTTAATCAGGACGCCAATTTTTACAAAGTGCAGTTTAGCAGGCAGCCGAAAAGAGGTTCGTTCAAAAGCCAGCGTCCTGTAGTAATGGAATTATTATGAAACGATGCTGCATGACAATTGGTATTACGGCCTTGCTTAAGTATTCTTTTTAGTGGGAAACACCTTCCAGAATTTCGGTTAACATTTCATGAGACAGCACGTCTATCATCTACATACATGACATGAAGAGGCGATCTCGAGAACCATAGTTATATTGTCCTGACGTTTCAAAAGCAAACAAGCTTTCATCATCGGAAGTGAGTGTTGTACCTCGCCTCACAGTATTTATAGGCGGTGACGATCTTGTTACAACGGGTTTACGTCTATTCGGGAGCCGTCGTTCGGACGCTAGCTGTCACCGCACGTGCTTGTATTAATCTTAGCTCTCTTCCTCTGCTGGTAATCTCCTTCACCACCCCGCAGCCACTTGAGTTCTCACCTGCCGCATGAGTGGCAGTGACTATTACACCCTCATCGGGTCCGTTAGCGTTACTGCGATCGTTCGTTTTCACACCCGCCGGATAATTGGAGGACGCGGCTGTAGTGACGATCGCACCTTCGTCAGGCTCGGGTTGTAGTACAGGTGCGAGTGTGTCCTCAATGGACTAGGCCGTATTTGGGTTTCTGTCTTCTGCCTCTGCTCTTCTGTTCACTGAGCTGTCGATTACTAGTCGTTATACGACTGCCTGTTAGGGACCTAGATTGAATCCCTAGGCGCGACGGAACAATCACGCCCCTTAACTTGATCAGTGAACCCTCATCCCATGATATACACATATATATTACATACGATAAGATCCGGTTAATTGGACTATCATTTATGTGGATGGGAAGAATCTCCTGCCACTTTTTGAAGAAATGAAACAGATCGTTTATACCATCCTTATTTCTCTCCTGCTAATTGGGGACCTTATGCACGTATATGGGTTGGTTTTTGTTCCAAGTCAGTAACGGAGAGACAATGTTGGATGAATAGTCAGCATTTTGACAGCTAGAGGAATGGTTTGATGGTCGAGAGCTTGGCAAAGTAGCTGGTCTGCCTGTTGTTCACATGTCATTCGACAAATCAACTTCTACGTTGAGGGCGGCTGAAAATGAGGGAAACTGCGAGCGGGGAAACAAGTCTACGGATCCAGGCAACTACGGACAATATGTTGTTTACTGGCTTGCCCAAGCTGATGTCGATCGGTCGGTCTAATCGCCTGTTCCTGCCACACTCTTGCATGCAAATAGCACGGAAAGTTAGGACATAACATTGCACGTCAAAGTTGCCGTGGTGGACCGAAGATCATGCCAACATCTCTACACTAATAATCGTCAGCTGCTGGCAAAATAGGTATGCCACGGTCTACAATTACAGGGATGGTACGCAGGAGGACAAATAATGAAACTAAAAACACCTGAAAATCGCTCCTGGATTTCGAAACTGAACGAATTGTCTGTAGGAAGTAATACACGTATTCATTATCCAGTGAGCCTAAAGTTCGCAACTTGCTCCAATCCCTTCACTAACCGCAGTTTCACTTTAAGGTCACTGGACCTGGTCGTAGTCCACCGAAATTTCAAGCGTTTTGGTACATTCTGAAAAAACCTTTACCTGAGCTGTCTATTAAAACAGGTGGATTAATTACACGACTGTTGAATTCCAGCATTAGACCTTAAATTTTGGTTAAAATTCCGGTTAGACAGGAGCATATGAAACCCTATTACGGAAGGCCTTGCCCTAAAGCCCAGGGTTCGTGTTAGAACGACCAAGATTACCACTACAGCGGGTGGGCTAACTCATGAAATGTCAACCGAAATTCCGAAATGCGTTTCCGTTTCGAAAAGATTAAAAAAATAAAATTGTAGAACTGATCATCATGCAGCATAGGTCTATGATAATTCAGTTACATCAGGATGCCAGCCTTCGAACGAAATTCTTTCCATCTGCGTGCAAAAACTATATCCTGCAAAAAATGACTACTTCAGTGGCATGCATTTTTCTCAATGATTTTCGGTACCCCTATAAATTCAAATATATTTAGTGACAAACATGCATGAAAATATTCACTCCCCTGCAAATTCGGTAGAAAATGACGTCTTCTGCCAATTTTACACTCATAGGGAGGGTATAATTTGCTTATAAAAAGTTTCTAATTATGGGAATTTTAATACCGTGAAATGGCCGTTCATAAAACCTCATGTCTTTGCATTTGCCAATATGGCTGGTAAATTTAACAATATGGCTCATATCCACTGCTAAATTTCATGAACTCCATATAGTCTCATCTTAATACTATAGAGAAATGTATGGTTTTCCGTACGCAGAAAATATGCGGTTTGTAGTTTGGGAACCCCGAACGCAAATGTAACGGCATCTCGGGTTCAAAATTATTCGGGAATCGGAAAAGTTTCTGAATACCGGATAAGACCCTTCCTTTGAGTATGAAACTGGAGGAAGAAGTAATATTCTACCGAATGAGCAAAAGATTGGATATTTTTGTACATGTTTCTTATGAAATATATTTGAATTTTTAACAGCATCAAAAATGAATGAGAAAACTGCATGCTGCATTAGTAGTCATTTTTTATAGCGCGTAGTGTTTGCATGCAGCCGGGAAGACTTTCGTTCGAAAGCCGACAACCTGAGGTAACCGATAAATTATAGACTTATGCTGCACGATAATCAACTTTACGATCCTAATTTATTAATCCTTTTGAAATGAAAACGTATTTCGGAATTTCTATTGACATTTTATGAGTTAGCCCATCTACTATTGGTTTAGTATTAGGAATAGGCCCATGGCAGGTAGCGTTGCTGGTAGTGGTAGACACCGGTAGATGCGGGCTCACCGATTGCGTTAAAAGACACACTCGTCCTGTCTAGTGCCACAGATCACAGTCCCAAGCCCTGTCAGCAGCCCCGCGAGGGTTAGTAATATAGACATAATAGCCTTACCGAAAATGACAGGGGAAACTGGAGTGTCCAGCCCTGGCGGAGCTTGAGATTGTGCCCCAAAGTACAACGGGACGCGTATGTCCTGTAACACACCCTTCCACCGTTGCTAGTCTATCTGATCGCGACCCACAAGACGCCAAGGCCGTGGCTCAATGCCCAGGGTGTTGGATTTCTAAACAACAGGTCGCAGGGTCAAACGTCGAGAGTAACCCAAACTCTGGGGCTTGTGTGTAGCTGGCGGATCGCGACTAGCAATTCAAAACAACGAATTCCAGTCCCCATTGTCTTTGTAAGTAGTGTTGGAAGAGATCCATAGTCCCCTATCCGACCCGAATTACAAGTTACATAGTTTCTGCCAAAAAGTGTATGCTTTTGGATGGATAGAAATGCGACGCAGTAGATTTGGCCTAGTTCAGTGGGGAGATGTGTCAGTACCGAATGCTAGGACCTGGTCTGATTTGCATGCGTCTACACAGTGAACATTATGCCTGCTGACGTGTTTGTTTGCATAGCAAATCGAAGGTTTACTGACGGTTAGTCAATGCCTACGACTGCTTGATGTAATCTGGCGTCCTTACTTGGCATTAATTCCTCCCTCGGTATTTTCCTGAAGTCATTAAGAATTTATGTAAAAAATTACATGATACTTACACAGTCCTATCCTACTATCAAAATTTGTGGCGTATCAGATCAAGAACCCGGTATATAATTTAAGTAATCTGGAAGGGAATTGCTGCTATTAGCAGTGCCGTCATTGCAGAATATGTCTGTCTCTTAGCTCGTAAAACGACCTCTGCTTTTATTGTTGATTTATGCCTCATAGAAGCGAGTTTTCATTTACACATCTATCAGGTCTAAAATATTCGGCTAACCTCACCCTTGTCATGCTCCAGCATTTTATTGAAACTGGCAGCTACCTCATTCAGGTTCTTAAGTTACTTAAAATGAATCGTTCTAAGCGATGAAGAAGAAGAAGAAGAAGAAGAAGAAGAAGAAGAAGAAGAAGCAGAAGAGAGGTCGAGCACCGGAACATTTTGTTTATGGTCCTAGGCTTCTGAACTCCTGCGGGAGCCCATTGTCAGAAACGGTAGCAGCAACAGAACGAGCGACATTTATAAGGCATGTAAGCCAATCACTGACCGGAGGAATGAGCACGTGAGGCACGTTATCTCAAAAATGGCTTTTCGAGGGCATTCATAAGTCGCTGCCGACGCGATCGCCCCCAGAGTACTCAAACATCAGCACCATCAACGATATGGCTTTCTATGCTATACATTAAGGACGTTTCAGAAGCAACCGAGCGAATTGTTGCAGAGTTGTTTTGGAATTGCACACCGCCCTAAAACCACTATGGGCCGGTTAAAACCTGAAGAGCAATCTGCAGTGATGTATCGCATGTCATGCCAAAACTGTCCTCGTAACTGCACAGGCCAGGCTGAACGACGAGGCTGTGCGAAGAGGTGACGCACACCTACGAACTGAGTCATGAGTTTAACTTCGAAGCCACCAAAATAATTGCCCACGCCGGCAACAAAGTAGGCCAGGAATCGATGGAGGCCTGGGCCTCGGATGAGAACTCTGTCAATCGATTTATCGATCTGGCGCCGGCATACAGAACCCTGCGCGGTCACCTCCGGTCTTGCGCCGTCGATCAACGATTGGCTAACACGCTCTATAACTGTCATTTGTTCTATTGTTGCTACTATCTCTAACGATGGACTCCTGCACGAGTTCGGGCGCTCAGTACAATGAACATAATGTTCCGGTGCTCGACTCCACCCCTTCTCCTTCTTTTTCTTTTTCTTCTTCTTCTTCTTCAATTATGCATACACCTGTAACTCGAAATTTTGCCTTCATGCATGAATAATCACTATCGTATGACGCGGACCGTGTGATCTATCACCGACTACTTGATACTTATTGTATAATCTGTTATTAATGCACCGACGAGTTGTGGGACTTAGAATTCCATATATAGAAAGGTGGAAGAAGAGTTCCCTCTTTTCTAATTGCTTGTTAGTCCTGCTAGGTGATAAACACTGTAAAACGGCTTTTACCGTTGCCTATTCATTCGACTGTCTTTCAACTATTAACAACGTGATGGCATTTGATTTAAAAAGAGGCTGACCACTTTTATTTGTTCTTCCTCTCCAATTTTCTCTTAGGCTTCGGTGGCTGCAAATTCATTACTTTTGAAGACAAGAATTGGCACTCGGAATGCTTCAACTGTAACAAATGCCAGTGCAGTCTCGTTGGTCGTGGTTTCTTAGTGGAAGATGGTGCGGTCGTTTGTCCAGACTGCAGTGCTTAGACTCCCCCCCTCCCCCCCCCTCCAAGATGTCGCCTCCCTCCCTCGGCTTCCGGTTTTAATTTGATGTGGTTCAAGGGGTCAGGCGTGTGGCTTTCCCACCCCAAATCTTGTATTCAAAGCTAGTATATATGTATATGCATATACACAGGCACGTATAAACAAATAGTCCATTCAGAGCAGTGTTCACCTCAGTCATCCCGCTGACTGCCCCTAAGCTATAGTCGAGGCGGATGCTTTCCCCACCTCCACGGTGTTTAAATCGAGTTAGCACTCATCGACCCCAGGGCCCCCTCCCCGTCGTAACGCCCACCTCACTCCCACCAACCACATGGGTGTGTTAGCGCCATCCAATCTCTTCATGCTTGGTGGTATTTAAGAACATATGTTCAGTCAAGAAGCAATTTATTTTTCTAAGTAAGTCCACTCATTCAACAGCCACCCTTAGCCACGACATGTCTTCTCTTCAGTTGTTCCCTTTCGGGGACTCTAGTAACCCCACTTACCTGCCTTTGCTGATCCGAAGCCCCCAAGCTCCTTTTGTCTCCCACCGAAGTCCACTGTGGTAGAAACTATTATACAACCCAGTCCTTCAGCGCGATCGGTTTTCTTTTGTCTCGAGGTCTATTGTCGTTTTTATTTAAAAATTGTGCTTTTGCTTTAAATAAACGTGTCCTGTGATTTGACGGTAGCCATCTGCAGGACATCGACGTCAACGTAAGAAGATGAGTTATAGCGTAGGGGGTTTCAGTACCGGCTGCAAGTAGGAAGGGCTTACGGGTGGACTCTATGCGGGCCGTTGAATTACTCGACAAAGATTCCTCAAAGGGAAAACCGATATTGTGGCCATTTTGAGAAGCATGCGTTTTTATTCGTTAGGTCGGTCTATGAAAGGTTCGGGGAAAACAACCCCAACATAAGTTTAGGCATTTTACCCGATATCAGACTCATTCCCCTATTTTAGTGGATTAAGAGACAGAGATGTAGAAGGAAAGGAATTACTTGTTTCCATGGCGACGGCATTCCCCGATATATCCCGATTTAAAACGGCGAGGAAGAAATTCTGCCCTGCCGCGGGGGTTCCTACCCCAGGGACCTCGCAAGAGGTCTCCTGATGAAGAAATCTTCTCACTTGAGAAGTATTGCCGCAAAAGGCCCAGAGCCCGAGACTTTCGTATCTAGCCTAACTTCCATCCTCAACCAATCTCACCCTTACGTTTTTCAGTGACACTTCTGAACTATTGCGTATCCGCCACTATACGAACGCCTCCGATGAGTCAAGATGGATATCATAGAGCATAATGAAATCGTCCACTTTTTAGCTTAGAATTGGGAAAAATTCATGAACTCATCTTCTGTGTGAAATCTAACTGTCGCGATCGCAGTCAAAAGTGGTAGAACGTTTGAAGCAGTGGTCGATGATCAAAGGACACTCGCTTGAGTCTCATATTTTTTTAGCATAGTTAGAGTGCCGCCGTCTGACGAAGGAGGTTGAAAATACTACTTCCAACCCCTTTGTATAAGCGGGTAATAATTTTCACGGGAAAAAATGAGCGAGTAGAATCAGAGTTCAAAAACGTCAAAAGCTGACTTCATCCGTCTTGAACAGTTGCGGTCCGTTAGTATAAATATAATCGGTCATTCGTACATGGGATAGGCTAGAAAGGAAGCCGTTTCTTGATCATTCATGTGCCTTCATCATCAGTCAGCAAAATATGAGAGCCATTTAGGAAGTTGCGTTAGGCGTTATTATTGCTTTTTAGGGCATGAAACCCTACATATTTGCAAACAAGATTTTTGGAAATGAAGAAAACCGCTTGCGGTTCCTAAGATAACATGCATGCTCGCGTCCTGCTCTATCTGACTTTTGTGAGAGAAAAAATCGATTTTCAAGTGCGACAAGTTTTGTTTGGCAAGATTCTAAAATTTTTATTACTCTCTAATGAAAAAGAAAGTTTGTATGGATGCATAAACTTAAGTTATGACATTTAGTAACGCAGAAAAATATCCAAGTATAAGGTAACGTAGATTTGGGCTCAATTCCTTACCAATTTGGCCTGATGAAATTCCTTAGCGAAGAGAGTTTCCAGGACGGGCTACCCGACCACGCAAAGGCACAACGCTTCGTATGTCCCGACATAATGTTTCATGAGTTAGGTCACATACTGTACGCGTAAAGTGCAAAGTCATTGCAAAATTCATGCAAAGACTGGATTAGTTAATTTCGTTAGGTATAAGAGATTCGCCTACGGGGTAAAACTTCAAACAGGGGCATGTCGTCAAACTGACCCTACGTGCACGGAATTAACTCAAGCCGGACACCGTCTTGCTTCCCGACTGCGGTTATGGCTTCACGTAGATATGTTCTGAACAGCGGTCGCAATCAGGTAACACGCTTGACGGACAGATCGAGCCAGGTGAGGATGGTCCAGACTTTTCCCTTTCCAGTGAAGCTGTACGAATCTGGAATCTGATTCAGACCATTGTCAGGAGACGGTCGTGTTTGGACATGCGTGGGAAACGGTCTTGTTGCAAGTCAGTCTCCTAAATTTCAAATTCTTGCGGGGAAAGAGACAGCAATACCGTAGGTCGCTGTACTTGTTCATTTCGTCCTCCTGCTAAGTCAAGATCGCGACCCATAGTGAAACTCAATAGTCGCCTGGAATGTTCGAGCAGTCCATTTAAGATAAATCATGCTTATCAGCTTTATGTTGGAAGAAAGAGGTCAAAAAATGCTTTAAACGCGTCGTTGAAGTTGTTTGCAACAACAACCTGCGGCCTTGAAATAAACTCGCTCAAGTGACGACTCGGGATGTCTGTTCCCTTTAATTAATCCAACGACCAAGCGGTTATGAGGAAAGGCCGATCTGACCGTCCGAGAACTGAATCTTTACAGCATACTGATCGCCGTGCTCAATAAAAACATATAAATGAGATTGATGTAAGTTAACCCTCTTCTGCAGTTCAAGACGAGAGTCAAGATGTTGAAACCGTCTTCAACGGTAGAAGAGATCGCGTCTTAAAGCTGTTTCATCTTCTCTGACGTGATCAAATATGCAAATTTCCTCTTAATGAAGCTCCCACTTCGCGGGGAGAAATTCGTCATCAGTATTAGCATCTGCGCCCAGTAATTGCCATGTGAAGGAGAATTTCCCCTAATATCTTCACACTCTCTGAGTCTGCATCCAGGGCAGAAGAATGTTCACCCTCATCTGTTTCAACCGTCTTGGTAGTCACGGCCAAGCTAGCTACAACACTGACTGACTCCCTCGACGATGGATCTGTGCAGAAAACAACCACCTCACCCCCAAACATCCCGTTTCAGCCTCTCAGTCGCCAGATGACGATATGGGCAAACTATAGATCTCCTTGGTAGCAGCTGTTTGCCTATCCACCCCGTTTAATGACAAGAAAGGGTCAAAGTGACCGGAGGTGGATGTTGGCGAGCTGGCTGATGAAGATTGCCGTTCTTTATGCAGGTTCCCAACTCCAGGCGCACCAGGTTTCGCAGAGAGTCTCTACGTTTCACATCAATGAGAGTGCTATAAAACTCCCGTTGAAGATAGTCTAGCCTTCAGTCTTGAGTAGGGCGGGTTATTTTCCGGTTTTTAACCTACAATGAGTAACTGATCTCATGAAATGTTGGCCAAAATTCTGAAATGCGTTTTCGACTAGGATGGGCTACTCAGGTTGGGTTGTTATATCGATTATAATAGGGCGTAGTCTTATAGTATTTCGGATTTGGCAGGATGTCGGATTTTGAATGCACTGCTTTTCAATCTCCTATAGAAACTGTAATCGGTCAAAAAGACTACTTAAGCAGCGTGCATTTTTCACATCTATTTTCCGTGGTCTTATAAATGCAAATATATTTTATGAAAAACATGCCCAAAAATATGCTTTCATTTACTTGTTTGGTAGAGAATCACGTCAACTTCATATTTTATGCTTAAAGAAAGAGTATAATTAAGTTTTTTAAAACTTAATTATACTCTTTCTTTAAGCATAAAATATGAAGTTGACGTGAGTCTCTATTTTCTATTTCCCGAATAATTTGGATCCTGATTAGCCGTTGCATTAGCATCTAGGTGCATTCGTTCCGCGTAAGGATAATCAGATATTCTTCTGAGCCTTTAAAAAGAGGCTATATTGTGTCCATAAAATTATGCAATGGATGCGGAATACGTTGTACATTTCATGAGGAGCAGTGTTAAATAGACAGCTACGATGCTATATGAATGGACACTGCACGGTCTTAAAAAATCTCATAATTGTCTAGCGCGTTCTACGCGTGGAATCAGACCACACATATAAGTGAGATGATCAAGAAGAAACATTAAGATAGAGCCACCGCGGTGTGACTCGCGGTCCGCAGATCAGTCAGCTGGTGGTCTTCTAAGCCATGACTTTAGCTCATCGTCACTGTCAAAATGCGACAGACAACGTACAGTGAGGAATTTATCGATTCGTCATGAGGAAAACTCCCACAGGATCGGCTTCACCCCCATGTCCCTCTGTCATGCCCCAGTACTTTCTCCAAGCCCACTGGCCGAGGTGCCTGCAAAGCGTGAAGGCCTCCATTGAAGTCAGCCTACCCGCATGTACGGCAACGGTTCGGGAAACACGAAGACGCAACGCAATCTGCCGAACGAATAGTCACAGTCAATGCAACTGCCGACAACGACGCAGCCCAGGTGGAAATCGCGGGTGAAGGCGTTTAGGCAAAGTTGGTCTGCTAAGGCAAAATCGCGATCATAGCGCCCATTGATTAGCAGTGAGGCCGAGTAGGGTTTTTATGAGTTGGAACGTGGGTCTCAGTAATGCACTTCAACTTACGACGGTTATGCCAAACGTTACACCGCTTAATCATGCCTTTACATTTGTGCGTCGTTTACAACGTTCCCCTGTCTCGCATTTATTTATGGTTATTAGTATTGAAGCGTCCATAAGGACATGGTCTGTACAACGCTCTTTTAGGTCTTCAGAAACTCTGGCTTCCAAATTTAATGAAAAGTGAAGATCTCAGTCCAGTTATTACTTTCGAAGTCGTTTGTTTTACCACTTTCGGTGTAAGATCCATCTAATTTCCATCTAATTTCCTGATCATGGCAGTCAAGAAATTTTTATAAAATGCTGTACTTGTTCTGATTGTATGAGCACAACTTGCTGCCCTTTTCTAGTTTCGAGATTTGTGTTTGATTCGTTTATTACAAGTTGCTCACCCGACCTGCGAATGAATATCCGGTCTTAAGGGTTCCTCATCTAGCCGGTACGGTCGCAATTCATCGCACATGAACACTCAAGCTCTTGCCTCTACCGGTCCGTGGCTGCCCGCTATTCCCCAGTCCCAGGCGTCTTATTCGTTTCGCAGTCAACCTGTATGGAGTTGCAGACCGGAGGAGTTCCACCTTTTCGACCTCCCCGTTTTCCTCGTCTCAGCCTTATTTTTATGTGACACTCCTACCTGCTATTTTCCCTGATGATGGGTCTGAGCAGGAGTCCGAAACGTCGCCGAATAAAGCTCTTGTCCCAGCGATCGCGTCCCCTCCTTCACAACCCCTATCTTCGTCTACTTGCCGCCCCGGATGACCCCTTAATGTCATGGGCGTCAGGAGATAAAGATGCTATCGCTGGAACAAGAAGTTCATTTACCCGCAATCCCGCATTCTTTTTCGAATCCCACCTCAGATACGACCGCAGAAAATGATAGTGGAGGCACAAGGAGTGTAGCATTTATAGGACGCAGTTGCCAGACGACCAAGTGCCTACAATAATTAACAGCACTTACGTTCATCGCAGGGGTTGTATTTGATGCTGTAGTTGCTTGTTAGTCCCTTTCCGAGTCATTAATGGTCGCGATTTCAACACAGCTGTTGATTCTTGGCGTGACGATTTTTCGCCCATCTAGTTCACTGCGCTGGAACTGTCGGTCTCCCCCGCCTAGGTAAAATTGAGGCACAGAACGTGGAGGCAACAAATCATTGATCGGCTGAGGACCTGCGAAACATGACTAAAGCAGCTCGTAGTTCACGCAGTTATCACCTCCTGTGAGAATTTCCGCCTCGTCAAACTTAAAAGTGTTACTAAGTTCCGTCGAATGAGCCGCGATCTTAGAGCTAAACGTCACTCTTCTTCACTGCTGCTGCTGCGTGTTCGGTCACTGGCGCCCAAATTTATCTCCCAGTTTCTCCGGCGTCGTTCCTTTGTCCGCAACTGCGCAGATCTTTTAAACGACCCAAATGTTGAATGTTATTACCGACAAAGACAAGGGAGACTGGAATGGCCATTTCTGGCTTATTTGTCGTCGTCAGCCAGTCATGCACAACCACGAGGTGTGGAACACCTGAGGCTCGAATTCGCGACCTGTTAGGTAGTTGGAAGTCCAACGCCTCTAAACACTGGGCCACGGACCCGATGTCCTGTCGGTTTTCGGTCGGGAATATACAATGGTAAATGGGCGCTCACCGATCGTTCTTACGGAAATTACTCGTTCCGTTGTCCCGAGAGTTTCCTGCCAAAGCAGAGGGTATTCCAGCCTCATGACCCGGCATCTGATTGCTGACTCGATCAGGGGGCTATCACAACTCCAAGTGGTATTAAATAGCGCCTGACGGTTTCCAAGAAGTTCTTCACGCAGGAGAGCGCCGGTTGGATTGGATCTCTCGTTTGCGCTTTCGCCATTTGACAAAGTTGCTGGGGTGACCATTTGCTTTAAGCATCCCTCGAAAATATTGTAACTTGCAATCTCGTCTTCCCGTTCACTGCAATGCGTCTCAACGCACATCGGTCAATAAACGTCTTGTCTCAGCAATTGCAGCTTCTTCTTCAGAACTGCTTCCTGGCACTCGCTCATTCGTTTCTATCGTCTTGGATATCGCATCACTTCATCCACGTTCTTACTGGAAATGATACATTCGAGGCTTTCTGAAAACTGGCCTCAAGTGTAGCTTCTGTGTAGTTGCGCTGCCAACGAATTCTGGTTGGTGGGAATTCTCTGTGTACGAAGATAACAAATTAAGCTGTCAAATGCGATTCGCCGATCTGTGCAGCTTACATTTTTATGAATTTGAACGTAAGCAGATGAGAGATGGAGAACTACCTGTGTGTCAACACCGACCCAGTAAACGCGCACAAAATGCAATCAAGGGACGTACTAGTTGCATTAAAACGTGCATAACTTACTGAGACTGCTGATAAATGATAGAGCGCATATAACATTTCAAGCTACTAAACAGGTGATATTGGCATTTTTGTTGCTTCTCAAGTAAATCACCTGAATATTTTCCTCAGGTTTTCCACAATGCAACCGACGAGAGCGCATTTTGCGGGGTCACATCCAAGGCTCCACCCTGGGCAGATTTTCGGACAATTTTCTAGACAACTGGCACTATCCTATTTTAGAGGTGATAACGCTTCACATCAAGAACTTTTACATGGGGTTTTACGTCCCAAATTCCTTGATCTGAATAAAGCTTGTACGCCCCCAACTCACAAAGTTACTACGTAACATTAAAATCACTGCTATCAAGAGGAATAGTAAAGGTCTCTGAGGCAGTGGACACCGAAGTTTCTGATGCATTCACAAGAATTTTAGTTGGAGAATGTTATTTGAACGAGGCAACATGAGACGCGGTCGCAGGTTAAACAGCGCACGGTAAAGTAGTGGTCATTTGTTGAGTCTGTTTCAAGCCGCCTGCACAAACCTGACGCTCGGGAAAAAATCGGCATCTTATTCGCATGCAGTTTCTCTGACCCTTAGAGCTCTTATGAATTTAATCCTATCAGCCGAAAGCGATGCCTGAAATGTTTCATTCGTCATACTCATTTTTTGGTGAATTGTATTGTCTCTAGACTTTGTGCTTGGTGCCAGGGATTGATTCGGCTGTTGAAAGCTCTTGCCGAAGTTTTGGGGCTCTTTATGATTTCTCAGAAGGTCCATTATCTGCAATCATATTTATGTTGCTTCTGGGTGTAACCATCTCAGACGTCTAGCGAAAATATAAACGTGGTTTTGGATGAAAAGTGCGCGAAAATCAGCAAAAGTTTTTAGAACAGATAAAAGGCAATCTTTTGATCACGAAACGCAATTTCCTACATAATAATCGCCGGGAATCGTTCTATTTCCTCCTATTAGGAAATGTGGCAAAAATTAAACAAAAATAAAAAATACATAAAAAATTAAGTACTTTTTTCTCGGAATGTCACCCTAAGCGTCAGTTACGTAGACGAATGCGAGCAGTCATGACTAAAAACCGATATCCTTCCTTACACCAATTAGCTTAGGATTATCCTCCGTGATTGCTTTCTCTGGAACTTAGACGTCTTTGACTTGCCAAGGCATGACTGGATGATTCAATCCCTCATTTTTTTAGTTTTGCCACTCACTGGACCTAACTGCACTTCATATAGCGGCAGGTGTTTGACCTTCATTCGACCAATCGTAAGTCTGGTCACCACCTGCTACCGGATAAGCAAGCATGCGCACGTACACCGTGCAAATAGTCGGCAGACGGGTCTATCGGACGGGTCATAAACACTTCACTGAAGTGAGACTCATCAGTGCCTCTCGGCCATCTGGAATTCTCTGGGTGATTATTCATGCAGGAATGGGCACGCACCGATATAGTGGCTTGCCGAACTGCGACCGATACAACGTGTGGACTGAGGGTGGCTTAGAAGGTTGTTGTCTGTTTGTGATGTTTGTCAGTCATTTGGAGATTGTTTGCTTCGGAAATCCAGTAGACTTGTGTGCACCCATTCTCCCCATCATTGGCGAAACTGTCAGGTTGTAAGACAGTGATGACCTTCGGTTTGATTAAATGCCTATTATCCACAAGGTAGACCCCCGGCGGTTGATCACTTGCGCTGTGTACATGTGTGACCGGATGGTGGTCAGGTCTGCGATTGGCTGGGTGAAGGCCAAAGAAGCACAGACCCCGCAAATGGTGGGCGCATTCAGCATGCTTTTTCATCTACTGTCAATGACTGTCTAAAGGCAGTAACTAATTGCAGGAAGTACTATATGAGTTCCCGTGTTCATAGCTGATAGCCTGATAGGACGCAGCAATGACTGTCATATCGTAGTTTATTCATACAAGATAAAGGACTGTGATTCTAAGGATACGTAAGTTTCCTCCGTAGATGGTTCGGATTATTCTAATAGTCGCTGAAAAAAACTCAACTAGCCTCAGTTTAGACAATGCAGACGAATGAATTATATTGTAGCAGAATCACAGGAAGCTGTGATTTGCAAATCACACCTCCATTGGTAGATGTATATTTGTAAACTCGAAAACCCAAATAGTGTTTTCTGATTAGTTGTGATGCCTAATTAATGCGCTGAACTAAAACCGGCTGATTATAGGAGAGAAGTGCTTGTGGTTATTGCGACTGAGTTTATCATCTGTGATAGGTCATCACCACCAGCTCTGAGGATCTTACTTTCAATCCCACTAACCCTGTGAGCTTTCCACTGCGCGCGCAATCTGTACTACTTTTAGTATGTTAATGCCCACAATTTCATATGGATTTTCACCCTGTCTCTCTTGACGCCTCTCACTACGCTTTCCATGCAAAGATAAGCACTTTTTGAATTGGTCAAGTGAGTAACTAAATTCAAAACGGTAAGTCAGGCAGGTGCAACAGGCACGGTGAATTGTGCGTGGATTAGTTTATACTGAAAGTGGACTTGCACACCATCTACCGCACTCCCCCGCTCCCTTCCCACCTGGACTCGGTGTCCAGACAGAGCCAAGAAGACCGGAAGCCAGGGAGGGCGCAGGGGCATAGCACGGTCGAGCCCGCACCTTTACGCTCCACTCCACGGCCTCTGGTCCACATAGAAAATGACCAGGTTTTCGACCAACAGCAAAAGCGTAACTGGCACGGCCGAGACGGGACCCGTCACACCCGTCTCGAATCCCACTCAATGGGAGTGCTATAAAGGCCACATTAAGAAGGATCCATTGCGGTCTTAATCTTAGATCCCCAGTCGGCTGTTCCACGGATAAATGCAACACTGGGCCGACTGCGAAGTCCAAGTTATCCTGTCAGTTGGCAACCTTCCGAGCCACGGCTTTTAGCGCACCGTAATAACTTCATGCGCATCAGATTATTTATAGTAAAGAAGATGCGCTGAGTCGTCGACTTCACTCTACCTTCCCCTTCCCAGGCCCCAGTCACTGTTTTAGCCGGTCATTTGAGAGGTGTGGGGAATGGGCGCAGTGACTGGCACATCTAGTGACCTTGTCTGGTCGCGCCCCATGCATGATCTGATCCTCCAAACACGAGCACTAGGATTTCGCACAACGGGATTGGGACGGCGTACATCTCACATGCGTGAGAGTGTCGTAAGTCACGTTGGGAAGGAGCCACTTCGGCCTGGATCTCAGTCCACCAGTCCGCCACTCCACACAGACACACACACACACACAAGACAGTTCGTCCGTCGATTTCGACGATGACCACCGTGTGCCCCACAGACTGCATTGTGGGAGCAGGGACGGTGACTTGCGCAGAGGTTTATAGTGCCAGTAGACTTGCGCTGCATCTACCTACACTCCCTCCTCCTCCTCCTCCTCCCCCGCCTGGGCCCGGTGTCTAGACAGAGTCAAGAAGACCGGAGACGAGGGAGGCCGCAGGTGGATGGCTTGGACGGATCCTCGCCTTGGCGCTCCACTCCGCACCTCCTGGTCCACACACAAATGACCAGGATTTGACCACAAAAGAATGGGGTGGTGGCAGTGGTCCAGTTGTGCGACAAATGCCGACAACAGGGTCCGCCAGCGCACCCCGCACACACACACACACACTCAGCTGGGTAGACTGCATGGACTGAGCTGGGACATCAGTCAGCAGCCTTCCAAGCCACAGCGCTTAACGCGCTGTGATAGCTTCAGACTCGAATCACACATGCAGCAAAGAAACACTATGGGGACGGAGTTGAGATGCACACTTCCCGCTTGCGTGGAAAGTGGAAATTGGATGTTTGTGATGGATGATGATGATGCTGCGTGATGTAGGTGGGGGACGACCTGATGGTGTGATTAGCTGGCGTTTGTCTACCACAGGTGTTTATGGATGCTCATGTGGTTCAATAGGGGTTAAAAGGTCTGAAAGCGTGTGTTATGCCAGTATCAACAGACCATGGCTCTCGCAGCCTGACAGTTCCCTGACACCTGATTCCCCGCCGGTAGATGCGCTTGCGATCGCGCTGGGTATACAAGTGGTGGGCATGGCCACCCAGATATCCCCGTCCTTCCTGCCCTTGTTGGGGTGTTGGTGTTGTTGTTACTGCTGCTGCTGCTGTTGTCGGTCGAAAACCTGGTCATTTGCCGTGTGGACCAGGTGTTGTGGAGTGGAACGCCAAGCTGTTGGCTCAACCGTGCCATCCACCTGTGCCCCCCTCGCCTCTGGTCCTCTTTACTCCGTCTTGACACCGGGTCCAGGTGGGGAAGGCGGACGAGGGAGTGCGGTAGATGCTGCTCAAGTCCAATATCACTATCAACCAATTAACCCGCAAGTCACCGTGCCTGCTGCGCCTTGCTGTGTAGCACATGTAGACATCGTCGGAAACGACGATCGAACTGTCAGCCTAATAGGCCCATGCGGTGCATAAATGTGCGCGTGCAGTGAGGGCAGTTGTGGCGGATGAGTCTGCAGTATGTTGGTGTTCAGGGCACTGGTTCGCCAGTCTCTGAGTGACGGATTCGCAAGTCACCGACCAGGTCGATACATGAGGTTAATTTCCGGGGACAGTGTGGAAATGAGAAGTCGGTGGTGCCAGTATCAGCTTCGGTGATGTAGATGGTGGAGCTGGTGGTTGTGGGCGCGCTGGACGACGGGGCGGGGGTTGGTTTGAACGTGGCAGGTGTGCAAGAGGTACTGAGTGTGATGGAGCTGGTGGGGTGTAGGGGTGTCAGCGGTGGGTTCACGTGAAGGTCGTAGTGGTCGCTCACTTGCTTGCAGGTGAGACTACGCCTAGCGTCCACTTGCTGGCACTCAACTCTCACCTGTGGCTCCACGTAGCTGGGCTCTGCTCA
>CACRXP010000012.1:38968-78811 GCA_902702965.1 Spirometra erinaceieuropaei
TCTCTGTTGTGTTGGTTGAAATCCTGGTTATTGTTGTGTGGAACAGGGGGTGTGGTGGAACGCCAAGGTGAGGATCCGTCCGAGCCATCCACCTGCGGCCTCCCTCGCCTCCGGTCTTCTTGACTCTGTCTTGACACCGGGCGCAGGCGGGGGAGGAGGAGAGAGTGTAGGTGGATGCAGCGCAAGTCTACCCACACTATAAACCCCTGCGCAAGTCACCGTCCCTGCTCCCACCGCTGCTGCAGCTGTGGGGCACACGGTGGACATCGTCGAAACCGACGGTCGAACTGTCGATGGAGCTGGTGGCGGTGGGCGCGCTGGGCGGTGGAGCGTTGGCGGCGCTAGGCATCGAAGGGTGTGCTGGATGTGCTAGGGGTGTCAATGTTGCGGTCAATTCGGCTCTCCTGAATACGCATGTGGCCGAATAGGCCCATGCGGTACATGAATGTGCGAGGGTAGCGTGGACAGTGAAGGCGGATGCAGGTTTGTGCTCCAGGCACTGGCTTGTCGGTCCCTGTGCGGTGGATTCGCAAATGGCCACTCAGGTCGATTTGTGAAGTGAAGGTGCGATCGCAGTGAGGACAGGTATAGACCAGGTCCTCACCACTGGTGTCGGCGCTGGTGCCGGTGTTGGCGTTTGACGGTGTGTCAGGCTTGTGTGTAGTTTTGATGGACATGGCAGACGCCACAGTGACAGACGTTGAGGCGGTGGTGGAGGAGGAGGAGGAGGAGGAGCCGAGTTACCGTATGGGGAGGTGCACGCAGAGATACCCTCACCAGGTTCAGCTCACCGTTTAAGGCGGTTACCGAAATGCAGTCGGTAGGCAGAGCCTAGTTTCGGGGAGCCAGACGTGAGAGTTAGGTGCCGGTTAATTCACGCTGCAAGCAAGTTAGCGACTTACTACGACCGTCATGTGGACCCACGGCTGGACACTCTTACACCTTACCACATACACACATCCAGTGGACCGAGTTACCCAGTCGGCCGACAGATATCGCACCACGGTTTTTAGCATGCTGGGTTTGCGAGTGACAGACGATGACGTCTGAGGTTTTTTTAGTAGGAAAGTGAGCGCTTTCCGTTGTTATACCAGAACTTGTTGATGTTCATATTGATTCATTTTTACACAGCTTGCTTTCATCCCGAAAACTACAAAAACGATGGTGGCGGTTGACTGGAAGTCGACTGCATCAGCGCATCATACTTGCTGACTTTAGTTGGCCGTATGTTGCACCTTTTGGATAGGTTTTTTAAAACGCACAACAGCTCTCAAAAAAACACTTCTGACTCTGAAAGTGGGGAACGTGTAGCTTCAGCGACAGTTGCAGACCATCAGAACTTCAATGGTCGTGCAGTATTAAAGACCATTGCCATTAAAAGTGTAAAATAAATTAGAAGAATGTCATTTTCAGAACTCAGAGAAGACCGATGCATGGCCCCGAAAAAAGCTGACCTGTGCAGTGTTTTTGGACGTCTGTATGCCAGAGGCCTTCTGACTACCTTCCCTGGATTTTTTATCGATTACTATCTCCCAGAAATACATCAAAATTCTCATCGAGGTCTTCATTTGACTTCCGGCGTGAAAGCGGAAGAGTTCTACTGTAGCCTGGCGGTGGGTGTTCGCGTTACAGGCAGTTGTGAACGTGTCTGAACACGTTGAAAAGACGTCTTCTATGGCAACTGAACAACTTTGTTGAAAGATTTCCGAATTTTCTTAGTCGTAAATAAGGCACTAGCAAGACTAGTCTCAGGCGTTTACATGTTTACCCTGTGGTTCCAGTAAGCTACTCTGTGGCGGCATTCGCTGCTATTGTGATGGCCAATAGAAGCGAAGATGCGAAGAAAGGCAACCATCAGGCGTCAGTTGATGAAACCAAAAGGCCCACTGCCACGGTAAGAAGCGTCTGGAGTCGTTTACCAGATCTGGTGCAGTTGCGGACAAAGCAACTACGTCGGAGAAACCGGAAGACAACTCCGAGCGCGAATGACCGAACACGCTGCAGTGCTGCGAAGAAATAACGCTAGCTCTCAAGTTGCGAATCATTCGACGAGATTCGGCCACACATTCAAATTTGACGAGGCCGAAATTCTCGCTAGAGGTGACAACCGCGTAAGCCGGGAGCTACTTGAGTCGTGGTTTGCTGACCTCCAGTCTATTAATAAGTGCAATGATCTTCCCATTCTATACTCGGTGCTGAGACTTCGCCTACGCGAAGTAACTGGCCACGCGGGGAGCGCACAGGTGAACATTTTTCCCAACACCAGGGTCGGTGCGTCAGATGGCCGAACAATCATCACACCAACATCCAACGCACGTGGTGTAATTGCAGAAATTAACGACGCGAATGTCGCCATCACACCACGTGAAACGATCACTGATGAAGAGGTGGAGGGAGCCATGAATATTCATAGGTTTGCGGTAGTATGGCTACTGCATCCTATAAATACTGCAGCCCCTTGTGCATGAACCGCCGTATATGTTTTTATCTCTGATGATGGGTCCCAGCAGGAATCCGAAACTTCACGCTAATAAACCTCTTGTCCCAGCGATCGTGTTTCCTTTTTCAAGACTGCTATGGTGATTGTAACAAGTTGTACTCCGGTGGCCTTGAGAGTGTGTTCGTTTTATTTGAACGTTGATGCGTTGGACTTGTAAGAGTCTAAGTGAAATTGTCTGTAGTTTTCAAATAGTTTATTTTAGAGAAAAAAACTTAACAGGAGTGAAATATGTTTACCCAGAATGTGTATTATTATTCCCAAATCATTTGTTCGTAACAATACTCCACTCGTGTTGGCGTTTCTACTTGAAAAATCATTTAATTACTGTTTGGTATTTCTAAGAATACATCTTTACGGACAGCTTTTTTCTCGGGAAACTTCAGTTTCCAGAGGGGATTTTTTGTATTAGGACCTCACAATACACTTTTAAACCTGTCATCATCTATTGATAGGTAGCCATATGTGGCAAGCTTTACTTAATTTTTCTATCGTATACAGGTGACTCCACGTGTCATTTTCCAAAACGAGCATTTTTCCGCCAACTTTCAGTTCGAAGCCTTTCTAAGAGAAGCCTTGAACAGCACCGTCTGCGATCTAATATAGAAATTGTACGTTAACCTGGACGAGGTATATCATAGATTCACATGTCTCCCGACCGAACTTGGCAGACCACTTTTGCGCTGTTCTTTTTGCGGCATTGTCGCCAACAGTGACCGACGTATTGCCAACTGCATTCGTCGTACATGACACTATTTTTAACTTGAGGGATTTCCAGGGGTCAAAAATCACATTTCACGTGGTCCACTTTTGCAAAAAGCCTCGGAAATACCTGCCTGTCATTTTGGAGAAAAAATCCGGCTGGCTACTTTTGCACATCAAAACATTTCGTGCGTCCGAGTTAAACACTACATAAACTGTCTCGACGACCTAGTATGTCTGAGCATTTTACCAGAATTCTTGTTACGGCGTCCACAACTGCAGTCCATTTTGGAAGGCGAATAGTTTGCACGGCGGACCAATTACCGATACTGGTCGCTGGAATGCGCGAATGCCCGTAGACCCTGGTACCCACGATTTGACACCCACCAGTGCCGGTCCCTACCTCAATGCACAACCCGTATCAGGCGATGTCGGTAAACAAACCTTGAAAGGACAAACACAAAGTTTTTGTCAGATCCACTCTACACCGCCGTATAATGGCAGCACGTCGGGCGCAATGAACAGCATCGAGCCTGACCAGGCGTGGGGATTGAGGATCAGTTAAAAAGGGGGCTGGCGGTCGGTGACTGGCTATTGGGTCGAGCGTGATGACCACTCCGGTCAGTGAGGATGTAAACCGACAATATGGTTGCGTGCATAGATGGCAAAAGCTAAATAAAATAGTCTATTGCATGATTAAACTTAAGTAATATTTCATTTTTACTGCGCACATGGATGGCAGCCGAAGGCTACTGTGAAACAGCCGGAAAACCACAGGCATCCTGGTACTTTGATGATAACTCAGACAGCTTTCCGATTGATTCTTCAGATGCATTTCAAAAAAAAGTGGAGAAGTTAAAGGGGGAAGAGTAAACAGAAAGTAACTATGAAAATTAAAAAGAAAGCAAAAAATCGGGAGAAAAAAGAAAAAGGAGAAGGCAGCAGAAATCAAACCGAGATAAAAGCAGCAAGAGGAAGAAAGAGAAACAAATGAAGGTCGAAGAACAAGGAAAAGGAGGGTGAGGTGGCGAAGAAAGAATGGCAAAAACAACTACGAGCTTAGAAGCGACGGGAAGATGAGAGGAAAGTGAGGAAGGTAGAGATGAACACAAGCACGGGGTGAATGTCAAATGTAAGAAAACGGCTGAGAAGCAAATGGGATGAAGGCCAAGAGAGAAGGTGGGGAAACGTCAAACAGTAAAAACATAAACGTTTGGCGAAGGATACTAAAAAGGAGGAAAAAGGGGCTGTATACAAAGGCGGTAGAGCACCACTACAGGTGGATCATTTGAGAAAAATATGAATGAGAGGATGAATGAAACTGTGTCGTTGTTGTTGTTGTTGTTGTTGTTGATGATGATGATGATGATGATGATGATGATGATGATGATGATGATGATGATGATGATGATGATGATGATGATGATGATGATGATGATGATGATGATGATGATGATGATGATGATGATGATGATGATGATGATGATGTAATGACCCGCCTGGTACTTGAAATCCCGTAGAGCGTATACTCACTCGACCCTTGTACCCCAATACCAACGCGGCAGAGAATGAGAACGCGACCGGCCACGAAAATGTGTATTAGGAAATTACAAGTCAAATTAACTGGAAGTAACGCATATTTATAACGCCCTACTGTGCTTCGCCGGCATTCGGCCTAATGCCCTTCGGGAAGAACATTCCACACGAGCTGGTCGATAATTCGAATATGCAGATCGATCAGGTCCGATAGGAAAATCCAGTCGAGAGGCGCCATGATTAAGATGACAGCGCAGTTGAGAGAAAACACGTGGCTTCCCTTGGTTGGCTGGCTCTTGTTTTTGGGATTGTAGGCACTCCCAACAGAGGAGGAGGAGGAAGCAGATGGATAACAGATGGAATTAGCAGGTTAAAAAAAGGAAGCAATAACAATGTTATTTGCTTTGGTTTTTGACATGCATGCGCCGGCGGATGTAGCAGGGCAGGAAGAGGTGTGATTGTCACTCATAAAGCTTACACCCTAGGAGATAATGGCGCTTGTCGAGTGTCCTCCTACCAGCTCCCGCTGTGCCTTAGGATATTGCAGTAAGCCTGTTCCCAACACGCTCCCTTAAGGATCTACGCAGCCCTCTACCTCTCATTAAGCTGCGACATGTCATCTAAGCACAGTTTGATTCCTAAAATTAGCTGACGGGCCAACGCGCTTTGCGTACGGCGCACTAAAAAAGACGATAAATCCTGCCTGCCGACCTACAGGACAAAAGCTTGCGTCATGAACTCGGCAGAGTTAACTGCAGCATACGATGTTTGACAGTGTACCGAACAACTGTTCGGCTCCGTCATCTTCGCGGCATCGTCTCTGGCCTGACAAATAAGCAGGTTTGCAGGTAGTACTAGTGCCGACTGTGAAAAATCCGAGATCTCTGTCGACAAGCTCGAAAAACCTAGTGCGCAGAAACCCACGAAACAGTAGTCGATATTTTTCTGTGCAACTGTAGATGTACAGCGTACAATAACTGACGAAATTGATGAACTGTTAGTTGAGATTCTCAGATGTGAATTCCGTCGGAAAGGATTACTTAGGTGGGGTTGTAGTAATGGTTATCTTGCAACGAGATTCCAAGATATTTCAGTTGCGCCAAGATGCCGACATTTAACCTCGCGTCTTTTGGGTTGTCCTTAGGATTGACTACTTAATTGCCAGGAATTTGTTCAACTGACCTTTGTTGACCCTATATATTTAAAAACTTTTAATAGAAAATGTGCAAAAAATGTCTTTGTCTGATCTTATGCACCAATAAACTGCGTTTTCTTCGGCAGCTACGCCAGAATAGAGGATATCTTTAGTTTCAAAGGAGTTTTTTTCAATTCCCAAGTAATTCTTAACCCAACCTGCCGAAGCCCGTGAGTTTGAGGTCTTTAACATACGAGCTGAATAATTTCCATTCAAGAAAAATTTATTTGTTCCCCGATTGTGTTACAAAGCCACTTATAAAACTTTCGCAGTTGCTGTGATCCTTTTGCACTCCTAAAAACCTACCAACTGCAAACATTTTGAAACTTAATCTGCTCTTTCATTGAGTAAAAAATTGGTAGAAGACGTTATTTTCTATAAACTGAGTTCCAGAAAAAATAATTTTGCATGATTCTAATAGGGATTTATAAGGGCATCAGGGATCAAGGGCAAAGTCACACGCCTTACGTAGTCATTTTAGCAAGTTGGGTTTTTTTCTGATAGCGGGAGACTGTCACACTGACATAACCAAAGTACCTCGGACTTATGTCAAAGGCTGATCAGTAGTACTACTTCAATTTCAGTATTCCAATTAATGTTTCACGAGATATAGCACTTATTGTAAAGTAAGCGCGATTGCAACACTGACTAGCAGTAGATATAATTCGAGGTCAATTCTCACACGGCAGCTATATTAACTTTGAAGCCAGCCTGTGAACTACACTTAACAATAACCCACTAAATAAGTAGATGTGCTAACTCATAAAATGTTGACCAAAATTCTGAAACGCGTTTTCGGCTCGAAATAAGTACTTAAGTGGGATTGTTATATTAGTTAGCTTACAGCATAATACTAAGATATTTCAGTCAAATTGGGATGCTGGCTTTTAAACGAACTTCTTTGCGGTTGCCGTAAAAAATGGCTCCTCGAGTAGCATAAATTTGTCTCATCAATTTTGATGCCCTTACAAATTCAAATATATTTTATAGAAAATATGGACAAAGAAATTTACTAGTTTACTCATTTGGAAGCAACTTACGTCTTTTTAAAATTTTATACTTGATGGAAGGGTATAATTCGATTTCAAAAAACTTTCAACTCCCGAATTATGCTGGATCCGACCTGCCGTTACATTCGCATTTATGAACCATGACAATTAAAAGTAAACAGTGGATTTGAGTCATGCTGCAAACTTTGCCAGCAATGTTAGTCAATTTATAGACAGGATATTTTATAAACTGGCATTTCGCGGTCTTCGAAATTCTCATAATTATTAACTTTTTATAGCCGGATTATATCCTTTTCTAAAGTAAAAAATTCGAAGAAGACCTAACTTTTTACCAAATGAGTAAAGGAATGAATATTTTATGCATGTTTTCTACGAAGTATGTTTGAATTTATAAGGACGTCGAAAATCATTGGAAAAAGTAATGTCATTTAAGGGGCCATTTTTTACAGTCTCCAGTTTTTGCAGTCGGCCGCAGATTAGTCCATTTAAATGTCAGCATCCCGAAGTAACTGAAATATCTCAGGATAATGTTGCGTGTGAATTAATATCGAAAACCTACTTAAGTTATATTTTCGAGTCAAAAACGCATTTTGGAACTTCGATTAACATTTCATGATTAAGCAAATTTACTGTAATCGAAAGGAAATTTCACCGACCTTCGATGACCGCTTGAATGCAGGCAGCTAGCGCAGCAAAAGTGTCCTTATGCAGAAACAAGAGTAGCTATTGGACTGCCTGAGAGGGTTCTACACTGACCCCCAAGAAACAATGTGAGAAGCATATTCCGCAACCTGATCGGTGAACATCCACCCTACTTAAGTACTGAATATACGTTTTGTATGGTCTGCATACTGACCGTACAGACAATAACCCGAAACTTTTAAAACCGGATCATATTCTTATTTTAAATAAATTTAAAATTTTAAAAATGAATTTCACCTATATTTTGCCAGTTGCGAGGGACTAGGTTCATTATTTAGCCTCCAACATTCCCGTGTGATTTGTGATAGATACTCTCGTGTTAAAAGTTCATATTCTTAATCTCCTTGGAGATGAGTCTAAAACTTGGAGTAACTTAGTCAAAATTCACAGACTCAGTCAAAAAAATTGATAGGAGTGTGGTATGATATGAACATTCCCTATCTCAACTGGCAAGATAACTTACCCGAGGCCCAATGGCAGATCGTTAGACTTAAAGACACTCAGAGCTCAAACATTCCGCGTGCGAAACCTAAGTTATGCGAGCATGTGGCTGCGTGATTACTCGTCGCTACAAAACTACCTGTGCAGGCACTACATTACATCCCGAGGGCTAGCGGGATAAGGTATTTCCATACCTTATCCGACGGGATAAGATATGCCCCGCAATGTAGTCGATGAACTCGGGTCCATGAGTAGTCATTATATCAAAATGCCACACAGCTCGAATGAAAAATATGGATGTCATTTCTTGACTAAAATCATTAATCCTCTGCAAAGCAAATTATCCCGTCCACTTGAAGTCTTATAATGGCAGCGACGCATAGAATTGTGCACAATTTGTTTCGCTTCTAAGTATCAGCGTCCCCGGTAAATTCACGGATTTTAACTGAAACTGTCGCACTAGGCATTCCGTTTAAAAAGAGGCATTATATTCCATCTACAAAGAGGAATAAAGGATAAGTACGAAAACAAGGTAAGACTTCTCGATATGAGATAGCGAAAAGCGAGAATGCCATCAAGTGGCAGATTGAAGGATTACAGAACACAGGGTGCTAATTTTGATCCTGACCAACACTCCTACAGTTTACAGCGTGGAGCATAAGTATATTGAAATCAGGGAACCGCTCATTCTGGGAAAGGGGACCGTGGATCGAATCCCGCCACCCGGAATGGTAACATTCGTATGCAACCAGGCACTATTCGTGGAAAAAGTCCATTCACGCAGTAGTAGCTTATAACAGTTCTACCACCGCTGTCGACGTGTCCACCGTATGCTATACAGTAGGGTGAGAGCATAGACAGTGAATTGCTTGCTTACCAATACACCTCAATGTTGGCATTTGTCATGGGTACGCAGTTCCAATAACGCCTGTCGGATTCCGATCCATCCCCTGTGTTGGTCCAGTGCATCTATCGCGTGGTTCGTCTTAGGGATAAACAAACACACACACACACACACACAACAGCAGATACACGCAGTCTCCACCTAGCTTCGACTAACCTAAAAAAACAGCTGACACCACAATCACACTTGCTCTCTCTCTCTCTCCCGGGCACGACGGGAATTCAGACGGTCGCAGCGCTTGATGCCACACTCGGCTGCCGCATAACTCCCCATTTGGACACAAAAGGCAGCTGAACCTACTCCCCAAAAACCCATAAAAGTTACTGATACCAGAGCCTCAGCCGTCAGCACACATCCTGACCTCTCCAGTGGCCACTGTTGTCCGAGGTAACGACCCAGGTGTCTGTACGCAATTATTCCCCCATGAAGACTTCTGCTCTCTCTCGCCTGTCCCGCTGATCGAAACTTGGTCTGTTTTCTTCTGTTCCTCCAAGATATAACCGTCGCCTCCGCCGCCGCAATAGTCTAAAAATGCTGCCCTTACAGTGAAATTTTAACCTCGGTAAATTACTCGGCGACTTGCTGAACATCGAATACCTTTTTAAATAGTAGTTTAAATGATAAGACTGGTCCAGCACCGGAGGAAATTCGCGTAGGTTTTGTAATTATTTATCATATTGACCACAGAAATACTAGCTAAAAATCCAGACACGCGTGCTCAACCGATCTTGTGCCGGTGCCTGAAGCAGCTGCGAGGGGTTCGGCTCATCACTGGGTCCCCTAGCCTTTCCCGTGTTTTATCCGGTATTAGAGTCGCGAAAATTCCCATTGAAGAATTCAAAAAAACATTTTGGCGAGCATACGTGAGCTTTAGATAAATCCTCTTTAGGCCTATCGAAAATCATTAATAAGAAAATGCGGACAAGCAGGAGTTATTCTATAACTGACGTTTGGAGGGAGGGACTGAGTGGGTGGGGAGAAAAACAGAATTATCGTCAGTGTGAGGGGTGAAGGGAATTCTGGGCATTGGAACGGGTGGCTGAGATGGTGGCTTTGGCCCATGGTAACTGTGGGGCCTGTAAGAAGTCCTTTTGTGCGCATAGAACTGGTTAGTATAGCCTGATTACAGCCGCCTCCACTGTTGCTAACAGACGTAGTCCAAGTGATTGTGGATAGCTTGACGGGGCCTTTTGAATCACTCGGAACGCCTGTCCGGCATCTACACAGTGATCTGCGTCTATCATATGGGCAAGAATAGAGATGATGAGTTCTTTATTTGGCCTTTTCCTAACCGTGCTGGAAAGTATTCTCTTATTCGTTTGAAATAACTCTGACTCGTGCGATCAATATATTCTGCCCCACAGGAGCAGGTGAAGGAGTAAATATACGTGGAAGTGGTCTAGGCTGGCAGTTTTTATTTGCCCTCACCGTGTAGGATGGGACTAAGAATAGTACACGGGCGTCAACTGCTGGAAAGGTGCGTGATGCTGTTTGAGTTAGGCGGCCTCTTAGAAGTTCATTTGGCGTATCCCCTTGAAACGGGACCCTGGTGAAAAGCTTCTTCTTTTCTGCCGTCAGCTTTGGGAGCTTTGGTGGTCTTTAGACCATGTATTTAGCAATTAATTAACTCTAGTTTTGCCTTGCCTTCTTTAATTTCCGAAGAAATTAATGCCCGAATTTGGAGTAAATTCTTCGGAACCTATGTTTTCAGTATGGCATATAATTGCATAACTGTATAATACTGGTTACTTGTTAGCGTTTTGTGAATATTACGCGGTGATACCGCAGTAGCTGATGGATTTCAGCTCAAATCTTCATATCAACTTTTGGACCGTGCCTGTAAAGGTCTGTTCTGGAGAATTTACTCCAAGTTCACGCATTAAGTTCCCCGACAGTTAAAGAAGGCAGTTATAGGGGGGGTTGACAATCAACGAATCAGTGACCCAAGCGTAGATGTGGCTGCGCAGGGCTCTGTATGCCGGAGCCAGAAGGATACGTCGATTGACTGAGTTCTCTTCTGAGGCCCAGGCTTTAATCAATCCACGGCCTGTTTTGTTTCCGGCGTGGGCGATTATCTTGGCGGCTGCGAAGTTAAACGCCCGACTCGCCTCGAAGTTGTGAGCAGTCACTCTCGATCATTCCTCACTCCGTCGCACAGTCAGCTCGTGTTCGCGAAAGTTCGGTCCGATCATTCGTCCGGTCTGACCTGTGTACTTATAAATACAGTTTACGCACGAGATGCGATATACAACGTTTGACAGTTCCCTCAGATTTATTAGATCTTTAATTTTGGTATGACCTTCCTTCGCATGGCTGATTTGAGTCAGTGGACAATTCCAACACCCAGTTCCGCACCAATGCGCCCGGTCGCCTCTGACACGTCCTTTGTGTATGCCAGAGCGTGTTATCCCATCGGTGGTTTTTCCAGTGGGGTTCTCTGAGGCAAACACGTAGGTATCGGCTCATAACCCCCTCTGAATAGCCATTCCGCATAAATTGGTCCGGGTTACTGCAGTAAGTTTGGATCTAACCGAAGAGTGTCCCCACGTGGCTCCGTTTATCTGCCACCAGGCAGTTGCTTTGGAATCCGAGAAGCTGTGTGGTGTGTGCGTTGTTCTCCCATAAACCGCCACCTCTAGTTTACCGTTGGCACACCGATGATGGACAGTTACTGCTTTTTGTTCCTTCCTTGTGAAGTGAGTTGAACAGGTTGCGAAAATTCTGCAGCCTGTTCTTCCTGGCGAAAACAAACATGTCATCAACATAACAGCGTCAAGCTATCGGCTCCTGTTGGATGGAGGCAGTCTTTTCTAGCTTCTACAGGGCCATTTCTGCCCCCTAAACTGAACATTAGGGAGCCACATGTAGGTTCCCTGGTCTGCCCATTAGTTTCGCCTGCAAAAACTGAGAAAGTTTTCGGTCAAAAGTCGAACATCCCCATGAGACGTCCAATTTTGAGCGTCCTCAGTTAGTCTTGTTCCCCCCTAATCATACCGATACCTGGGACTCGGACAAATACCTCGATCCGTTCGTAAATAACATCATTTGTTACGTTCGAAATAAAAACCCGAATAAACACGGCTCAGTATCCACAGTATCGTCTTTCCCTTCAAGGGCTACTGTTTTCTAAAACGCTATTGGACAGTCTGGGGAGGATGGGGACGAGCGGAGATTTTCCCACCCGATCGCCATCGGTGCGGAAGTTCTACCCACGTAGCTCAGTCTGCCCTTCCGAGCTCTTTGCGCATCAACTCGACTGAAGCTACTGCGAACTTACGTGGCGCCGAGTAAGGCGCCACCGGGAACCGAAAAACTGCAATGGGAACACTCGGCTTATTGCGCATTTTACAAGAAAAGGAAGAAGAAAAAAGGCGAAACTTCTTCCATGAACTGCCAGTGAGAAAGGACTATTAATGAAAAAAGCAGTGGATTGATATGGCTGGAAGGATGAGTTCTTAGACCAAACTTGCAAGATGGCTTTTTGTTGACAGGCCGATGCGTCGGCATTTTGCACGGTCATTGATCCCTGAAGCGGGCCAGGCAGTAGATGCGCTGGACTAACATCGGGGCTAGATCAGAGTCCGGCAAATATTATCCAGAATGTACACCCATAACAAATGCCAACACTGGGGTGTGGTGTCAGGCCCAGTTACTGGCCGGCGTACGTTACGGACCAGGGGGTGTTGTGGCACGCGTAGATGCGGGTCTAGGCCGTCTGGTTTTCTTGATTCTGTCTTGACTCCGGATCCATGTGGAAGAGGAGGAGAGAGTAGGCAAGACGCTGCGCAACTCTACCATCATTGCAAACTAGTTCCTGCTCGAGACATTACTGGTGCGTAGCTCGGGGTCGCCTCTCTGCCAGGCTTGTGAGACCACATTCTCCGCGGCTGCATCATGTTGAAGATCTTTCCGCTCTCCATCGGCAATGGACGTGCCGGGTAATTAACACCTGGGTTAAAAGTCAAGCTCCGTATTTCTGGGTCTCCCGGTGTCTCGGTGTGGTATTTTGTGTAGAAGAGGACAGGAAATTTGAGAGGTTTAAGCGACGGGAAAATTTATTCCGACAGCAAATGACTGGAAGTCAGTGAACATTCGCACATTTATTTGGGAATGTCTCTGAATATGGATTTGAGTGAGAATCTGAAACGTCAGGCTAATAAATTTCTTGTTCCAGTGATCGCATCTTCGCCTTCTGAACTGCTACCTGGAACTCTCCTATTCGCTTCTATCAGCAATGTAGCCTTACTTTATCCAGGGGCGCCACGCCTGAATGCAATATTCTAACATCGTTTGGTGTTAGAAGCGAACAGGCGAGTTCCAAGTAGCAGTTCGGAAGATGAAGATGCGATCACTGGAACACATCGTTTTGTTTAATTTTCCTAACAGTCGACCCAACAGCTCTTCGTAGAAGTTAGGGAAGGATCTCCTGATGACTCCCAGGATACCCATAGCCTTACTTGCCATCATGGATCAGTGAGAGGAAGGTTTGAGAATGGACGTCATCCACACAACTAGGTCCTTTAGCTCGTTTATCAGCTCGAGTTGGTGACCTTCAATGAAATGCTGACATTCGAGTCTCATAGCTTTTCTCTAACTAGACCGCAGTCGGATGACTTGGCATTTATTGAAATTGAGGTTGAAAAACTATTCATCATACCACTGTTGCAACCGGTTTGCAAGTTCAGCGCATCCTCCGGTTTTTCTATCAAATCTCATATCTTCAGATCATCAGCGATCATTACCTTCTCACAGATCAGGCACTCAAGGCAGCTGTTCCCACATATCAAGAACAGAATAGGGCCCAGAACGCTTCCCTGGGGTACCTCGCTGTGGACGGTTTCTCGCTCCGATTTGGCGTCACTAGTACAAACACTCTGCCGTCCACCTGCGAGAAAGTCAACCAACCACCAGATTAAGTTGCCAGTCAGACCCATTAGACGCAGTTCAGATATTAGCCGCCTGTGTGGAACCCTGTCAAAAGTTTTGCTGAAACCAATGAAGACTCTATTTACTGACAAACCCATTTCTAAGGATTTCGTCCGGTTTTCTATGACTGTGGAGGGTTTAGTCAGACAGGATCGACCGCTTTCAATTCCACGTCGATGTGCACTAAGCAAGTGGTTCTCCTCCATTTGTCTCATCATTCGCTTTTTTATTATCTTCTTCATCAGTTTGCAACTGGTCTGAAGCTGCTTGGCGAGGTTCTCTCTCCGTCTTTATATATGGAACTTACGTTAGCTAGCTTCCAGTCAGTAGGCAGGGCCTTGCCTCCATCGAACTTTCGAAGATCTTAGAGAGCGGGGGGCAGTTGGTTTGCGATTTCATTCAGAACTTCTGCGGATACGTCATCCGGACTAGGAGATTTAGTGGGGAAAGAAGCTACAAAAGATTCCCTAAATTAATCTTAGTTCGCGTCATCTGATTAACTAGCCTTGACTATTGGGCGTGAAACACGCGATGAGTCACTCTGGCAGCCTAGAATGTCCGTTCTCTCATGGATAAACTAATGACCAACCGTTCAGAAGCGCCGATTTTCATGGACTGCTGCAAACATGTCAGGTAATAGGTAGAGAAAGTCGTCCTCAGCGAGACGAGTGCATGAGGTGTGGACGGGTTACGCCTTCTTCTGTAACTGCCGTCCGGTGTCGTATTCGTCAATGTAAACGACATGGGCGGGAAACTGCTCTTATTTCTACCACTATGTGGCTTCCACTTCTTCCTAGGATGTTTATGACAATCATTAATCAGTATCTTTCGGGCAAGTCATAAGGCCGAAAGACCCACTGCGACGGCAGAAAACGTCAGGGGTCGTTTACCGGATCTGGTGCATTTGCGGACAAAGCAATTACGTCGGAGAAACTAGGAGATTACTCCGGATACGAATGGTCGAGTACACAACAGCAGTGAGGCGGGAAGACACTAGCTCTCAGGTGGCGACTCATTCGACGGGACCCGGTCAAATTTTCAAGTTTCAAGAGGCCGAAATCCTACCAAGCGGTGGCAACCGCGTGAGTCGCGAGCTGTTCCAGTCATGGTTCTCAGAAGTGCAATTCATGAAAAACACCATTACCTCCCGTTACCGTATTCCGTACAGAGACTTCCCCTGGGCGGGGGAATCAGTCACGTGGGGAGGGCGCGAGCGAGCAACAACCCCAGTGATTATGAGTCAGATGGCCGAACAATCGTCAGGCCAGCATCCAACACGGATGATGACATCGCGGTAAGTAACGACTCGGAGGCGAAGTGACGTGCCGTCATCGTATCAATTACGACCACCAATGATGATCGTAAGAGCTGCTAATTATAGTACGCATTTGGTCTCACGGCAGTCACGTGCTATAAATAGTGCGCTCCTTGTGCCACTATTACCCTTATCTGCGACTCTCTGGTGATGGGTCTGAGCGAGAATCCGAAACCTCAGGCCAATAAATTTTTTGTTCCGGTGATCGCATCCTCATCTTCTGAACTGCTTCCTGGAACTCGCCTGTTTGCTTCTCTCATTAATTCGTATGTTCCGACAGTGAAAATACCGGATAGTATGAAGGCCAAAGATACGCCGCGGCCCGTTGTGTCTGTACCGAAAAGCGATAGGAGGGTTATTTCCGCCAACTACACTACATGGGGGGTACAGAATGCGCTAACTGGGAGAGAACGCTTGCTCTTCATGTGGTAAGTAACTGCAGTAATAACGGACGGCAACGGTATAGAGAAGGAGCCCACTTAGCTGTCAGTAGACTGTGGATCGTGTCATATGGGTTTTTATCTTCGCATACATTTGCAGGTTGTTGCTGAAATTACACTGCCAACAACAATTACTTCCCACGACCTCACACTTTAACTCAAAATTTGTTATTTTGTAAAATTTGTTTTTTTGTTTACTGTTTAATTACTACTCTCGTCTCCGTTGTCGTACAGTAGCGTAGGATAAGATTTGCGGCATAAATACTGGCAAGTTCAGTGTTCTCTTTCATTTTGTCAGCTTATTGTCTAGCATGCTGTCCCACCCATAAAACTCCATTGACCAACAATCACGTATGGCACGATCCACAGTCTACTGACAGGTATGTGGGGTCCTTCTCTATGCCACTGCCCAGCGGACTTCTACTACTGACTGCTTGCTAACAACAAAATCCCCCTCCCCTGTCCTCGCAGTGTGTTTTACCTGTCCAAATCAAAAGAACCGCGTGGATGCGCCTTAGCTCATGCCACCGACAACTATTGGACTTCGTTCCGGTCAGGATGGGAGACCACCGTGGCGTACTTGTGATGAAGGCAGTGAAGGATGCTGAAACCTGAAATGAGCAAAGCTTACCGGTCTCAAAGACAAAGAGAGACCAAAGTGCTCGGGTCCAAATTTTGACTAGTGCTGCTGTACGTTAAGAAAGTGTCGAAACCTACTAGACGTCGGAAAAATTTGTCTCGTGCAATCTGTGCCCCACGCGGTTATTAACTCTCGTGAGGATTTCGGCCTCCTCGAACTTGAGTGCAGAGCCGCGTCTAGTCGAATTTGCCGCGACTTGTGAGCTGGCGAATTTGCACCCCACTGTTGCTGCTGCGTGCATGACCACTAGCGTCTAGTTTCTCCAACGTAGATGCGTTGCTTATGATTGCGTCAGTTCCAATAAACGGCTTCAGATGCTCTTTACCATGGCAGCGAGTCTTTTGGCTTCATTAACGGTCATCTGATGGCTCTTCTTGATGTCCTGTTCTGTCGTAGGAACTATGGTGGCTTAACAAGCAAAATGCCCTGGCAAGCGAAAAGTACGACGCTTCTAATGAAGTAAAACAACAACCACTTACTCAACCACAAACTCGGTTAGATATAGGCTTGCTATACCGGCGTGTTGAGAAACATTGCAGGGAATCTGGAGACAGGGTTGCCGAAGTGCAGTACTTTCGGTGAGCAATCATCACCTGCAGCATGTCCAAGCGAGCTGAGAGGTCAGACTGCATATAGTCTGAACCTCAGACTGTTGTTGCCCGCCAGAATAGACACAGACCATCGACCATCCCACTGATGAAACATAAGGACGCTCGCCAAAATATCGGCGGTTATTTGTGAAATAAGTTGAAAGGATGGGAACTGAAACTGCTTTAGAGGGGCCGGATGAAAATCGTAAGCCCGCATACACGAACACAAACTGACAACTCGGATGCAAAACCCAAATTCTCAGTTTTTTAGCGTACACTGGAGGAACGGAACATACTTTCGACATTCGTGGAGCGACCATCTAAATTCGAGGTTGCTGAAAGGCAAACGACTAACAGTGGAGATATGGTATTCAGATGAAAAATCCATCAACAGGCACCTCGGCTTTCCCGCAGCTTATAAGTCCTGCACCATTACGTACACAAACACTAGCACAGGACAGCCACACAGGAGTCCAGAAGGCTGCGCAAACACGGACTGACGACGAATTCACACGACAGGCGAGATAAACTGCCGCCAGACCGAGCAACCTCCGCAGAGGCTCAACCACTCCCCATCGAGGTAATGAGTCATAACGCACGCAACTGCCAAGCCCGTTTAACATCCGGCAAAAGGCCGAGGCGCCAAAAGAAGATACGGCCGATTAGCCCCAGGGCTGACTAACTCGACATCCCAATAGCACTTTTGTCCCATTTCGCACATTCAACGCGCCGACAATGATGAGTCGACCAAGCTCTCCGAAATACCAGTAGTTCAATAAATCTGGTCTGATGAAGCCTTCTTCTTGCTTAACTTATCGTCCCGATCCTTTAACTCTGCAAATATGAAATTAGTCACTGTGCTGCTAACCGTAGTAGCTTCTGTACTCGTATTTTAATAATTGGTGTTGCAAACAAGATGCGATCACTGGAAAAAGAAGGTTATTAGCCTGACGTTTCCGATTCACTCTCGAACCCATCATCAGAGAGTCGCAGATGTGGGTATTGGAGTCGCAAAAGGTGCAGCATTTATAGCACGTAGCTGCTGTGGTGAGCTCCTCCGTACGTAAGAAGCGTCGCGGATGACGTCAGTCACCTTCTCACTATACTTTGAATTGGGGTTGCACACAGGCCAGACGCCAAAGCATGAAGCCGAAAAACTCTCTGCCACGGCAGGAAATGTCTAAAGCCGTTTACTAGAACTGGTGCAGTTGCGGACAAGGCACCTATGTCAAAGAAACTGTGAGATTACTCCGGTCGAACACAGCAGCAGTGGGGAGGAAGCAGGCTAGCTCTCAGGTGGCGGCTCATTCGACGGGACCCGGTCATATTTTCAAGTTTCAAGAGGCCGAAATCCTACCAAGGGGTGACAACCGCGTGAGGCGCGAGCTGTTCCACTCATGGTTCTCAGGCCTGCAATTCACCAACAGGCACAATTACCTCCCGCTAACGTACGGAGACTTTCTCTGGGCAAGGAAACTGTCACGTGGGGAGGGCGCGGGCGAGCAATTATCAGTGACAGTGAGCCAATAGGCCGAGCAACCGTCACACCAGCATCCGACATGGATGACGAAATCAAAGCCATTAACGACTCGGACGCGAACTGACAAGCTAGCATCGCATCACCCCCAGTGGTGATCGCGAGAGCTGATAATTATAGTATGCATTTGGTCTCATGGCAGTTACGGACTATAAATACTGCATTCCTTGCGCCTCCACTACCCTTATCTGCGACACTCTCTGATGCTGGGTTCGAGTGAGAATCCGAAATGTGTGGCTAATAAACTTCTTGTTCCGGTGATCTCATCTTCTTCAGAACTGCTTCCAGGATCTTGGTTATTTGCTTCTATCGGCAACAGCTGTTACAATAATAATTCCGAGGTTAGTGTACGAAAGTTACATACGTTGGTCCTTCTCAAAAGGAGTCAGACACTGAAGTTCAAAGAACATCTGAACGCGCCTTTCCCGACACGTACGATGGAGGAGGAAGAGGAGGGGAAGAAGAAGAAGAAAATGAAGGAGGAGGAGGAGGAGGAGGAGGAGGAGGAGAAGGGGAGGAACATCCCTCATTGTTGTCATCGTCTGTCGCAAGACTACGGTTGCCTAAAAGTCGGAGTATCCAGACAAACGAAAAATACGACGCATGTATTCAGCAACAACAGCAACGACGTCATCAGTCAGAAACGTAGTTGCATAAGGTTGTTGTGCCGACGTGCCTGAACAAAATGAAGTGAGTCGGAAGACAGGGTTGTGGAACTGACAAATCGTCGACGGGTACTTCGAGAGAATGGCTGTCCGGTACATGCATGAACGAAGTGAGAAATCAAATTCAACTGACTCCAGATTTTGACTAGCACTGCTGTACGTAGAGAACTTCTCGGAATTTGTCAACTGCGACGGGCCAGACGCCAAGTAACGATGCCGAAATGTCTCCTGTCGCTGCATGAAATGCGTCAGTAGTAGTGAAGATGCGATTCCCAGGCGGTGTGGCAGAAGAAAAAAAGAAGAAGAATAATAAAAATGGACGTTCGCCGGAGAGGTTCGTTTGAGGTCTGACGTTCTGGCTAGTGATTTTGCCGGGTAGGTTTCCGGATCTGGTACAGTTGCGGGCGAAACAACTAGAGTAGGTGAGCTTATTCATGAAATTTCAACCGAAATTTCGAAATGCGTTTTCTTTTCGAAAAGATTAATTAAGTAGGATTGTAAAACTAATCATCGTGCAGCATAATTCTATAACAAATCCCTCACCTCAGCATGCCGGCTTCCGAACGTACTTCTTTCCGGCTGCATGCAAAAACTATGCTTTGTAAAAAAATAACTACATATGTGGCGTGCATTTTTCTCATTGATTTGCGATGCCCTTAAAAATTCAAGTATATCTCATAGAAAACAGGCAAAACAATATTCACTCATTTGCTCATTCGGTAGATAATTGCGTCTTCTCTCAATTTTATACTCGAAGGAGGGACATAATTGTGGGACTTTTAAATAACGTGAAATGGCCGTTCATAAATCTTCATGTTTCTGCATTCACCAGTGTGGCTCGTAAAGTTAACAATATGCATCAAATCCACTGCTTAATTTATGAAACCTATATAGTCTCCCTTTATTAGCGTAGAGAAATGCACGGTTTTCCGTACGCGGCAAGTATACGGCTTGTAGTTTGGGAACCCTGAATGCAAGTGTAACAGCAGGTCGGGTTCAAAATTATTTGGGAATTGCAAAAGTTTTTGAAAACCGAATTATACCTTTTATTCAAATAAAAAATTGGAAGAAGACGTCATTTTCCACCGAATGAGCAAAAACACTAATGCTTTCATACATGTCTTCCATGGAATATAATTGGATTTTTAGGAGCATCGAAAACCAATGAGAGAAATGCATGCTACTCAAGTAGTCATTTCTTGCAGAGTGTAACTTTCGCATGCAGCCGGAACGAATTTTGTTCGGAAGCCGGCATGCTGAGGTAACTGATTTATTATAGAGCTATGCCGTAGGATGATTAGCCTTACAACCATACTCAATTAATCTTTTCGAAACGGAAACGCATTTCAGAATTTCGGTTAACACTTCTTGAGTTAACCCACCTACTGTAGCTGACTTTTACGGGCGTTTTTCGATTGCAAGGCTTTCATCTCTCCTCCATTAGGGCACCCCTAATTGAACCAAACCCTAAGTCTCCAAAGGACTTCCCTCCTGCAGAGGCTTTAATGTAGCGAAAGCTTCGCATTCCAGTCGACGTAATTCATCCCACGCCATTCGTGCGAAGACAACAGAAAGTTGGTCGTGAAACATTCCGCCCAAGGTCGGTGGAAAGACAATTCGACAGACGCCACTGAGCAAGGCGACATTCATTCAATCCGGCTGAGAAGATTTTGACAAATGCCTATAAGGGCAGTCTGGAATTGGTGGACGCTTGGGAGTGCTCACCGAAAGTGTTGGCGTCGTCTACGGGATTCTGGTCAGATCAGATATTTCGGTGATCTACGCCAGTCGGCTGAGACACAATAACGTACTAAATTCATGCCCAATTCTATCAATGGATCTACTACTGGGCACATTAGATTTGTTGAAATCAGGGCAAGAAACCGCAATCCCAGTTTCAAGACGATCTCTTCAAACACTTTGAACCCGCGGCTCAAATCCTACCATTCAGCTGACGTAAAGGCGTTGAAAAAACACGGTTGGCTATTGCGCTGCACGACGGCCTAACCACCTGCTCACAACCCGTCCTAAAGATCCGCCCACACGCCGTGAGCGTGCTGATATCGTGCCAGCAACCAATCAAATGAGTCAGAAGTTCAGCCGGCACGCTATCCACTCAGGACCAGTAGCTGATTGGTCCAATTTCAGTTCGACCTTGAAAACTTCATATGCCCCTTTTATCACCCTACATACTTTGTTAGAATATCCCGATGCACTTATTTTCTTCCGCTCCTGCTGTTGAGTTCTGATTTAGCGACTCGGTCGAGGACAGTTGTTAGACGGGCGACCATCGGAACGTGCGGCAAGGTCACAACCAATTCTATGTATCTAACCCCTAATGGAGACTAAAAATGATGTAACTTGGTGACATTTTTCTCACGGAGTAAAGCGAGTCATATTACGAAGCGATTAGAGATCAGCAAAATCGGTCAGTTGTAATTGCCTTCTCGGTGAGTGGCCGGCGACCGGGTGATTGTCTTCCTCCGTCAATGTGCCACGTTGAATGGTCAACCCCTCAGAACGACGTCAGAATTCCAGGGTGGGACGGGAAAGTCAAAAGCTTGCCTGGGCCAAAACTAATTTGGGGACTGGCTAGTATGCGTGGGCAGGCCATGCTTTCAGTAGCAGCACGATAACGCGGTCATAGCATCTGTTTTGAACCGGGCAGGGGATGGGAATTGCGTTTTTTGTCAGTTTTTTGTATCGAAGCCATTAAGATGGTAAGGGAGCGTGCCAGACTGTCGACCTATCGGATTTACTCTGCCCATGCGTGCGCTGCTTGCCTGTACAATGTTACATGCGTCCGTGAATGACTGCGCGCCTTTGGGATGCATGCCGCAGTAGGGTCGAAATAAATGAGTAGAAGGTTTACTGACGACAACTTACTTGGTAGCGGAACCCACCTGCTTGGTTTAATTGCTTGACCGAAATTATCTGTTTTGGTTTGTCTTGGGCGTAGAGCCTGATGTTCATTTAGTTTCACCGCAAGTCGCCTGCGATACGGACATCATTCCATCGGCAGAAAGGAAAGTAAAAAAACAGCACTGGGATGTTGCTTTATCAGAAAAATGCAGTCCATATTTTCAACCACTAAACTCATCAACCGACAGCACAGAAAGGGGGGATGTTTCAGAACTCAAAAGGGCCAAATTACTGGGAGCCGCCCTTACCGACTTGTTAGCACGCCACCTTAACGACACGCCCAGACAGAATGCCCGTTGATATCGCGTCAGTCGCGGGCAAGGCTTCCAGTTGGGCGTCACGTCAAGAACGTAACACAGACTTCCACTGTAACGATGCCGAGCAAGAAGCCAACAATTTGCAATTAATGGCTAGTCCCATGCTAGGCACTACTAAGCGAAGAGTTCTGCACTGCAGGATTTAGTACCGCCGACTTAAGTGTCGGTCCTCTCTCTCGATCGTACATTTGCAGTAACACGAATCAAGTGCCAGATGGAGGAAGATAAGCACGCGGAGTCCCCTATCATTCTCTATGTCGCTATTGCTCCTGCAGCCGTACAGTTAAAACGCGCAAAAGAGCTATGTTCGACTACACGAACTCAAATTAGCGGTTTGGTAGGTGAAACATTGTTTCAGGTCACTCCCTGCACTGTGGAGCCTGGCCTCAAGCCTGCTCGCGCTGATACAATTATGATGCACCCGATAAATATCAAAACAGGCCAGGAGCTATTCGGGCCTGAACGCCGCGTTTTGATTGCATAGAGCGACATATTGAACCTTCTTCTTCTTGTCAGGCTTTGTGGCCTCGTTGCCAACTGGTGTGACCCCGATTTTTCCTTAGTGGCCGTTCGAGTGCAGCTCTGTAAACGCCATTCGTATTTTAGTGTTTTTCATTGACTCCGAGTTTCGGCCCCCGCACGAGTCCACAAGTTCAGGGAAATAAGAGCCTACAAACGCGCGTGGGTACCCATTGACATCTACCATTTAATGTTCTTTCGGTGACCGTGGTTTGCTCAGTCTGTGGCGGTCAAGGATGTGAGATCAACTTAAACCACACACACAATAAGTTCGTTTCCTCTAATGACAGAAGTCAGGGAGCTGTGGGAACTAGTTTATTCTGTACACAGGGCAGGTTGCCGTAAGTTGGCTGTTTGCTTGCAACAGAGAAAAGCGTCCGTTCACGGAGAGCGTCAGTCGGGGTGTGTTGTTTACGCGGGTGTGAGTGTCTGAGTGTTGGTCGTGTGATTGGACAAATTAGGGGAGGAATGGAGGGCGCATACTCACAAGGCCTCACGGGAATCAAGCCAGAGCGTTCGACGCGCGTTAGGTGATACTAGTTTGTGAGGGCAGCCGGGAGTCACTGCAGCTGGACAGGAGGGGCCCCAGTTCTAGCCGATGTGGGTGGTCGTGTGTCAGCGGCCTGTCAGTGCTTGTCGCGGCCATCGACCGACAAAAGGGAGCCGGAGAAAAGGGGAGCTGGAGCGGCTGCTACAAGTCTACATCCGATAAACTTCCTATTCCGTGGAATTGGGTCCAGCTGTCCGTGATTGAGGTTCTTTATCTATCTTGCCAGTTAAATGAACTCACGACAGTAAGGGGAAGGCTTGAGTAAAGCCAACACTCCAGCCACCTAAACCACGAGACGTTACTGGAAACCGCGAATTTAATCACATTTGGATCAAGTTACGCACCCAGCCTACTGCAACTTTTGGTCAAAATAAATTATCCCTAATCTACCAAGACACGTATGAATTACGTGAGCCTGGTAATCATCTGGCGAATACTTGATTGATTACTTAGGAAATGCTGTTTGGTCAGTCAGCTTAGTGGATCCCATAGGTTGCAGCAGGATTGGCAGGTAACTTAACTCAGTTGTGATAAAGTATACGATTCCCAGTAAGGCCTCGTGGCTAAGGTGGTCAGAGCTTTGCTTGTACTCACGCCTTCTCCTTGCTGTTGTGAGTGCGGACCACACCAAGGTCGCTGAGTTTTTCACAGTCGGCCCAAAATAAATTATTCAAGGTTTAACAAGACCCCTATTGATTTCCTTTTCGTTTTATTTTTTCTCACAACAGCCTGTTTTATGGAGACGGGAGCAGAAAGGAGTCACGACCTGAAACGCGCGTCATAGAAGGACAAGGTGGTTGCAAAATGCACACTTGAAATCAGCAATCCGATCAGTGTGTTCTGCATGACCGAGCGGTCGCTATGTCATTTCTCATGCGTGCAGTCCGTTCATACAGCGCTGCATTTTTTCGTTTATTTATGCAGCTTATGAAGTATACAATAAGGTCCACATCCATTACAAAATATGGCAATTCTTAGATGACATCTTCCCAATGGCTTAAAGGCACATATGTTATTCCGCGCGCGGAAAGTATTCAGCATGTAATTAAGAGACCCAAGTTCAACTGCGGGCCGGATTCAAAATTATTTGGAAATCGGAAAAGCTCTTTAAAACCCAAAGCTTTCCTTTTTACGCATACGGTTTGAAAAAAACGTACTTTTCTACCAAATGGTTACGGTCCATGGCAATTTCTGTTATAATTCAACTTAAGGAATCCTTTCTAATTGAAAACACATCTTTAGAGCCGTCAAAGACAGACAACTAGGGTCCTGTGCGTGACTTTTCGAAGAGCCACATTTAAGGCTTCATCCTTGCGCCCTATCGGTTATTTTATTCGATTAAAGATAATTTCCAACGTTCCGCATATCCCTCTGCTCAGACAAAATCTCACATTATAGTGCCTACTAAAACTAAACAGTAGCACGTGATTGCATTGTCAACGCTCTGGTAACGTAAACTACTACACGCTGCCTTAAGTCCGGTTACACGCGAATTATTAAAATGAACCAAAACTTCATCTGACTTCAAATATTTCTGGGCAGTTCGTGTGCATATTTAAAATCGCCCGTCTTTATTTATTTTGGGAAGTTAGTAGCCACACTCATCCGCTGAACTGTGTGCGCACAGCCTTAATAGGCGGTATTTGTGCGGCAACTGTTCTACTTTTAATTTCTTATACGTGCACTCACAACTATCTTTACGAAGAATTAGAAAAGTCTCACATTTATTCCTCGAATTTAACCTTTCATTAGTGATCATCCTTGACAGGTCTCAGTGATCAGCGGTTTCACAAGCACATTCGTGTCATGCCTACACAATGACTGCGAAATCCTACAGTTTGGTCAGGCGCTAGCCCCGTCACATCCGAGTTTAATACTTCCTTGCTCCTCCTTATGGACTGTTTTGTCTCCCACTAGGATTTGAACATGTAAATACTAAAAATCAGCCAATTATCACTACTCATCTTAATCGAAACTCGCATCTAGAAGTTTATGATTATGTCACAGTGTTTGGACGAGAGCAACAGCCCCAAGAACGGGCTGTACTGGAGGCGGATTGAGCCAAAGAGGGATCAGATCGGCTCACGGCACGCAATAATCAAGCTGCGCAGAACCCGAGGGGGCCCATAACTGGCAGTTCAACCGTCGGGCCCCATGATGTCGACGGTGTGCATTATAGCAAGACGAAGCAGGCACACTGACTTGCGCGTCAGTTAGTCAACAGTTAGAGTTTTCCTGTGCAGCATCTACCACACCCTCTTCCCCTCCTCCACCTGGGCCCGATGTCACGACAGAGTCAAGAAGACCGAATGCAGGGGGCCCAGGTAGCTGACACGACCTGGCGTACCGCCACACCCCCTGGTCCACAACAAACACTTGACCAGGATTTTAACCATTAAAAACAACAATACAACGGGTCAGAAAGACGACGAGGATGACTAGGTAGCCATGCTCACGACCTGTATACCCAGCGGGAACGCAAACCCATCTACCGGCAGGGAACCAGGTGTCAGAGAACCGCAAGCGCACACCAGGTTGTGCGGGCCACGATTTGTTACGTAATAGCATTTCAGACGCTCACAAACTTGAAGGCCGAACATATAGCTACTGCCGTACGCGTGTGGTGGCACCCCATAAGTAGGCCTTCAAGCCACACAGTTCGACCGTCGATTCCGACGATGTCCACTGTGTGCTACACAGCAAGGTGAGAGCAGGGACGGTGACTTGCGCGTGGAATTAATTCAAATGATAGTGAACCTGCACAGCATATACCGTACTCTTTTCTCCCTACTCTCCCCCCTCCTCTTTCATCACCTGTACCCCGTGTCAAGACGGAGTCAAGAAGACCGGAGGCGGGGGGAGCGCAGGTGGCTGGAACAGCCGGACCCGCATCTAGGCGTGCCACCACATCCCGTGGTCCACACACCAATTTACGAGGATTTTAAACAGCAACAAAAACAACACCACGACGGGTCAGAAGGGCGAGTATGACTGGAGACCCATGCTACCACCTGTATATCCAGCGGGAGCGCAAGCGCATCTACCGGCAGGGAATTGCCAGTGCATACCAGCCTGCGAGGGTCATGATTTGCTGATACTTGCATAACACACGCATTCAGACCTTTTGACAGGCCTTCAAGCCACGTCGGGCATTGCGCCCATTCCCCTCATCAGATGCTTAATCAGCTCAGACAGCCGGCTGGTGCATGGGACATATAATAAACCTGATGCGAATGGAGTTCCTTTAAGTGATATGATGGGCGGAAGGGGAGGGCCATCCTGATCTACTTTTGGGAGGCCGTCTCTCGCGCTCTCGTCACGCGTCGGCCGATAGACGACATATCACCAGAGCTCTGCATTGCCAGTAGAGCCGCACTGATTTCGTGTGTCGGTATTCTTACGGGACTGGACCAGCGTTGACTCTATAACCGATGATCTTTCAATAAGCTTTTGGCCTTCTGTAGCTAGTCTGTACGGTCCGGCACGACAGTATAACGCACCTCATTCATAGGCGCGATAAAGAGGTCTTTGTCGATACAAGCGAGGATGCGGGTTCCAGGAAATAGCTGATAAGAAGTAGAAGCGATCGCTGGAACGAGAGCTTTATTCGCCCGACTCTTCGAATTTTCGCTTAAACGCATCATCAGAGACAGTGACAGAAACGGGTGATTCGTGCACAGGAAGTTGCAGTATTTATAGGATGCGGTTTATGTGCTAATGTGTACCTATGATGAGTAACCGCTCCTCCCTTCATCGAGATTGTTGACGGCTGGTGCGCTAACTGCTTAACGGCCGGCATGCAAATTGTTAATTTCCGAAATCTCATCACCCGTGTTGGATCCTGGCGTGATGACTGCTCGGCCATCTAGCTCACTGGCCCGCATGCTCCCCCCCGGTGGTTAGTTTCATTGGCCAGACTATGCCCCAGCACGGAATATGGGATGGGGACGTCGTTGCACTTGTTGATAGACTGAGTTTCCACGAACCATGACTCAGGCAACTCCCGTTCCAAGCGACTATCATCTCTTGCAAGAATTTTGGCCTCATCGAACTTGAATGTGTGACTGGGTCTCGTCGAATAGGCCGCAACCTGTGAGTGAGCGTCATTTCTCCGCACGGCTGCCGTGTGTTCGGCGATTCGCGTCCGGATCAGTCTTCCAGTTTCTCCAACGTAGCTGTTTTGCTCTCAACAACACCAGATCCGGTAAACAACTCCAGATGTTTCTTGCCGTGGCAGCGGGTCTTTCGGTTTCATTACCTGGAGCCTAATGGTTGCCTCCGGTCTGTGTGCACCTCCGACACCAAGTGGTGCGAGAAGGCGACTAACGGCCTCGGGGAAGTACTTGATGTACGGGATTGCTCGCCAGAATTTGTGATCGGTACCATTTTGTCGCACGTCCCGTTTGCTCACGCACCGGTTGACGAAGTTGCGCGGGTAACCATTTTCTCTGAAAACCCATCGAAGATATTAAACTTCGGCAACTTTGTCTTTCGGTTCACTGCAGTGCGTCTAAGCACGTCCATACAGCGTCCTTATACAGCTGCGTTTGTGGCAGATTGGGTGGCTGCTGTTGAAGTTCAGTATTTCATTCGCTTTCGTCGATTTCCTGAACACTTTGGTCTTTAGGCCACCACAAGCTTTGAGACAGACGAGGGCATCAAGAAATGCCAGCTGGTTATTTTCTTTCTCCTCCATCGTAAATTGAATGTCAGGGAAGACGCTGTTGAGACGTTCTTTGAACGTTAGCACCTGATCCCGTTCGATAACGACGAGGGTATTGTCCACATACCCAGCCCAGAATTTCGGTCTGTGGTGCTGGAAGCAGTGACTTTAACGGTTGCAGGACCGCCTCGGCGATGTATCCCGAAATCGGTGAACTCATTGGTGTTACCTTCACCTGCTCGTAGATTGTTCCGTCAAACCTGAAGTACGTCCTAAGAGAGAACTTTGGGACTTGGGCATGTTCGAGATTATTGGCCGTTTCATTGTATTGGCTTTGTTGGAGTAGCTCGACTGTCTCGACTGCCAGACGTGACATCAAAAGGTATCACGGCTTCTTTTCACAAGAGACTTGTCCACTTAATGGGTTCGAGCAAGAATCCGGAACAAATCTCTTGTTCCAGCGATCGCTTCTACTTCTTATCAACGAGGTCTTTGATGATCACGGGGCTTCGCAAACGTTACGAGCTTAGAGTCATTGGCATGAAAGATGGTCAACTGATGCGATGAATTGGTCTCCATGGGAGCATTTTGGAGTAAGTGCAGGACTGAGAATCAGGTCGCAATGGTTCCTTCTTAATGTGGTCATTGTGACACCCCCACCCACATGAGATCCAAGCCGTCCCGTGGGGCCAGGTCGTGTGTGGAACGCACATACCAGCTGCTTAGCTGCGTCCGGGCCCACCTCCGATAGTCTGGATCTTGTCTTGTTATCACAGCAAGGCTGGAGAAGGAAGAGGTAGAGCGTGGTAGGTGCCGCGCAAGTCCTCCGTCGTTATAAACCAATCCACGCACAACCCACGGCTGCTGCGCCTACTTCGTGGGGCGTCCCGTGGATGTCATCGCGTCGGATAGATGTGATCTAGGAAAGTTAACTCAATATAAAAAGCTCTCTCTACGGTTCAGTCTGCATGCCTGTATTCAAGGCAGGAAATCTCATAAGATAAGCAGTCAAACAAGAGATCCTCTGATAATCACTCATCGTGCAGATTTCTATTTATCTAGTCCCGTGTTCCCTTTGTTCACGGCAAGAGATCTACAGTAGGTGTGCTAAATCATGAAATGTTAACCGAAATTCCGAAATGCGTTTTCGAGTCAAGAAGATTGCTTAAGTAGGGTTGTAATATTAATTACCATGCAACATAATCCCATAATACTTTAGTTACTACAAGATGCCAGCTTTTGAAAGAACTTCTTTCCGGCCGCCTGCAAAAAGAGGCTACTCAAGTAGTATGAATTCTTCTCGTTGATTTTCGATGCTCCTGTAAATTCAAGTATTTGTCATAGAAGACTTGCATAACAATATTCATTCTTTTATATATTTGATAGAAAACTACGTCTTCTTCATATTTTATACTGGACGGAAGGGCATAATTTGACTGTAAAACAACTTTCTAATTATGATATTTTTAAAGCCGTGAGATGCCCGTTCATAAAACGCCGTGTCTATGCATTTACCAGTATTGATTGCGAATTTTACAATATGGCCCAAATTAACTGAAAAATTCTATGAGCCCTACGTGGTCTCACCTTGATACCGTAAAGAAATGAATGGTATTCCGCACATGGAAAATATACAACTTGTAGTTTGGAAACCCGGAGTGCAAACGTAACGGCATAAAAGACTTGCATAAAAATATTCATTCTTCTACATATTTGGTAGGAAACTACGTCTTATTCATATTTTGTGCTGAAAGGAAGGGCATAATTTGGTTGTAAAAAAAGTTTCTAATTATGATATTTTTTAAAACCATGAGATGTCCGTTCATAAAATATCGTGTCTCTGCATTTACCAATGTTGCTTGCAAATGGCTCAAATTAACTGCCAAATTTTATGAACCCCAGGTGGCCTCCTCTTAATACCGTAATGAAATGAATGGTACTCCGTACATGGAAAATATACAACTTGTAGTTTGGAAACCCGGAATGCAGAGTCGTGCTCAAAATTATTCGGGAATTGGAAAAGTTTTTTTAGAACCCAATTATGCACTTTCATCCAGTACAAAATATGAAGATGTAGTTTTCTACCAAATATGTAAAAAAATGAATATTTTATGCAAGTCTTCCATGACAAATATTTGAATTTTCAGGAGCATCAAAAATCAACGAGAAGAATTCATACTACTTGAGTAGCCCTTTCTTGCAGGCGGCCGGAAATAAATTTTTTTCAAAAGCTGGCATCCTGTAGTAACTAAAGTATTATGGGATTACGTTGCGTGGAAATTAATATTACAATCCTACTTAAGCAATCTTCTCGAGTCGAAAACGCTTTTCGGAATTTCGGTTAACATTTCATGAGTTAGCACATCTTTTTTACAAGGCGTGCAGTGCCGGCAGTAACTGAAGATACCTTCCAAAATGTTCAGCATCCTGCCCCGACGAAAAGCACGTGACGGTACATTTTCGATTTGCGTGCTTGGTATGTAAGGAAGGATAGACTGGCGACTTCGAATCTTCCACCAATTTTGTGTGTACGATCAAGAATATTTTGGCGTCTTGTTGAGATAATTAATGAAAGTGCAGGATTAGCCTCGGTCAAAACAGCGCGATCCTTCTCTCTGCCTTTCTCTGATAGTTATGATTCGGAAGCAGTCTCATATCCATTCGTAGCGGTGGCGGGAATCGTGCAGACATATTTCGAGACATAGGTTACACATGCCACCGAAATATTGATCGATTCCTATTCACCCACGGCAGCCATTTCTGCGCATTGCACGTAGTGCCTTGTGATTTTAGTAAATACTTGCGAAGACGCACACTGTTCGCAGCTTCCAGACAGAATCCGGTGTTAAATCCCCAACTCCAAGACCTCTGTCGTAAGAAAAGAATTACCAATTAATGCTTTCCTTGTCATTTTCTTACTGCAGTGGGGGGGTTCGGATTTTTAATCGTTGTACTCTGTTATTGTAGCTTTTAGCCCTTAACCAAAACTTCACCACTAGGTAGCAGTTTAGACTCTATTTACGGCTTTACACGAAATACTCACATAACAGGTGAACGTCACTTGGCAGCCGACGAGTTTACAGTAGGTGGGCTAACACATGTAATGTCCACTTAAATTCCGAAATACGTTTTCGCTTCGAAAAGATTGATTAAGAAGGGTTGTAAAACTAGTCACCTGCAACATAATTCTACAATATTTCAGTTAACCTAGGATACCGGCTTTCGAATGAACTTCTTTCCGGCTGCATGCAAAAACCATACTCTGGAAAAATGACTACTTGCGTAGCAGGAATTTTTCTCATTAATTTTCGATGCCCCTCAATGTCCAATTATATTTCATGGAAAACATGCATAAAAATATTCATTCCTCCGCTCATTCGGTAGCAATTTACGTCTTCTTTCAATCTTATACTCTAAGGAAGGGTAAAATTCGCTTTTCAAAAACTTTTCCAATTCCTGAATAATCTTAAACCCGCTCTATCGGCACACTTGGATCCAGGGTTTCCAATCTACAAGCCGTATATCTTCCGCGTACGGAAGACCACACAGTTCTCTACGGCAATAAAGGGGAACCATATAGGGTTCATGTGATTTAGCAGTGGATTTGCTTCATATTGTTAACTTTGCAAGCTACATTGGTAAATGCAGAGACATGACGATTTATGAACGGCCATTTCACGGTATTTAAAAGTCCCACAGTTAGAAACTTTTTTGAAACCGAATTATGTCCTCCTTTCGAGTATAAAATTGGAAGAAGACGTAAATTGCCACCGAATGAGCAAAAGAATGAATATTTTTATGCATGCTTTCCATGAAATATAATCGGACGTTTAGGGGCATCGAAAATCAATGAGAAAAATGTATGTTATATGACTAGTCATTTTTTACAGAATGTAGTTTTTGCATGCAGCCGGAAGAAAGTTCCTTCAAAAACCGGCACCCTGAGGTATCTGAAATATTATAGAATTATGTTGCAGGCTGACTAGTTTTACAACGCTGCTTAAGTAATCTTTTCGAAACGAAAGCGAATTTTGCAATTTCGGTTGACATTTCATGCGTTAGCCCACCTACTGTAAGTGTGAACAGTGCGCATACACACGGTGTTCATAGGGGGCGCTGTGGGCAGAAAGCGCAGATCTGTATCTTAGGAAAAAAAGGAAAACCACTGGGTGAATTAAGTTTGAATTCAAGATGTCCAACGATCTGATCATAAAGAACGCAAGCGACGTGAGGGTTGGCCTGATGCGGTAAAATAAACAGGAGGGTCAAAAACAGAGAATGAGGGTGTTTGAGGTCAGCACTTCTGACACTTCGGTAGGGTTCCTCAGAACAACGATCACACTGCTGGCTGCTAACTATCAATCAATTGCTACACCTATTACCATCGTCTGCAATGAGTGTGGGGACTTTTAACGTTATTGGCAGTGTGTGGCAGTAATGACAACTGCACCCCATAAATACTGCACCCCTCGTTCGAGAATTAAATCAAAACGTCAGGCAACTTGAATTAATGTTCCAACCATATAGATCCCTTCTTCCTATTCGATAGTCTTTTACCGTGTTGCGGACAGAATTGACATGGCGGCATTCTGATACTGATTTGACTTTCGCCGATGAGTATAAGTGTGAATGATCCACAGGCGTTCTGTGTACGAAGATGGCGCCTTCACTTGGAGAATTTGGCTCTTGACGTTGACGAATATCTATATCTACTTGGAGCAGCTGGCGATAGTTAAGGTTTTCGGTCGTTGAAGTCATCCCGTCACGAAACATTGAGACCGATGCCATTGCCGGCCAGATCCTTAACGACAGATAGCCGTTTGCCATTCCTATCCTGTACAGAGAAGACGGTTGGTCTGACTTTACCCCATTTTTTCACTTCGTCAGTTGGCCACCACGGGTCTGTCCTAACGCAATGGCGTACCCGCACAATGTCCAGTAAGCCACGACTTGAAAATTGGCGTAACAACTCCTCGTTGCTGCTGCATGTTCGGTCATCCGCGTCTAAAAGTCCCCATTTTGTCCAAAGTAACCGTTCTGTGCGGGACTGAAGCAGATTCGGTAAGCGACCGTGTCCTTTCCTTGTAGTAGCTGCAGGCCATTCGGCTTGAAGATTGTCTCTGATTAGTGTACAACCTTGAATTCAAGTAGCCTAAGAAGACGACCTACAACATCCTAGTCGCTGTTGGCGTGTGGGTTAGCACTGTTTTTAGCGCCAGGATCGGCGACTCAACTTTCCGAGTCAATATCACACCTATAGCCAATACTGGTAATTGGATTGCGATAAGTAGCTATTTGGATGCGGACGATCAAGTAGTCATCCCATCAAGTATAAGCAGCCGCAATAAATGAAGGGCTTTTTAATTTATTGGGTGTTTCGGTGCATAGTAACTATATCTCGTAAATTCTGTTGCCTCTATGCGCTGACTCTCTCTACCTTTTATTGTGCACGCAATACCTTTTTGCAGGTAATGTTGATTTGACGACATTTTTACACTGAGTTGGTGAGTATGTGGTCGTGTGTGGAAAAGGGGTTGTGTTAAGGAATTTGTTGTACTTGTATTGGCTAGCATTGATTCTGACTCCCCAGCTCGAGACACCATGGGACCGCGAACTATTGCGACCCGGTCGTCGGTCATGCCCTTAGTGAATACTCGGCAGACTCAGTTCCCCGCCACGCCTGATTACACGATATCTGTTCTTGTCCTTAGCAGACAATTACCACGACGGCTGGGCTAACTCGGACAGGAATTAGGGGAGATGGCGTCGCCAACCAAGCCAAGTGAAACATCGGAACTTCCGTGCATCGTCTGAAGGACGTATGATTCTGCTCGCCAGTAGAACTACATTTTCGAGAGGCTGTCAGTGATCTGAGGCTGACGCTGTCAGCAATCCCTGACTACTAATGACAGGAAGAGTCAAAGAGCTTGATCAACCAGCACAAGCGCCGCGCGGGGAGGAAACTCCTGCAGGCTTAAGTCCGTTCATCAAAACAAATAGTGCAGTTAAAGAAAAGTTGCCAGATAGTTAAAGGCAAGTTAGTCTGGCACCGCGACACAGCAATATTACCTAAAGGAACCGGATGTCTCTCAACTATCAGTGCAATCCTGCAACAGGATCTCTTCGACCTCAGGATTTCACGACTGAGCCTTCGGCTTCCTGCTGACTTCGTACCGAACCCACCGACCCTCTCGGAACGCTTACCTTGTATATGATTGGGCTTTTGTTTATAAATGAGGCTGAACAGTCATGGAAAGTAACAGTAACAGTAGGAGGACTCAGCCCCCTTCTGCTACTGACTGCTGCCTTGAGGTGGCATGTGGCCACCACAAAAACAAGCAGGTCAGCGTCTGTCACCGACTCGACAACTGAAACTGCTGTAACGCACCCCCCCCCTCCGCACTTTAGACCGACTGTCATCAATCACGAGAGTGAACTGTCAAACTGAGTCGCAAAAGAACAGCGCGAGACTGCTATCAGCTTCTATTACACCTGTCTCGTCTATCGGAGCCTCGCTCTACAGTGAAGGAGGTCGTGGTGGAGACAACCGAATTTCTCCGGGAGCTTGCCGTAGATGGAAGGCGGAGAGATTTCTCATTCGCCGCTTCTAATTCCTCATATGGACCTCTACTTTACTTTGTCAGTCCACATCGGTGGCACGAAACAGGGGGTGCGTATGTGAAGGCACTGCCAACTGAAAACTTCGAGTAATAAAATTGGCTATATATATGCATATATCAACATGAGTAAAGATTCGAGGTCCAGATAGATTATCCCGTACATAATCCTCAAAAGAAGGCGAAGAAAATGAGGCGATGCCACGGACCACACTGTATTGGTGCTGAAGTTTCGGAAACTTCCTCGTTTCCATCATCAGAGCAGTGGTTTCACACTTCTGAAGGGTCGACTCGAAGGATGCGATGAAATCTTCCGGTCGAGCATCTCTTGTGTTGAACTTAGTGTCATAGGAGAAAACCTCCGGCTGCTGCTGTGTAAGGCGACGAGACGAGAGGTTTTGAACCAGGACACCGCCAGGAAAGAGCCCTATTTGTGGACGTATTCTTTCGAACTCCTCTAGCAATTGGTTATCGCGCAACCTGCGGTGGCAAAGTGCATTGGGGAGTATTGTCGATTCTAGCATTTGCAGATCGTGTGCGGTGACTATCGACCGGCATGCGGAAATATGCTGTTCTATCGCTCGTCGGTAATAACGGATGCGAAAGTGGCAGTCTTGTATCAAGACTCAGATCACTTTCTTTAAATCTGCCATTGTCCACTGGCAGAGGTCAGGCATCGCTGACAGGCTCTATCGAGTCGGCCCTTCAGAAGTGTGAAGCCAACGAAGAGTACAAACGTTCCATGCGGCAACAAGTGTCAACTCTCCTCCTCCAGCACAAACCCCAAAGGGTGATTTCCGAAGCAGAAGAACGAGAACTTCTGAGAATGCGGAAGATGAGGGATATCGTCACCCTGCCCGCCAACAAGGGACGCTCGACGGTTGTCATGGACAAGACCGAGTACACGGCGAAACAGGAAGGTCTGTTGGAGGACGAAGTTGCCTATAAGCTTTCGGAGACTGGCGGGTTTAGGAGGTACTTGAACAGTGTAAACAAGGCGATAGACAAGTTAAGGAAGGCAGGGACCCTCAAGAGGCAGGAAGCACTGACCGCAAAAGCCACCGATGTCGCCATGGCGCGCTTCCACGGTCGGCCAAAAGTGCATAAACCGGGAGTACCTCTACGCCCCATAGTCTCATTACGCGGCAACCCGACCTTTGGACTGTCGAAAGGGCTTTACCAACGATTCCGTTTCCTGACTAAGGATTCTGAATGGACGGTGAAATCAGGTGAGCAGTTTTTGAGGAGTATCAGGCATCTAGAAATAGAGCCAGACGAGATGATGGTGTCGTTTGATGTGGTCTCCTTATTCACCTCCATTCCAACCGACCTGGCCCTCAGCACCATTGACGAGCTTCTCCAGGAGAAGAACGATGAAACTAATCAACGGCTTAAACGAACGCACGTCTTCGAACTCCTGGAATTGTGCCTTAGAACCTTCTTCATTTTCAACAACCGGGTTTACGAACAAAAGAAGGGAACACCGATGGGCTCCCCGCTGGCTGGACTGATTGCCGAGGCTGTTCTGCAGAGGCTCGGGCGACTGGTCTTCCGTTCGTACTACCCAAAATTCTGGGCCAGATACGTCGACGACACATTTGTCGTAATCAAGAGGAACGACGTTCAGGACTTCAAATTCTTGTTGAACTCAATATCCCCCGACGTCCAATTTACAATGGAAGAGGAGGACAACAACCAGTTGCCCTTCCTTGACGTAAACGTCACAAGGATGGCTAATGGGGGATCAGAACTACGGTATACCTAAAGGCAACGAATACCAGACTCATCCTCCAATTCCGGAGTAACAACCCCATTGGTCACAAACGCAGTTGTGTCAGAGCTCTTTTCCAACGAGTTTAAACACACTGTAATGACAACGACGAGAGAAGAGAGGAAGTGAAATATCTACACTCCCTATTCACAGACAAGGGTTACCCACGATCCTTCATACGTGAGAGCCGAAGAGGATTTAACCGCGAACAATCTAACGATGAGAAGCCGAAGTTCTGGCTCGCAATCCCCTCCATGCGGAATGTTTCTGAGGCGACAGCAAGAATCCTGAGACCTTTTGGGATTGTGGTGGCCCATAAACGGGAATCCACTATCAGGCAGCAGATAATGAGGCCCAAGGACCAACTACCGGAAACGGAACAATCAGCAGTGGTCTACAGCATACCTTGCCAAGATTGCAGTGCAAGATATGCTGGTGAAACGGGCAAACGCCTCTGCACAAGATTGCACGAGCACCAGCTCTCGGTCAGATAAGCTGTCACTGGTATATGGCCACATGCAACAGGAGAAACACAATTTCGCCTTTGGGGAGGCAAGCTTCATCGGCCGAGCCAGCGACAAGATGGCCAGGCTGGTTCTCGAAAGTTGGTCCTAAGTTGACACAACTAACTGAGCCATTGATCTTCATCCGGCCTACCAGGCACTTCATACGAGGCTCCAGTCAGTTCGGACGGGGCCGACAGCACTGGCGAACAAATCGTGGCTCCCTCAACATTTGTCACCTTCACAGCAGGGGGAGAGAGCCAGCTGGGGGTCAGACGACGGACGCGAGACATCGACCCACCGACGCGCCCAAACAGCTGACCGCGATTCCCACATGCAACGGCAGCTGATCATCCCGTCAGATTATGGGGGGAGGGCCCACGGGCACACGGACCGGCGGCCGGGCAGGAGGCAGAGGTCACAAGAGCGCCCCAGCGGCCGGCCACTGAGAGACTAAAGCCAATCCCCCGCTAGCAAGCAGGTCAGAGTTCTTGTATCAGGCATGCCTATAACATGAGACAGGCGGCGAGACAGAACAACTCCGGGCTAGCAGGAACAAACACCCTACCACTAATCTGATTATGGAAACGAGGAAGTTTCCGAAACGCCAGCACCAATACAGTGTGGTCCATGGAATCGCCTCTTTTTCTTCTTCGTCTTCTTTTGGGGATGATAAACGAAATATGCATATACATACCCAGCAAAACTCGTGACATGTGCGCAGTTTGTCATCTTTTAAAAACCCAAAGATTATATTGGCGAAATACACAACGCAGCGGAAATGGATGAATATAGTGGGGATTGCTATTTGCTAGTATGCGGAAACAGGAAATTCGGATAAGTAATATCGATAAATAGGGGAACCGAAACAGGCGGAAAAGCATGTTAGCCAGTTCATCAGACTTGTCCATGACATACAATTCATTATCCGAATGTCAAAATAACAGACTATGAGACCTTTTGAGTTATGTAAATGTTTGTCGAAAATTGCAAAGGGCGCTTACAAGAGGTCCTCCTCGGAGTTGAAATGGGGCTCGTGGCAGTCATGTTTTGTTCCGACAACGCAGTCAAAAGCCTGCCTCTACGTGGTGAAACGGTGGCTTGTGGGCATCGTCCACGTCTGTCTCCGGTCATCCTGACTTTGTCTTGTCTTCGAAACGCGATACAGGTGTGGGAGGAGGGGATGAGGTGGAGGTACCACAAGCCGGTCTCGCCGTAAACAAACCCACGCGCAAGCCACCGCACTTAGGCCCAGCTTATGGAGCACCAGTGGACTCCGTCGGTTACGACGATTGGAATGTTGGGTTTCGTCCATCTATGATTAGTGATGTGAAAAGACAATTCACCGACATACTCGACGGATGTAGCCCTTATGAACAGAAATGACGAGGAACAGGAAAGCCATAGCACTCCAACTTGACCTACTCGTATCCCCTATTTATGTCCTTTCAGGAGGTTTGATTCCAATGACCCTAAAAGATTATGACGCCAGTCCGACCCCAGAAATAGAATGAGTCAGTCAGCTCAGACAAACGAACGTTTTGGCGAGGTTTGGTCTTGCAGGCCCGCCTTATTTATACTGCATGGGTAGCTTACTAACCATACAGCGGGTGACCGATCTCATGAAATGTTGGCTGAAATTCTGAAATGCGTTTTCAATTAGGAAGGATCACTTAAGCGAGGTTGCAAAGCTCATTTTCTTGCGGCATCATTCTATAATATTTTGGACTCGTCAGGATGTCAGCTTTTGAGTGCATTGTTTTTCAATTTCTTATAGAGACTGTACTGGGCAAAAAATGACTACTTAATTAAAATGCATTTTTTTCCATTAATTTTCGGTAGTCTAGCGATTTCAAATAAATTTTATAGAAATCACGAGTAAAGCTATGCTTTTCTTCAGTCATTTAATGGAGAATCCCGTCGTCTTTATATTTTATACTCAAAGAGGGAGTATAATTAGGTTTTAAAAAAGTCTTCTAATTGCCGAATAATTTGGAGTCTGATCAGTCGTTGCATTGGCGCTTAATGATTACAACCCACAAGGTGCATGCGTTCTGCGTAAAGAAAATCACATATTCTTCTATGATTTTAAAAAGGTACGATATGGAGTTCATAAACATTTGCAATGGATGCGGACCATGTTGTGCATTTCATCAGGAGCAGTGGTAAACGGACAGGTACGATGTTGTATGAATGGACACTGCGCGATGTCAAAAATCGCATAATCATAAACTTTTTTAAAACCTAATTATACTTCCTTTTCTGGTTTAAGATATACAATTGACGTGATTCTCTATCAAAAGACTGCAAGTAAGCCTATTTTTTCGGGACTTTTATAAAATGTTTTTGAATTTGCACGACTACCGAAAATTAATCAAAAAATGCATGTTAATTAAGTAGTCATTTTTTTACCCAGTACAGTTTCTATAAGAAATTGAAAAATAATGCACTCAAAAGCTGACATCCTGGCGAGTCCGAAATATTATAGAATTATGCCGCATATTATGCATATTATAGAATTATGCCGCAGCTTTGCAACCTCGCTTAAGTGATCCTTCCTAATCGAAAACGCATTTCAGAATTTTAGCCAACATTTCATGAGATCGGTCACTCACTGTACATATCTAAGTTAGCCACTGACTGGATCAGGAAGGGGAAGAGAGTGCGGACAGAGCTCGAAGCACGCGCAGGGAAGCGCGTGTGAAGTGAGACTTGGTGGAACCGAAAGTGGCGTGTACACATTCCCTCCGGCAGCCACTCGGTGAATTAAGAGGATAAGGAGGGCGCAATTGTAAATGGAAGGCCTTGGAGGGGACCGCATGTTAATTCGTAGTGCGTGGCCACTATAGAGGAACCGACGGAGTTGCACTCCGTCCGAACA
>CACRXP010000012.1:78928-89750 GCA_902702965.1 Spirometra erinaceieuropaei
ACGTTTTTAACTAGTTATTATACGACCTTGTCATAAGTATATGACTTACAGCATAGTGCTCTTCCTTCCGGTACTGTTAGAACGGCGGTATGCGCGGAGGAATAAATGGCGATGGGAGGATGGGAGGAAGAACATGGAGAAGGCTAATTCACGCGCAGAGGTGATAAGGGCGAGGGGAAGAACGAAAATGCTAGAGGGCGGAGGGAATGCAGGGGCGTATTGCGTCAGCCTTCGTGAAACGTGCCGAATGGCCGTCTAGTTGACGAAGTAGCTCAGAGTACACAACTCGGCAAGCTTCGTAGACGTCCGTATAATAGCTGATGTCCACTAGAAAGGTCGAAACAGGGCTCGAGGTGGACCCGATGGAGGAAGAGTAACATTACCGACAAACACAAGGGAGACCGCAATGACTCAGTGATTAGGGAGTTGGACCAACGGGTCGCGGGAGCGAGCCCCAGGTGTTCCACACTTCGGGGTTGGATATAACTGGCTGACGACGGCTAATAAACCAGAAATAGCCATTCCAATTTCCCTTGCTTTGTCGGTAATATTACTCTGCCTATATTACGCACCGCCGTGCAGCTGCTGATTGCGCTCGCAAGAGAGCTCCAAGGCCCAACGGGACGGGTGTGTTCCGTAACACGATCGGTGAGCGCTCCTCTACCATGGACCCAATCGTTCTAAATCATGGCAAGGATCGTATCGCCACCTCCATGTGTTCTGTTCCACTGAAAATGGCGAACAGGTAGATGCGTCTAAGCAACTAAGGTAGACTGGTTTTATGGAGTTTTAGCAAATCTCGCAATTTTACTACTCTGACAACAATGACCTTGGGACACTAAAATTTGAGTCCTGCCAAAATGCAAGTGTGTGATGATACAGATGTAATCAAACAACCTATCAAAGTTCTGTGGGATAATAACCACAGTGCTGGAACTACAGGTCGGAACTACTTAGAGAACAGGCCTTCTCTCTCGCAACTTCATTCATTACTCGCACAGGCTGCGACCGCCTCGACCGGGTTTACTTACTCCGGAAAGTAATTTTGCTAAGAGAAAATAACTTGCTTGGTCAAGATGCTTTAAGTTAGTCATCGGAGTAAAAGTACAACAACACAATACCTTCTTGACAATGCCTTCAGAGGGGCATGAAGCTCATTTACCTTTATCATTAAATGGTAATGATAGTGTCCTTTTTTAATTGGTGGCATTATGAAGGATCGAATTTGTGACGCCACAAAGTATGGGGCGCCCACCGATCGTTCTTACGGAACTCACTCGTTCCGTTGCGCCTTGCGGGTTCTCCCTCGAGCCGAACCAGCAGCCGCACAGCGGCGCATGATATAAGAAGTATGTTATTACCGGCAAAGACAAGGGAGACTGGAATGACCGTTTCTGGCTTATTAACCGTCGTCAGCCAGTCATACCCAGCCCTGTATAGTGAGCCACCCAAGGCTCAAACTCACCACCTGTTAGTTAAAAGTCTAACTCCTATAACCACTGGGCCACGGGCCCGTTGTCCTGTCGATTGCGATCGGGAATATACGAAATTAGAGGGACGCGCACCTCTACCATTTACAGCAAAGGTGGACGCTTTCCTAAGCAAGCAATTTGAAATAGACGTGAATTGCTACACAAACTCTGGCTTATTAGCTGTCGTCAGCCAGTCATACCCAACCCCGAAGTGTGTAACACCTGAGGCTCAGACTCGCGACCTGTTAGTTAGAAGTCTACGCCTCTAACCACTGGGTCACGAGCCCGCTGCCCTGTCGGTTTCGATCGGGAATATAAAATGGTAGGGGTCGCTCACCGATCGTTCTTACGAAACTCACTCGTTCGTTGCGCCTTACGGGCTCTCTCCTCTTGAACCCAACCAGCAGCCGCACAGCGGCACATGATATAGGCTGTATGTTATTACACTTCGTGGTTGGGTATGACTGGCTGACGACGGCTACTAAGCCATAAATGGCCATTCCAGTCTCCCTTGTCTTCGTCAGTAATAACAAGTTCTTAGAAGTTTAGCTCTTTTGCTCAACACAAATGTCCGGCCATAAACCATACCCTTGCCGCTGTGTCTTCATTTTTAATAACGAAGGACTTCTGTTTGTCAGGGATGATTTATTCCACCTTTTTGCATAACACGCGCCTCTGAAGAATTCGTCTTGAGCTTGAAACGATTCGGAGTCTACCTGAAGAAGTTGCCGCATGTAGGCTTCAATTCGGTCACTTGCATAGTCCGTAGAAGATTGGCTACAGTTCACCTGGGATCGTCTTTCCATCCACGGCATTGAACTGGACTTTTAATGATTTTATTGCCCGGCAATGCGGTGCCAACCCTTCGTACTTTTGATGAAGTACAGCACTCTGTCGCAGGCCGTCTGGTTTCTCGTCAGCAGACCAAGTCTGTCTCTATCCGGCAGATGACGTCCTTGTAGTTCCAAAGGCGAAACCCAATCAACAATTGATCAATATTAATTGTAAACGCAGGGGACGCCTTGGATTTTCGTGTCTGGCCTAGCTGTCCTCGACTGTCCTCCAGACTGGGCGCATCCTAATTTTGAACATGAACTTTCGTCGAACCACAGAGTCATGAGCTCCTGTTCTGTCGGCAGTAACTAAATAGGTTTGAAATCGTATATGAATGGCGTTCAAAGAAAGAAAACACAGTGCAATAGGACCCTCCGCCTCGGACAATACAGGTGGCTTTGGGCAAGATTCCAGAAAGAGCACCTATTCCCATGTCCTAACCCTGACCTTGATCCAAAACTTGTATTCTAACCATGACGCTGGCCCCAATTTCCTTGGGATTTAGTACAAGACACCTGTATACGGTGGGTACCTATATCCTTGTCCGACTCACGTAATTAAGAATAATGTGACTTACGTTTTTATAGGTTGGTCAAATCCATCTTTAAATAGGCTTGAGAAATTAGTCAGTCAGTTCAGTAGATACTGGAAGGTGAAACGGTCCTCTTTTCTAAAGATGGTCGCGAAGGACGGTCATTCCAAAACTTTGGAAACGGATGTAAGCACATATTTACATGATATGATTTTGTCATGATTTTCCCGTTAAATCAAAAGGTATTTCTCCTGTCGCCTGAATTTGTCCTCCGAAATCTTGTCTCGAAGCTGAAATAGCCTCTTTCTATTTTGTTGGTTCTCGAGGTCCGGGAACCAACTCGTAATGCCTTTAAAATGCATTTAGGATGATTTAAATCAGTTTGCTGTCATGTACCTAAACGCGTTGCAAAACCTAATTAACTTCTTAACCGGGACCCAATAAAGTTTGGACCGTTGAGTCGAATGTTGCCACACCCCGGCCGTCAGCTTCGTCTCGAGACAAATTTTCGGTGGAAATGTGGTTCTAGAGAAGGAAACTCGTATTGTCGGTATGTAATGCCCTAATAGGAAGACATGCTATGTCGGCCCCAAGGTTTACTCAGCTGAAAGAAGACGGATTTCACAAAAACCGCCAGCCTTAAATGATTTCGGCTCACGACGAAATGAGTATTCATGCCTGGTGATCAAGGGTGTTTATAAGCTGTGGGAGCATTTTTAATATAATTAAAAGACCCGGAATACAGTTCAGTGTCTTTTTGAAAAAAAAGCCGTCTGCTGCAGCATTCAGACCTGTTTCTACTTCATTGTAATGTTGAAACAAATAAATTTTCCGTGTACGTCAAACTTTCTGTTGGGAAAGTTCGTAGCTCCCGTAGGTAGGCAAAAAATTAGGAACGTCAGTTCTTTCTGATTTTTAATTTGAAGACGGCAAACATGATCCATTAACGCATTATTTTTTTACACGGCTTAGAAATACCTTCTTACTTATATTGTTAATTCTGGGCATCGTGCGGACCCCAACGGAACTTTTCGTGCGATTTATACAGTCCCACCGAACTATCTTAAGCCACTGAGTCGGCGTCGGCTAGCAAAGCCAGAGGCAGTTGCTATCAGATTACACAAGCCGGTTTTGTGCCCACAGAAGAACCTCGCACAAGCACCGCGTTTGCCGTGGCCAAAGGTCGAACAACTGCAAGTAATTCCCCTCGCCTTCCGCTCCCTCCCCTCCCCCGATGAGATCATTCTTCATAATCCTCCCTGCCTCTGATAACCCCTCCTCCTCCCCTATCCTCACATCACGCTTGTCTTGGTGTTAAGACGAACTTTTTAATCGATTTCTCCAATCGATGACATGTTTTAGCTGACCCTATTTTCATATAAATGTTCTGGCCTGACGATAATTTATCGAAAGTAAATGTAAGCTCGCCCCCTAGTCTTTTTAATCAAAGTTGGCATAATTCGCCTGCAAACTCGACTTCGCATTGCAAAAGACTACGAAGCATACTAGACGTGTTATGCATCGCACCATTTATTCACGCTTTAATGTCGGTGCAGCAGCAAAATACCCTCACAACAACCACAATCTTTATGTTTTGACTGTAAGGGTACGCAAAAAGTTGTTTTCTCGTTCTAGAATTCAGAAATGTTGCCCCCAGATCGGGCGAAGAAGTGGGCGTCCAAAATTAATCAGTCCGGAGGACACTGACGAGACTGCTAGAGCACGAATGACAAATGTACAGTAGGTGGGCTAACGAATGAAATGTCAACCGAAATTCCGAAATTCCTCTTCGTGCCGAAAAGATTAATTAAGTAGAGTTGTAAAACTACTCAGCCTGTAACATAATTCTATAATATTTCGGTTACTTGAGGATGTCGGCTTTTGAAGGAATTTCCTTCCAGCTACATGCAAAACCAACACTGTAAAAAATGACTACTTATGTAGCATGAGTTTTTTGATTGATTGTCGATGTCCTTAAAAGTCAAATTATATTTCATGGAAAATATGCAGTAAAATATTCATTTTTTGCTCATTCGGTAGATAATTACGTCTTTCTCCAATTTTATACTTAAAGGAGGGACATAATTCGGTTTTAAAAAAGTTTCTAATTGGGGTACTTTTAAATACCTTGAAATAACCGTTCATAAATCAACATGTCTCTGCATTTGCCGATGTAGCTCGTAAAGTTAACAATACGGATCAAATTCAATGCTAAATTTTATTAACCCCATATGGTCTCCTCTTTATACCGTAGAGAAATGTTTGGTTTTCCGTAAGCGGAAAATATACGGATTGGAGTTTGGGAACACTGAATGCAAGTGTGACGGCAGAGCGGGTTCAAAATAAGTCTGAAATTGGAAAAGTTTTTGAAGCCCGAATTTTATCCTTCCTTTGAGTATAAAATTGGAATATGACGTAATTGTCTACCGAATGAGCAGAAGAATGAATGTGTTTATGCATGTTTTCCGTGAAATACGATTGGAAATTTTAACGCATCTAAAATAAAAAAGAAAAATGCATGCTACTTAGGTAGTCATTTTGGCAGAGTATAGTTTTTGCATGCAGACGGGAGGAAGTTCGTTCAAAAGTCGGCATCCTCTGATAACTGATATATGATAAAATTATGTTGCAGGCTGACTAGTTTTACAACCCTATTTAATTAATCTTTTCGAAAAGAAAACGCATTTCGTAATTCCGATTGATATTTCATGAGTTAGCCCACCTACTGTAGTGTAAGTTTCAAGGTCAGCAGTTTGACAACCGTTGGTGAATTGAACAGGCAGCAGTGTCTGCAGTGTTCGTCCCGTACGACCTGTCTGACAATAACGTGTCAGTTTTTACGAATGAGTTTTTGCTTGCATGACATATTTAGCATCAGGAAACAGGAAATGAACCCTTTACCAGAACGCTAAGCGCGGCCTGAAGCTGATCGGTCGTGAGGACTGACCAGTCCATGCAGAGTGTATGGTGGAATATCCAAGGGGTCATCTATCATGGACTGCTGGAAACTAGGCAGACAATCAGTACCGGTATAGTCTCCCAGAAATCTCGCCGTCAGAAAACTGCTCTGCAGGGGAAACGCCCACCTCCAAGTCCAAATGAAAGTGATCATTATCCACCACGATAATGCTCGTCCCTACATTACAGTCGTCACCAAAGTGCTACATCCAGTTAATTTCACCGTTTTCTCAGAATTTCAGTTGTTTATGGACGGCAGCAGCAGGATTTTCATCAAGACAAGATGCTGAAAGTGAGCTGATATCTTTTTGCCTCCCAAAATACAAGGAAGAATGCAAAAAAGACATCGTTAAAGCCCTTAAAGGTAAGAACAATCTCATAGAAAGCACGAAAATGTATATCTTTGATCAAATATGTCTGAGTATCCGTTTTATCACTTTTGGCAAGCACGCGAATAGGAATCTTCCGTAGTACAGGTGCCCTAACGGTATATTCGAGGAAGGATGCCTATCCCCGTCAGCTAAACCTAAACCTAGCCCTAGAGTTAAGCTGAACCCGAAACCCAATCCTAACTGATAGAAGCGAACAGGTGAGTTCCAGGTAGCAGTTCAGAAGACGAAGATGTGATCACTGGAACAAGAACTTTATTGGCCTGACGTTTCGGATTCTCACACGAATCCATCATCAGAGACATTCGCAGATAAAAGTGATGGTGACACTGCGAGAACTGTTAATTGCCGTGCGCATACGGTCCCACGGCAGCCACGTGCTATAAATACCGCACGCCTTGTGCCAACATCACCTTTATCTGCGAAGGTCTCTGATGATGGATTCGAGTGAGAATTTAAAACGTCAGGCCAATATACTTCCTGTTCCAGTTATAGCATCTTCGTCTTCTCAATCCTAACTCCTAGCATCCTGGAATTTAGCGCAAGGCCACTTGTAATACGAGGAGAGTGTTGCTATTCCCATTTCCTCGCTTAATTTCGTTTCATGCGGCGAAAAATGGATGAACCGTCAATCCAACCTGATACATCTGCTCGAGGTAAATGCGCGTTGTCGTCTTTGGCATTTGAAAAATCCCGCTTAAAGTTCTCGTGTGGGAGAACTTACAGTGCGTGACCTATCTCATGAAATCTGATAACGGAAACTGGTGCGATAATTTCTGGACGTCTTAAACGTTGCGCATTTTGTTCGCTCATCCATTTCCTTCGATAAAAGGCCCTTTTCTTATGCAGAAATTGTGTTTTCGTAATTTTATCAAGTAAAATATCAGTAAATTTTAGCGAAAATGGACACTGCAATACATTCGTTCCATTTCCTATGCTAATACATGTTCCAGACTCCGGTTACGCATCTGCTTACGATCACGCCTGTCAGTTATATTCAAATTTATTAAGCACCGACCGGCCGCAAGGTATGTCATCTTATGAAAACTTGTTTCCTACGACGCCCCCATAGGTGAAATCAAGCGAAAGCCAGTTTCTCTTGTTGAACCCCATCTCATTTAATTCAAAAGGGCCAAGGATCACACGAAATTCTGGAAAACTGTCTTGGAATCTACACTCAGAATGTAGGCAGTTGACAAACCGTCATACATTAAATCACACTACTTATTAAACGATTTTTAGATGTGAACCTCACTGAAACACTATTATTAAACGTTATTTTATTTCCAATTTCAGATTTACAACGTTTTTGGTATGAAAATACATTCTATACCTTCAAAAACGAAGTTTACTAAATTAGAGCCATTTCTGACGTTTTGGGGATATTGCTCTTTTCAAAGTAAATCGGCATTTCTAAACAACGCAATACTGCCTTTAATATTTCTTTTATGCTTTTAATTCTTTTAAACTTGTACTTGATAATCATAGACATTGGACTTAGGAAATTCTGTCGGTTTGCGAGTGATTGACAATCATTGGTAAATTTCGACACATTTCATGAGTAAGATCACTAACTTTAATGTTCCGTTCGACTCCACACTGAGATCTCTGCGTTTGAACGATACAAAGTAAACTCATAAATCCCACAAAAGGACGAATGGAACATCTGCAGTGTCGCCTACATCACCACCGGCATCAGCATCATCAGAACTAAAAAGAGCCCCCTCAAGGAAACGGCTTGATCTCATTTCTCTGCATTTGTATCATTTGTTCAAACTCGCGTCTTCCAGCGGAGCCTCGTAGCTCAAGTGGTTAGAGCGTTGGCTGTACTAAAGCCTTCCCCTTACTGTCGTGAGTTCGAATCCCACCGAGGCGCCGAGTCTTCCACAGTTTGGTCAATACGAATTATTCAAAATCTGCCAAAACATCTATAATGATTTCCACCCGCCCTAAGTAGATATTATCTGAACATGTTGTGTGATCCTTCTTATCCCCTCTTCATCCAACAAGAATGTTAATTTCTAGGACAGTTAATAAACCAGACAACTTTTGGGTTACCGGATGCCGTTTTATCAGCAGAGGTACTCGCTAAGAGTCCAGACACGCGTGTTTAACCGATATTCTGCCGCTGCGTGATACAGCTGCGAGGGGTTCGGCTCTTCCGTGGATCCCCCAACATTCTCCGTCTGCTTTCTAGTAGACACTCCAGTTTGCAATTTGTTGCGAGCCGATCTCCTCACAGCTGTGTCATGCAGCGGCAGAATATCGACGAAACACGCGTGTCTGGGCTTTTAGAGAATACCTATGCTTTTAGAATGGTATCCGGTTGTGGCTGGCGGAATTCAGTCCAAATATTCATACATAACATTTCGTTCTACGCCTGTAGACCTTCAAATATACTGTCATACACCAAGTTTGCAGTTAATTTCTGAGGAAAGCAAAAAGCAGCAAACCAGACAACGTCGCAGAAACGGTACCGAAAAGGAAGTGGAAGATAGCCTTAAGTAGTATAGGCTGAGCATGAAAATATGGACTCCCCGCATCGCATGTGGCCTTGCCCTAGATTTCAGGGGGGGGGGGTTGTGGTCAGGGTTCTTGATGGGATTATGTGGTTTACGGTCACACGTGTTAAGGTCAGGATTCAAGTTATGATGGTCAGCGTTCGGACTGGAGCCATGCAGCTAGGGGGTCCATATTCCCCTCGTAAAACAACTTGAAAGTGCTGCACGTGTGGTATCTTCCTGTGCACTCCAACAAGGCTCTTCAGTCTCATGGAGGTGAGGTACCTTCGCAAATTCCACTTTAGCACTAGCTCATCAAAATAATTTTACTGCTTTCTTTCAGTCTTCCTCTATCCTCATTTGGAAGTACAAGTGCCGAAAGCTTCTTCTTTGAGTATAAGTGCTAGTTGCGTTTTTGTGGCAATTAGTAGGCTGTTTCCATAAGGAAGAGGTATGGGCAAATAATTTCACACGAACTCTATTTCCTACAAGTCTCCCATCCGTTGATGAGGCTGCAGGCATTCATGATTCGGATAATGACAAGCAGGCAATCGTCGCGCAAATTACGATCGCCGGCAGCGAATTCGGCAGCTGGTAATTATAGCCGTTGTGTGATGGCATGACTGACTGAAGTGCGGCCAACTCTCTACGTCCGAACGGGGTCCTGCATCTGCCCTAGTGTGTCTGTGTGTTAAAAAGACTCGAATCTTTGTCCTGTTTTCACGCAGACAATGTGGTCTTGTCGAGGTGACGGGCAAATCTTACTTGTTAGAGCCCTCACTAAGACAGACTATAAGAAGTAACAGATTCACACCTGCAAACAAACTTTCTGGACTAGACACCAGGGTTGTCGCTATCTAACCACGCCCTAGAGTGTGTGATATGCAACCTTCAGTTGCATATCACACACTCTGCCCTTTCTTCCTCTTTGTATGTGTTATCCTGGTGTATGCGTTTCGGGGGAGGGGAAGGTCGTGCATGCGGCGCGCGCAGACGGCCCTCTAGCTCTGTTGTCCACTGCGCCCACTCCTGGCCTCAGTCATTTGACCGGTTCGGACAGTGGACTAGTGCGGGAAGTGAAAAGGGAGAGTGAGTTCAACGCCACAGAGCCTTTGTGTGCTGGCATGACTAACCGAAGTGCGGCCAACTCTCTACGTCCGGACGGGGCCCCGGATCTGTCTAAGTGTGTATGTGTGATGTAGTTAAGAAGACTCAAATCTTTGTCCTGTTTTCATGCAGACAATGTGGTCTTGTATGGGTGACGGGCAAATCTTACTTGTTAGAGTCCTCACTAAGACAGACTATAAGAAGTAACAGATTCACACCTGCAAACAAACTTTCTGGACTAGACACCAGGGTTGTCGCTATCTAACCACGCCCTAGAGTGTGTGATATGCAACCTTCAGTTGCCTCCTCATCCTCTTGGATGTCAGCCGGGACATATTTATAAAGTCCGTCTGGGCAACAATATAGAGAAGAAGAGAAGTCCACTTAACTGTCAGTAGACTGTGGATCGTGCCATACGTGATTTATGCTACAGGGAGTTTTATGGGTGGGGCAGCACGCTAGACAGTAAACGGACATAATGGAGGAAAACACAGAAACTGCCTGGATTTATGCCGAAAGTCTTATCCTACGGTATTGTACGACAACGGAAATGAAAGTAGTATTAAGCAATAAACAAGAAGTAAGTTTCACAAAATAACGGATTTAGAGTTAAGGTGTGAGGTTCTGGGAAGTAATCGCTGTTGGCAGCGTAATTTCTCCAACAGCCTGCAAATGTATGCCAAGATAAAACCCCATATGACACCAACCACAGCCTACTGACAGTTAAGTGGGGTCCTTCTCTATACCGTTGCCATCCATCTGAACGGTAGTACGGCATAAGAGAACTGTGACTGTGCAACACGGCCCCCTGCTTTCGATGTATTTTGAAAATGAGCATTTCTGGGCTTAAAAAAGAGCCAAGCATGCAACCCCTTTTCTACTTGTTTCCTGCTAAATGCCAGCAGATATCTCTGATTCTGAAAGACGCCGTTACACCTCCAACGCCTGCCTTTCACAAGGTCTCGTTCGTATAAGGAAGAGCATTTTCGTACAATAGCAGAACATCCCAAGGAACCCACGCCGTTTGTC
>CACRXP010000012.1:91464-113486 GCA_902702965.1 Spirometra erinaceieuropaei
AAAATCTACTATAACTATAAGCTAATTCACACGCAAGCCCCGTCCCTTTCCTTGCACTGCCGGGGAGCACACGGTGGACATCGTCGAAACCGACGGTCGGACTGTCGTGGTGGCATGACAACCACCACCTCCTGTGCGCTCACCCCTATCTGTGGCTGTCTCTGATGTTGGGTTAAAGTGAGAATCTGAAACACCAGGTGAATAAAATTCTTGTTCCGGCCATCATGTCACCTTCTTCTCTGATTTAATTAATTTTCCGAATATTCTGCTTGGACTCCGGCGTGCGTCTCTGACTTTGGCAAGAACGCTTATTGTCCCATGACTTTTTTGGTTTATTTTTACCTCGGATCGTCTGCGTATTTTCACCAAGCAAGATATAATCCTGAAGAACGGACCAGTTTTTTCTATATCATATAAGTTCTCAGGCTCTATGTCAGAAGTGATGTCAGGGCCTTTTTGGTTAATCGAAAATTTTATGTCTTTTCTGGATCCAAATGTGTAGAGAAAAGGCAAAAGCATTGATCCCAGATGTTTGGATTGTGGTCTCCTCAGCAGTAGCGCCAGTTCTTTGAATAACAGCTACTTTCGTTCTCATAGGCTTACTAACTGCACCACTGCAGACATTATAGTGATGAACAAATAACTCGTAGACTGGGTGGATTTACTTTCCGGAGCTTGTAAATGGTTTACTACCCTTGACAATCGCTTCGATGCTTGACAGCTGAGCGGAGACAGGCATTAGTATGCTCTTTCTGCTGCGTACTTTTGGGGTAGTTCAAGTTGCATACATAGCCATACGTTCAGTGCGTAAAATCAGCTCGATGACAGACTCAGAGACGTTGCGCAATTTTGGGGTGTTGTATGAGATTTGCCCCGACATAGCGCACATACTTTCCGACCCCAGGATCATGAGTCTCAGCGATTGGTCAAGACCAGAGGACATGGTAGACGCAGCCGTCATCTGATCGCTTTTTACCTCGCACATCAGTAAATATCGATCGATGTCCAATCTGGCAGGGAGGTCGACGACCTTCTCCTTTCGTCGGCTGATTGGCTGCGTGCCTAGCCTATCATGACTTCGCGCGGTCTGAGTCGCCTTGTGTCAGTTTTTATGACGTGTTAGAGCGTGCCACCTGAAGGCGCCAGGATTTCGTAAAACGGCCCCAGAGCTCAGCTTCTTTTCTCTACATTGCAACTGAATGCGGCGGAGGAGCAGTGCAGTCGGTCACGTCAGCGTGTTTTCACGTCTAAACGTTTGAGTGGTCTCCGCTGAAAACCTGAAATATCAGAATGAGCGCGAATTCACTTTCACTTCTACTCAATCGTCATTTACTCCGACGCATTTGTATGAGCGTTTCACCATCTGCCCCTCTTATTGGTAGGTGACTTTAGTAACCATTACGACTCCCGGTGTGGCCACGTAAATCAGGTGGCGATAGTGTTGGCCGTTCCTTAGCCTTCTCCTTGCCATCATGGATTCGAATCCCACTGAGGTAGCCCATTTTTCACGGTTGGATCAAAATAACTTATTCATAACCCATCAAAACACCTATGTATTACGTGAGTCTGGTGAATTTCAGATGGACCACTTGAGAAATCCTGCTTGATCGATCATCTTACCGCATAAAATTTAGTGGATTTCATAAGTCGCAGTAGGTAGGACGGATAAATTGGCCCAAATGTGTTTAAACTCACGGCTTACGGACGGGCCTCGTAGCTTATGTGGCTAGAGCGTTGGCTGTATTAAGGCCTTGCCCTTGCTGACGCGGGTTCGAATCCCACCGAGGTCACTGAGCTTTTCACAGTTGGGTCAAAATAAAATAAACTATCAGATTACTTTCTGGCGAGCAGCCTTTGACGTGGTTTATTGAACCTCGTTTATCCCCTGGAGGCAGGATGAGAGGAGGCGAGTTGAGTCATGTTTTGGGCATGGAGAATCTGCTTATGTTATACAGAATAAACTGTACTTTCCGTCTGGGCGTAAAACTCCCACCTTGTTTTACGATTCTCTAAACGGCCAAGTGGACAGGGAAGATTGTGTGATTACAAAGTGAAGAACCCAAAACCTTTTCTGCAGCATTATTTCACGCGTGCCTCAGCAACCAATTACCGGTGAACAAAACTTTAAAGTTCTTACGCCGAAGTTTTCGCATTGAAGACGGCGTTTTTGAAATTTTATGATTGTTGGTTTTATAACCTTACTCGTACTTTCGTTAATTTGCACTCGTTTCATTCAAACGACACTGTGTGACGGCCCTCTTCTTTGCAATCTCGCCTATTTAGAGACCGTGATCGTGGATTACAAAAGATTCGCTCACGTACTTATAACGGTAACGGTTTAGATAACCTACCGATCCCTTTATGGTAATATCAAGCTAGGACGAAAACGCCAATGGTAGAGGGGCTCTCACCGATCATCTTACGGAACTCACTCGTCCCTTGGTGCCTTAGTGTTCTCTCTCTCTTTCTCGAGCCCAACCAGCAGCCGTACAGCGGCGCTTGATATAGGCAGAATTGCATTACCGACAAAGGCAACATCGGTAATGCCATTCTGCATAAAAAGCCAATGATGTTGAATAGTCAGGACGTCCTAATTTTGCACGTGTCTGTAGATACGCAGGAGAGTGAATCATGGATCCAGATATCCTGACTATCGGTTAAACTAATTAGAACGGAAACTCTCCAGTCTACGACTTTTGTTTCAGCCATCCTGCGTTAGGAAAAATAGTGAACGAGCACTATTTCTATCGCGCTAGGTGGAGAAAGTTTTTGGATTACGCCAGCACACCGGCGGAGTATGACTCGGGTGGGTGGAACCTACACGCCAATTGAGTACGGGAACAAGTTAAGTGAAAGCTCGAGTCCTGTTCGGGGTTTTCTTCTTGATGGCATGTTTCCTAGTCGGCACAGCACGACGCATAACAGTACACCACCCACCGGGGTCGTTACTAACGTTTCGGATGTCGTCAGTGCCAAATACAGAGAGCAAATTCTACTGTTACAGACAGTCAGAACTCTCCTTTTGGCCGATGTTGTCAAATTAAACTGCTAGTCACAGCGATCGTTGATAATACTAAACGACAGCCAAAAGGACTGCCAGTGTTGAATATTCCACGACGTTTTAGCCAGATCTCCGGAGCAATTTCGGGTTTCTGGCTACGCAAAATCATCAGAGGTTTCGTAAGCAACACATTTAGACCCAGTCAACTGAAAACGCTTTACCATACCTCCAGTACGAATGTTAGACAAAAGTTCGGCCACAGGTTTCATCGATATTCCACAACTTCGTGCGGTTCAGTTACTCACCGGGTACCCCAGCCTCCCCATGCTGTTTATGAAAGTACTCCGATTGCTAAGCGCAACTATGTCATTTCGTGGGAATTTATATTAACGACTTTGCGTGTCTGCGTAGGCGGTAAATGTTTAGGTTCAGCTCGAAACCACGCGGTTGTCAGTGAGTGACAACTAATTAAGATTGCATACATAACCCGCTGAAGGTGATGGGCCTCAACTCAACTGTTAACAGGAGAATTCAGACGGACTTTAACTGGCCCCCTCCCTCCGAAGACCTCATCTTGTGGGTGTCAAGTGCTTCCAAGCGAAATTGTAGGATTAAGTCTGATGACTGTATAGCGGGCAGCCACCATAGCCGGTCTGGCGTCATTGTTCAAGACTTCACTGCCCGAAGGTCGTCCACCCTTTTGCAATGAGCCGTTTCAGACACGCTGACCTGTAGTCACACAACCGACAGCTCGGGCAAACCTGAGTCCACACAACGCAGTTGCCCATTCGGCCACTTGAGTGCACCTCCCCTGCAACCGCAACCTAAGCCACTGGGACACCACCCCTCGGCAAATACAACACACACCGATTGGAGACCACTTGAGTTTGGACCACGAGCCTACAAAAGCGGCTGCCACCACTGTCCCAAGGACTCTCAGGCATGACTGGGTGCAGTCAACACCAGCCCTGGCTTCGCCAGTGGCCACTGCCACCTGAGAGGACAACTCCGGGTTCTGTGCACAATTAACCCCTCATTCTGGTGCCTTCTGTCTTCTCCTTCCAACATGGGTTTCGACCTGGTAATTGTAACTCACACACTACACACATTCTCACCGCATAACCGTTACAACTAGATTACTGCCAGAAATGGCATAGATAATGATAGGCGACTCGGTAATGAGCCGGACACCCGGCAGTGGTTCTGTGGACACGTTCGCCATGCTAGGAATTAGCTGATCGAAGCCCTCGCGTGGATGACCCGCAGGCCCCGCGGACAGCCAACCACAGGCGTGGAATACTGTCCATCTTACCAGCTCAGGGTTGTATGAGACGCATTTCGGCGACACGTTACTGTCGAGGCGCCTCTGCAGAAGCCCATCGTCGGACTGACTGGAGTGCGTCGCGTCCGAACAAAACGAAAGTGGGAGTCCTAGTATGCAGTTGAGAAGAAGTAGACGCGATCGCTGGAACAATAACTTTATTAGCCTAACGTTTCAGATTCCTTCTCTAACCTATCATCAGAGACTGCACCAAGTACAGGTGGTGCATGCACAAGGGGATGCAGCCGTTATGATACCGCATACAAGTCGAAATTAACGGCTGACCCTGCATTGAAAAGGGTTGGCCTTGATGCAATAATGACGTAATAAACGACATTTTAGCCATTGATCTTCGCAATTGCAGCAACCATATTGGATGCTGGAGTGATAATAAAGTGCTCATTTGGCTCACGGACACGGATGCCGGAAACAGTATCCGCCTGTGCCCTTCCCGCATGGCTAATTGCTCTGTTCAGGCTAAGTGTCAGCACAGAATCTGGGGGGAAAGGTCATTCCTCTTGTTAGCAGACCGGGGGCCGGTGAACGACGACTCAAATAGCTCGATGCTCGCGCGATTCTCACCTCTCGCCAGAATTTCGACCCCATCCAACTTGAATTCGTGACCGGGTGTCATCGAATGAGCCGCGAGCTTGGAACTGGCGTCATTTCTTTCCACCACTGCTTCGTGTCGGGACATTCGCTCTCGGAGTGATCTCCCAGTTTCTCGAACGTAGCTGCTTTGCCAGCGACTACATCAGATCCGACAAACGACTACATACGCATCTTGTTTTGACAGAGGGGCTTTTGGTCTCACTACCTGCAGCCTGATGATTGACTCCGGTATGTGTGTAACTCCAAGTGGTGCAATAAGGCGGCTGACGGCCTCCAGGGCACTCTTGACGCACGGAAGCACTCGCCAAAATGTAGGGTGGGCGTGATTCGACCTATCGTCTCCTTGGCATATGCACCGGTTGGCGAAGTTGCGCGAGTAGCCATTTGTACTGAACATCAGTCAGAGGTTTTGGTATTCAGCAACTTTTCCTTTTGGTCCACCACAGAGCGCCTCGACACGCCGGTACCATTCCAGAAAACCTTTGTTTCTATTACGCCACAATCTATCTGGAAGACGAGGAGATTAAAGAATGCCATCTGGTTGTTTTTTCCTCCTCCATCGTAAGTTGCATGTCCGGGAAAACGGCATTGAGAAGTTCCTTGGATGTCATCACCTGATCCCGTTCGATGACGACGAAGGTATTGTAGTGACATTTCAGTCCGTTTTGTTTTAATCAGCTACAATACGCTTTTTAAAGAACTTGACACAAGTTTGAATGAGACAGGTGCATTTGTACCAGCATGTGCATTTGAACCTGCTGACGACTTTGTTCTTATTTACTAGTTTGTAATTGTTGGGATACTGCTATCTTCGTTTCCTGGATAGCCTACTCACTGTGCCCAACTAATGGGTTTATCACCTACAGTATCATCCGCGTAACGAGCTCGGAATTTAAATCTGTGGTGGACTAAAACTAAAGTGTTCAAGAATGAAACTAACAAGACGCAAGTACTGAACGTCAACAGCAACCCTCAATTAGCCAAAAAGGCATTTAAATAAGAGAGCTATATCGGCGTGTTGAGACGCATTGCAGTGAACCCGGAGACAAGGTTGCTACATTGCAACATTTTTCAGGGGGTGCTTAAAACGAATGGTTACCCGCGGAATTTTGCCAGCCGGTGAATGCATAAACGCAATGAGAGACAAAATTCAGTCGGTCTCAAATTTTTGCGAGCGCCTCCGTACGTGGGGAATATCCTGGAAGCTGTCGGCTGCCTGTTCGCACCACTTGGAGTTGTAGTTGCACACACAGACCGAAGGCAACCACCAAGCGCCAGGTCATGGGACCGAAAAACCCACTGCCACGACAGAAAGAGTTCGGAGCCGTTTACTGGATCTACTGCAATTGCGGACGAAGCAACTATGGCGGAGAGACTGGAAGATCACTCCGAAGACGAATGGCTGAACATGCAGCAGTGAGGAGGAACGACGCTAGCTGCCAGATCGCGGCTCATTTGACGGAACCGGGCCACGGCTTCAAATACTACAAGGCCTAAATTCTTGCAAGAGGCGGCAACCGCTTTATCTTCGAGCTTCTTGACCCATGGTTCTCCTGCCCACATCCAGTTAACAAGAACAATGACCTTCCGCCTCCACATTCTGTTCGGCGATTTTGCCTGGGCGTTGACGACGAACAGTTCCAGTGGCTAGGGATCGTCAGGCCAAAAATCAAAAACGGTGATGGAATCACTGTCATCAACGACGAGGGCACCGACCGACAAGCAATTACTGCATCAAGTACGACCCTGCGGCGATGAACGCGAGTGCTGCTAAGTACTATAGACATTTGGTTGCCGAGCCACCGTGTCTTATAAATACTGCACAGCTTGGGGCTCCAATATCCCTTTAAACAACTGCCTTTGCTGATAGGTTCGAGCGAAAATCCGGCATAGTACACTTTCCTAGACTACATCTTTATCCGGAAATTGATTTCAGAGGACAAAGTATTCGTTCACTACTTAGAATCATGAAAGACAGAAATCTGCATGTTATAGTCATTTTAGGGTGTTCATTTGGTTGTCGTCTGTTAACTTATTAACTAGTCGGTGGTTTGAATCACAGAGCGCTTCATCCTCCGACGCCAAAACCAGAGGACCTAAGTACCATGGATTTTGTTAAACAGCACCTATGCTTGGAGAAAAATCCCAGCACTCTGGTTGGCCTGAGGTCGTGCTACAGTTTTGACTCCAAACTTGATACAGGCGGACTATCTATTCCAGCAGTTTTTAAGGCAGCAGATCGGCGCAGGGAGCAAACGTTGTCATCGGTCATTCTATGAAGCCACATGCTATTCAAAGTGTGATTAGCGTCAAAACAGTGAGCCAAGAAGGAAGTTATGCTGGGCTTGCGGATAAACTGTTGATGGACTGTCACGTATTTCGCGTTCACCTACCCACTCATGACAGATGGTGGAGCTGGTACGCTAATCGATCATATCTGTTGCCTTGAGCCGAGATGTTTGTGAAGCTTCACAGGCTTCAACCACCGTCAACTAAACCTCAACTCCCCTCCCTCTCCGGCGTGACTTCAGGTCCAGTGGTTGTATGCAAAAGAAAAGCTGAATGATATTACTGACAAAGACAAGGGAGACTGGAATGGCCATTTCTGGCTTATTAGCCGTCGTCAGCCAGCCATACCCAAGCCCGAAGTGTGGAACACCCGAGCCTCGAACTCGCGACCTGTCGGTGAGTAGAGGCGTTGACTTCTAAACCAAGAGGTCGCGAGTTCGAGGCTCGGGTGTTCCACACTTCGGGCTTGGGTATGGCTGGCTGACGACGGCTAATAAGCCAGAAATGGCCATTCCAGTCTCCCTTGTCTTTGTCGGTAATATCATTCTGCCTATATGTCATGCGCCGCTGTGCGGCTGCTGGTTGGGCTCGAGAGAGAGTCCATAAGGCACAACGGAGCGAGTGAGTTCCGTATGAACGATCGGTGAGCGCCCCCCCCCCTAACAAAAGAAAAGCTATTGGTAATGCGTGGTTGCACTTTGAGTGGTTGCCCTCACCCCGAAACCTGTAACCCCAACCCCAACAGTATTGTGTCCGTCAGGTGGGGCGACATAACCGCATCTTACCATGCAAAGGGCCACGCACATTCATGTGACACCGGCCGCAGGCCCGTAGTGGTCCAACCCCGGGTGCATGTTGCAACGCTGAGCTTCTTGCGACTACTTATACGTGCGCACCAATTGCAGCCTGGCTCTTGGCCAATACCGGCCGTCCAAAATGACCAATCATCTTCGGCGGTGACTCAGACATGATCTCGCTGAGGGCGCTGGACGACTACCCCGCTGTCTGACACTCGCAGACGCCGCTTTCCGTGCCCTTGTTCGGCCGCCATCTCCCGCCAGCCTCTTCTCTAATACTTCTGTACAAAATACATCCTCCCAAATGGCGCCCCACTTCTCCGGGCCTGGTGCTAGTAGTGGCGAGCGCTAGAAACGCGGATGATTGGCCGGAAGAGGCATAGGGAAGTCAACCATAGGCAACGCTCACAAGCGAGTGTTATGGATCCTGCAATCTACACTCAGATGAGTCTCACTCTCTGAAGAGCTGCTACGGAACTCAATGGGGACTGTGTGGATTCTTATAATTAGATCAGTAATTTGCTTTCCCATGAAGACACATCGTGCGACCGCATGTAGTGTACGTGACCTATCTCATGAAATCTGATAACAGAAACTGCTGCGAGAACTTCTGGACGTCTTAAACGTTGCGCATTTTGTTCGCTCATCCACTGCCTTCAATAAAATATCCTTTTCTTGTGCAGAAATTGTGTTTACGTAATTATATCAGGTAAAATATCAGTAAATTTTAGCAAAACTGGGCGTTAGAATATATTTTTGGAATTTCCTACGCTAATACATGTCCTACACTCCGGTTACACATCTGAGCGACTTTTTCATTGAAATCGTAGTAATTTACCCGCGAGAGTTTTGTTAAACAGATTTAGCCGAACTTGAAAATTTATTTTGTGTCCGATTTTAACCGTGGTAATCAACCTGATAAAACAAAGGTTATTTTAAGAAAACCAGAGGTTTCATCAATTACTAAACGTCAAATTAGCAGATCTGTGCGATTTGGTGACCTAAAGTGCAGTAATAACGCAGATAGGGACTCCGTCGTTTAAATGGGCTGAAATTGTTTTCCCATTTGGAAAATTCAACCTGATGTCACATAAATGACCACCACCAAATGGTCACTTCCAGTTTTGAACATGTGAAACACTACTTGTCGTGTAGTCTAGTTTCCGTGCATACCTTAGTCAGAAATAGAACGGGCAAAACATTAATAGTTTCAGCGAAATATCAGTATTTATATGGGTGCTCTGCCATGCATTCATAATCGAAGAACGGAGTCTAAATGCAAGCAAAAACAGTGAAAATGATCTCAATGTATAGATGAAGGCATCTGCTTACACGTAAGGTAGAAAAATATTAGTATTTCTCAGGAACGCGAAAGAAACGGCCAAAAGTGTCCAATTTTTACCTGGCCTCACCGTGCAAGAATGCAAAGTACACAGAGATCCGTCAACGGAGTGCAGTAAGAAAGCACTTCCTAAAGAGGTAAATTACTAAGGAACGTTTTCTTATAGATCGAAGGCATATTCGTTGCTAACTTTCGTTGTGGACAGCCATTTTTCTCGAAAATGAAGTTTGGCGTTTGAATGTGATCCAAAAGACCATCTTCGTAAAAAGGAGCGTCCGAGCGCTCACTAATTCGGTAAATGGCTTCAAGAATAATCTTATTTTAAAGTTCTCAACAGACAGGTAATTCAGAATCTGTCCTTATGGACGATCGGGTGAAAACACTGAAAATCATGAAGTATTCAGCAACACTTCGAGGCCGACCTGAAACTCAACGTAATCAAAAACGAACGAAAGGTGTAAATTAATTTGGCGGAAGAAATTTTCTCTCTATTAACACAAAATTGTATGTTTACGATCACACCTGTCTATTTAAATTTATTAGGCACCGACTGGCGTCATGGCATGTCACGTTATGAAAACTCTTGTTCCTACGAAGCCCCCATCAGTGAAATCAAACAAATCCCATCTTCTCTTCTTGAACCGCATCTCATTTACTTCAAACGAGTCAAAAATAACACGACTCATTGGAAAACTGTTTTGGAATCTACACTCATCATGTAGGCAGTTGACAGTTGGCAAACCGTCATATATGAACTCACACTACTTATTAAACGGTGTTTAGCTGTAAACTTCACTGAAACATCCCCATTATACGTTATTTTATTTCTACTTTCATATTTACTATGTTTTTGGTATGAGAATACATTCCACACATTTAAAAACGAAGATAACTAAATTAGAGCCATTCCCGACGTTTTCGGAATATTGCGCTTTTCAAAATAAATCGGCATTTCTAAACATCGCAACACTGCCTTTAATATTTCTTTTATGTTTTTAATTCTTTTATACTTGTGCTTAATTAACATAGACATTGGACTCATGAAATGGTGTCGGTTTGCCAATGCTTGGCAATCATTCGTAAATCTCGACACATTTCATGAGTTGGCTCACTAATTGTATATAAATATTAGTCGTTTTTGAGCGCTGACAACGCGGGACTCAAAAATGTACCACCTGAAGGCACTATGCCAGCATGCCCGAATTAAATGACTCCCAAAATAGGATGAATTTGTCCTACAGTCACATTTGACCGACTTTCCTGTTCAAAAGCTCATGTAGAGATACCGGTCGCTGTTGTACCTACGTCAGCAATTCTGGACCTACATCTCTAGTATTTATCTAGACGGACAGTTTAGAACAATGCCAGATGCTTGGTGATGCGAAAGACTCCGTTTATGCTTTGACGTCAGCCAGCTCTTTTGGTACGGATCACTAAGCAAGCGAACTATTTTTGGCCACAGCGATACTTTTTGTCGTGGTTGACCAGACGGGACTTTTATGTTGCGGCCCGTTTCCGCGCCTCGAATCTGCCCAGCTCGGTTGTCTGAATAGATTGGTGTGGATGGAGGAGAGGGTGACGGCGAAGGGGGAGGGTTTCCGGAGTAGTGGAAGAGTGTTGCACGCGACATCTGTCGCTGAAACTGCTCATATACGCTACAGCCTGCTGTTTGTCGCCGTGCCAGCTCGGTTAGCTCGGGGTGGGGGGTGATATCTATGGCATGGTACCTAACAGTGGGCGAGTAACTGATAAGAAGGGGCATTAGAGCGACCGAAACTAGTGGCCTAGGTCAAGCAGATTTTCTACAGATTGCGGCGAGTGAGGTCACTAAGCTGCGTGCAAGCCCACTGCGTAGGCCAGGGTTCAGACTCCATCGCTGTCCTTCAAGACATCAACGACTTCAGCAAAGTTCCCGAATCGAATGTCACAAATATTGGATGGTGTGTATAAGATTTAAGTTGTGAAGGTGCATAAGCGACTTGAAACGAGTGCCAGTCAGGGAGTTTGCGTAATTAAAGAAAGCAAACTTCATTGGATGACCATCCTGCACGAATCAATGGTCAGATTTGATTATGTAGCCGCACCTGAAGTAAACAAACCCCGGCCACCTGTAATAAGAGACCGATGGTAATAGGGGGTTTTTACAGGTGGGGCCGGGGAACGCGCAGGCGACAAGGTCAAGTAGTTGTGTACAAAAGAAAAGCTATTGAGAATGCGCGGTTGTTCTTTGAATGGTTGCGAAATAGTTGCCCTAGACCCAACCCCAAACAGTATTGTGTCCATCAGGTGGGGCAACATAACCACATCTTACCGAATCTCGATCCTTCCTCGACACGCAGTGCGTACGTGCGAGAGCCCACACCTGAGTTTTGCAGAGGAATCATCGAGCGTTCAGAGTGTCCGCATCTCATCAAGGGTTTTTTTTCGGCTTCATGGCCGTGCTTTCCAGCGCGGTTGCTAGTCAGGTCGGGCTGGATTCAGCATTATAATTTGGAATTATTGTGAGTCCCTTTTGCTCTCCGACTTTCGTCCCCAAGACTTCAGTCCCCTTATTACAAGAATTTTGTAGGACATTGCCTCTCCTCGCAGTTTCGTGTTGGAAAGAAAAAGCGAAGCTTTATAATTATGTTCCTTTGACAATTAATTGCGGGCTTTGAAGCACAAACACCTTTTCCTTAGTCTTTTTGGCCCCATAAAGGAATTTCCTGGGGATAATAGAAACGTTGCATCCCTTGCAAGCGACATTACTAAGGTTGAGGCATTAGGCTATGCGAGTGTACTATGAAAGCTTAACAGTTCTCGTAACTGATTTCTTAAAAGCCTAAATGCATCCGCGCCTCAAGTGCGAAACTTCAAGAATGCGTTATTTTTAGAAGTTGAATACAAGAGATGAATTGTTTGTGCCTCCTTGTGCCATATATGACTGTATTTATGTCGATTATGGTAAAGGCGCGATTCTCGATCGGGGTAATAGAAGAGAAGAAGGCAATGGTTGGGTTATCTTCACTGTGGGGTTAAAATCTTGGACAAAAAGCGGGCGCTTCATGATCGGAAGCTGATGGGCTGCCCACGCATTCAGCATTAGAGGGATGGAGGTTCATTTTGTGCGCGTCACTTTGCGTCCGATCGTGCTCCTGAGGCTGTTCGGTCGGCTGCCTGCACCCGGTTGTGAGACCCCAAGGTTGTATTTATGCTAGGATGGAAACACCTTGGAAACATTGCACGTTTGTTAATTGACCAGTTTTAGCTGGGTCTGATTAAAGAAAGTGACTGAAAGGTCGTCAGTCAAAAGGCCTTATTCCACCCTGAATTGAGTGACATGTGGCTGTCAATTAAAGGGGCAACTCAGGACTGAATTAAGCTGAGGGATTTCCTCCTAATGTTCGTCTTACGGCGTCTTCAATCATGTGAGTTCTTTAACCCTTAAAATAAAGCTAATACGTGTGTATGTGGGAACGAGGTTGTGGGTGTATGGCACGCACATATGAGTTGTTTAATTTTGTCCACCTTTGCATTCCACTTACTCTTCCGGTCGTTCTGGATCTGGATTACAAGGAGGGGGGGGGTGGTAGAGTGAGATAGATGCTATGCAGGTCCGTTTCATTACAAAAAACATCTGTGTGCAAGTCACCACTGGGCCGATCTTGTGAGACAATGTTGGACTGCGCAGTTGACGACAGTTGAGCTATCATCATATTGGATGTTAATCGGTATTACAGACCCCGCCAAATGGTATTTCCTCTTTGAGCACCCATTTGGTGATTTTGGCCAATAACACGTGAGTCTTCGTGTCCGCTTCAATTCGTTACTTTATCCCCTCTCCTTATCATAGCGCCTTTTCAGAATGTTTGTTTACTTAGGGAGGGGTTGCTAACTTTACCCAACAAAAGTGCCCCGCCCTAATTATTTGGAGGTAAACATACACAGCCCAATTGAGTTGGCTTTAAAGGTGGCGGGTGGAGACAAAATGGCCTTCGACTATGCTGTTCGCGACCTTGAAGTTTGTTGAGAAGTTTTAGTAATGGCCAGTTCTGGCTTATTTTCTGTAATCAGTCAGTAATATCCAACCCCTGTTTAAACACCTGAAGTTCAAATCTGAGGCGGGTTTGTATTTCTGGGTTGATGGAAAATACGTCAGAAACGGTTATTCCAATGTCTCTGTCTTTATCGATAAGCAATTCCCAAGTATTGACTGCTAATCACCATGTAACCGTTTGTGTAATCGGTGGCATTTCAAATCTGACGCAAATCGGTAAGACTGATTTCCGTCCCTTAACCATGACAGGTCGGTTCATGTCACTGTTATATACAGTTCGTGACCTATCTGATGAAATGTCACGAACTGTGAACTTAAATCGCTGTAGCGCATGATACTGCCACCCCACATCCACGAAAGTTATCACTGCGTTAAATATACCACCGAGCTTCAAAACAAGGCATGGTTTGGTTTATAAAGTATTATTTACTGACTAAGAAATTACTTATTTTAGGAAAAACCACCAAATCAAAAAATCGACTGCATGACAGGCCAACTATTCAGGGTTTAATATAACTGTCAGCAGAGAAGGGAAATTTCACAAAACGACAAAAAAATGAAAAACAGGAATAAATACAACGTGTTAGTACTTTTTTGATTGTCCTTTAGCTTTTAAAGTTGCTGTAAGGCGGGAGGGCATGGAGACTACCAAGTTGTCTATGGTGGTTTGGTCTATGTAATTATTAAAAAAGTGTAACTTCTGATCCATAGAAATATGTTTCCTTGCCTTGTCCCAATTTCTTTTGATTAATGCAGAAAGATTTTCGATGGGATTTAGGTCCAGGCTGTTTGCGGGGATAAAAATGTTTCGAAGGCCGCAGTCAGAGAGGCTGGCTGTGGTCTAAAATATTAGATTATATTTGTAGACTGAATTGGAATCATACCTCCTTTGAGCGGTGGACAAGGGCATTATCCTGCAGCATTTCAGTGTCCAGTCGACGTCTATGAATGCCTTTGTAACCGAAGACATCCTTTACGATATCAATGAACACCTTGCTATTTATCGTCTCCACTGTTGAACGCCAGCTCGGTCGCTCTCCGAATTTGATGGCCATCCAAACCATCAGGCGTCGGCAGTTCTTGAAAGTTGGCGTCGACATAGTGTGCCCTCATGGAAAGTTCTTTCCACATATGACCACCTGGGCCGACTTCGGAGGTTTATCTAAAAATAAGATCTCATCACAAAAGTAAATGCTTTTCCAGAAGGAAGTCCTGTGATCAATATATTTTTGAGCAAACAAAAAACGTTCTCTTATAAGTTCTCTAGTTAAAAATGGCTTTGTCATGGCGTTTTGCTGATGGAGACCTAGCTCTTTCATTCCTTCTCTAGTTATGCGCATAGAAAACATTGACAGGTGTTCCCTGTAAATAGCGTTAAGGGGCATATGATGATACTTTTTCAGTGTCCGACAAATAAAATCGTCGTCTTGCTTGCTTGTGGACCGTTTTGGCCCACCTTGCTTAGTTCTAGGCATTGTTAGATTATTAATAATTATCCAGAGATTGACCTGGCTAATGGTGAAAATACTAGCTAACGACTCATGCGGCAGCCCTTCGGCTGCCAATTTTCGTATCCGCTCAAAGCCAACTTCCGATAGGAGCTGTTTTGACACCTTTGCTGCACGGCGTGGCGAAGAAAAGTTGCAGCATGTAGCGCGCAATCTATATATACGTGTTTACGCCTATTAGTTCCCGGTGTACTAAAACAAACACAGTCGAACAACCTTATTACTGCGTTTAACGATATAAAACGTCACAAGAACAAATTACTTATTGATTCCTGAGAATAATGTGTTTTTACATACTTGACTCGACCTGATTTTCATGAAATAAAAATCGAAATTCCCATTTCCAGAGTGGCCTTCTTTGATATTTTTCTTTGCTAGATGAAAGTTCCTTTATAACTCAACGCGTGCAAATAAAAGGTTTTAATATGGGATACTTATTGGAATAGGAAATTGAATGAATATCCGGAGACGTCAAAATTTGCCTAATTTTGTTCCGTTTCCCCTCAAAAAAAACTGAACCAACGCGACCAATTCTTTAGAAAAGGGCAGTTTGGGATCCTAATCAATTCTAAAAATAAAAATAACCACACCAAATATATGCCGTCCCCTCAACTCAAATACCGGTCTCGACATTTCATAGGTTAGGTCATCTACTGTACAACCCGGAGGGGTAGACTTTGCTGTATCCAGTTCAGCGACGATTCTGTCTTGAGGATCACTTATTCTTTTTTCCAACTTTAAGAAAAATATGACAAGAGCGCAAATAAGGAATTTTTTACTATTTCAGAAGCAGAATCTTCGCAAAATCCCTAACAAAGCATGCGAAGGCTAAAGTCAGCAAGTGTGGGGCTTTGTCATGGCCAACAAAGATTCTTACAGCAATGTCCCGCCTTGAGAATGAGTTAAGTCGGAGATATCCCTCTACTGATGAGGATGATGATGCTGCTGCTGCTGCTGCTGCTGCTGATGATGATGATGATGATGATGATGATGATGATGATGATGATGATGATGATGATGATGATGATGATGATGATGATGATGATGATGATGATGATGATGATGATGATGATGATGATGATGATGATGATGATGATGATGATGATGATGATGATGATGATGATAGCCAATCCCAATGGTTTCTCGGGTGAACCCGCGAAAATTAAGCTTTCACTTATTTTCCTCAAGTTAATCCAGTCTGAGACTAACGGGTCCCGAACAAATTCAACAAAATAAATAAAATTGCGATCCGACCTGTCTTCTAGACTTCTTTTGTGCAGCAGGAGTAATCGCCTCCTTCATCGGGCTGTGGCGTTTGACGGAAGATGAACATCATGCGACATGCTGGGGTGCGATGCGGTGGCGGACCCGGTTGCCGGCACAATGTGACCCCTGCCGCCCCCCCCCACCAATTATTGTTGTTGGTCAAAAACCTGGTCATTTGTTGTGTGGACCATGGGGTGCGGAGTGGAGCGCAAATCTGCGGGGCCCACCGTGCCATCCACCCGCGCCCTCCCCCGCCCCCGCTCTTCTTGACTCTCTCTTGACACAGGGTCCAGGTGGGGAGGACGTGAGAGTGCGGTGGGTGCTCTGCAAGCCTACATTCACCATTAACCAAATCACGCACAAGTCATCATGCATGTTCCACCTTGCTGCGGCGCACACGGTGGACATCGTCGGCACGACGGTCGAACTGTCGATGGTGATCTGCGCATGATTCAGTTTATGGCGATGGCAGGTTTGCCCATCGTCCTCAACACTTCTTCCTTCCTCACCTTCCTGGATCCGGTGGAAGAAAAGAATCCGGATGACCGGAGGAGAGCTGGAGCGTGGCGACTGACAAGGCTGAGCAGCCCCTCTACCCGCGCCAAATACGCACTTTGCCCGCACACAACTGGCCAGATATTCACCGGAACAGCAAGGGAGCGGCTCGGATTCCATTGGAGTGGGAATGCCATTGAAACCACATTAAAACGGATTCATTTTAGCCTGCTTCTTCGTCCTGCAAGTTAGCAGCGTTCCAAGTCACGGCTTTTAATGCATCTGGATAGTTTTAACGCACGTCAGAATTTGTTATAGTGAAGAATTCCCTGAGGCTTCGTGGAGACGGAGTACTCAGAGTCGACCTCACTTTCTTCCCCCCTTGCCCTGCGCCAGTCCGCTGCGCGAGCCGGTCAAACATTCGATGCTGGGATTGGTCGCATGTGACCTACGCGTGGGCTACGGACTCTATGTAGCCGGATGCGTACTGAACCCCAATCTGGTCCTTGTCCATGCCCACTACCTCTACAACGCGACCCGTTGTATGGACCAACTGTACGTACATTAGTCTTTCAACCTGTGTTTCCAAGGCGGCGATTCTGGAAGCGACAACGTTGTCAAACTGACGCGTTCCGACTGACTGACCTCTGAGAGGCAGCGTCGGCAGATTTCCGGCGCCTAAATACCTCGCATGACCAGGAAACGCTACTTGCTGACTCCTGCATGCGCTTGGCGTGGTGGTTCCCGCTGCACTTTATGATACGACCGATGGATCAACTTCTAGGCCACCTTGATACTTGTCATAAACATAACAATTCCAATAATTCCAGTTTTTTTGGAGAAAACGGAAAGACTCCAGGAAGAAGCGTTATTTCTCCACGGAAGTCTGCTGATAGTTTGTGACAGCGACGTGCGACCGACCATAGGCGTCCGTGGACAAGTATGTACGTCTAACACGAGAGCCGGTCCATTTCGGTCGGGCGAGTTGGTGAGATTGACCCAGGGTTTGTAGATGCCTGTGGTTGGCTTCCTCCGAGGCTGAATGAACGCAGTGATCCCTGCTTTGGTGTTTGCGCCAGCGACGGTAGACTGTTGTACGCTTATGACGTCGACACATTCAGCTCTGATCAGAGGAGGCGGCCTAGTTTTCGTCGTTACAACGCTCAGTCGTTCCTTCGTGAGATAGCACATCTACTATATACATTTCTGGACTGCACAGCTGCGACTTCCTGGGCTTCTCCTCTGAAGTTACGCACTGCGAGCACCGAGAGATAGCAGCACGGTCTCACTGTACGCAGGGGTAATTAAAGATGTCGACTCGCCTTTTTCGGATCGAAAGGGAGGTTCGACATCTCGAATTCGACTGGTCCACTTTAACCACCGAACATCTTCGAACTAGATGCAAAGTTGATAGGCGTCCGACTTGACGTCAGGGTTTTGGGCTGAGGAATGTTCTCCGGGAATACGGTCGAAAACTAAATTTTTCCACAGTAGTTTAATATATGCCCTGCAGGCGTGAGAGCTTCAGTGCGTGTGAGAGAAGCAATGGAGGCGCGTAGAATAAGGCATTTAGTCATCCTTCGCCGGTGTATTATGGCGAAACAGAGCAGGAGCGAGTCGGGGAGGAGAGCGCCGGTAACCGGGGCAACGTCGCAGCGCAGCTCCCAGGCGACAGTCTATCGTGCCATAAATTAAACTGGGGAACAGTTGAAATCAAAGGTCGGCATCTAGTCAGTGATCCCACCGCGACGCCAGGGCAGCCAGCACGAATTCAGAGTGGTTGGACGTTGGACTGCGATGCTCGACACCGGCTCTCCGACGGTGCGAACTCCCCTACCTCCTATAGTCGGTCACTAAAAGTGTCTTGCATCGTTCTGAGAAGTACTGAGCCCTGCGAGTCCAAAAAAGTACATGTTTTCAAACAGAAAACCTGAAAATATGTGATCATCCATTAAGGGATTGCAGAAAATAAAAACCTCTACGTCGATTTCTAGCAAAATATACCATTAATAACCCGTTGCTAAGGTCCACACTGCCCAGTCATTTTTTTCCTTGTCCTGCAGTAATCAGCGTTCCAATCACCATTAAATATCATATCTAGGGATTTCCTTCCTCAATTCAAAAAGAACGGTTTGGCCGCTTAGCTGACGGCCCGACTATGAAAAACCTAGGAGAATTCGAACTCGTGACACAAGCCTCAAGGCTTTAAATGCTCTAAAGACCGATATAAAAAACCGACGGCAGACATCAGGTTTTTAACACCACCTGCACGACCTACTATGACGTCACATATCCGGTAGGTTGACTGCCCAAGCAAGTTTTACCAAGAAAACAAGCTAAAATCCACCGACTACCAGGCTCACTTTTAATAGGCGTTTTGGCAAATTTGGCAGACTTCGCAGTCCCGGAAAATTCAGAGGCTTTCGTGGAGTTGCCACACGAAGAGATGAGGCCACGCCTTGGACGTCAAATCTTCCTCAAAAGATCAACGACGAGTACAGGCGAGACCGCGTGCTGCAGAAAAGTATCCAGTAAAAAGTACTCACTTCTTGATCAAAAACTTGCCCTCCGGAGAGTGATGCCCGGGGTCGCAGGTGTTCTCATTTGAGCGGACGGCTCGTGGGCTTCAGCGTGAACTAATTGTTTCAGTTTACTCTTCGTGGCGACGGCAACAGAACACCCCTCCACCCCCGTAAATTAAATGCTTTTGACTCGGCGTCCGACTTGATGACATGGCGCCGATCAATATTTCGGGTTCACCGACTGGTCGCAGTTGGACACGGCCCAGGAGCACGCTCACCAATGACTGGCTCTCGGCTTGATTTAGCACTTGCTGCCGTCGACCCCATGAATCACTTGTACGTTCCTTGCCGAGGCAAATACTGCCTCAGTAACTCCGCCTACCTGGTTTTTGATTTGCACTTTCTCTTAAAAACGCAGAGGAAGCTGGCCAACTCCTAAGTGGCTGCTTGTAAAAAACGCAACCAGGAGTCCCCTCACTGTCCAAACTTAGCGATACCAGTTTGCGCGCTCAGTTTATTAGATGGCTGCAGATGAGGATGTTTCATGAGCGTCTTAACACTCCATGACCAAAGCAGCCGCGTTCGAAGCTCAGTTTATCCTGACATGTGGTTGGCTGAAGACGGCTGATAAGACGGAAACCGACATCCCAGTCTTTGTGGCCTTTATTTTCTTCACTTCCCAACGCTCAAGCTCCCGATGAAACCAAGAAAGCCCGATTTACCAATTCCCACCGCTTTCGGACAACGGTGACTAACCCGTCGACAACGAAGCGCCGTACAATGTTAGAGGGACGTTCACCGGTCGTTTTTTCTACGGAACTCACTCGTACCGTTGTGCCTAACCAGCAGCCGCGCAGCGGCACATGATATAGGCAGAATATTATTACCGACAAAGACAAGGGAGACTGGAATGGCCACTTTTAGCTTATTAGCCGCCGTCAGCCAGTCATACCCAGTCCCGAAGTGTGGAACACCTGGGGCTCGATCCCGCGACCTGTTAATTAGAAGTCCAACGCCTCAAACCACTGAGCCGCGGCCCGTAGTCCTGTCAGTTGCGATCAGGAATGTACAATGGTACATTGGCTCTTCTACCTGTCGCCACTTCGCTACCTATTTTAAGTCTAGCTGGGAGCACCCGTACCCAATTTCTGACAAACCTAAACTCCTGCAATGCGGAATTACCACTAACACTAATTAGTCCCGAACTGGTGCTCCCGAGGTCCCAAAAGGCCTGCTTTAAACATCAGGAATACTACAGTCAGCATTTTAAAGTTCCACGTGGATGACACCCAGTAGAAGATAGCTTGCAGTGGCCCTGCTCCGAACGCCTGTCGCAGCGAGGGGCCTCTCGTGAGTGTCCGCACGTGCGCATCAGGCCTACCTGGCGTTCGCCCATTCGCTTTTCCAACTGGCCAATCAGAGTTAAGGCCGAGCCAGACGTGCCCTGGCGTAGGATGCTTCGATGCATTCCCTGAAGGACACGTAGGACGCCGCTCTCCCAACGCCGGACGTGCCCCCGTCCGGCTGCCCAGCTCTCCCCAACTCCTTCCCCAGTTGTTTTGTACAGAATACACAATCCTCCCAACTGGCGTCCATCCGCTCTTTCAGTCCGAGACCGGGCCTGAAGGTCGCGATAGCCAGGGCCTTACTCTCGGTTTAGGCTTCTGCAGGCGCGGTCGGATGTTCGATCTTGTTACGAAGGTGGGGGGAGGGAGGAGGGTGAAATACGCGAACGAGGCGGGAGATGGCTCGACAGGTGCCCCTGTAAGCCGCAGAGGACCAATGAGCCAATACAGTACTCTCAGCTCTCACTGCATCGGTCCATGCGGTCATTAAAATGCGTTTCCGATGCACCGCGGAAGAATTGGTAGTTTGGCATTCCAATGATGGCTGCACCAAAAGCGGGATCGAACGGGTACTTCGTGATCGGAAATATCTGAATGAGCCTTATCAACCTGATCTGATTAGGGGTTCTAGCTGTAGAGTCTGCATCTTACCCAAACGGGCGCATAGAAATGAACAACTAGCACTCGAAAAATCCACAGTTGTGCCAGATTGGCGAACAAACACGCCTACGGACTCGACAGAGTTGCTTGACAACGGCCCTTAGGCACTTTTCGTGAAGACATGTCTGGCCTATGTTCACTTCTAGCCTTTCGTGATCCCGCGCGCGAGAATTCTTCTTTTCTAAAACATCTTACGTGCAATGTGCACCCGTATCGAAAACAAAAGTCCGACAAGGTCGAGGGATTAGCCGCATCCTAGCGAGATCGGGTGGCGCTCGGTTCGCCAGTAACTTTTTACGACCAATGTGTTCAGCAGGGACTTCCTCACATGACTCCTCCCACCTTCCGTCTGGCAGATCAGACGAAGTCATCTTGCCAGCAGCGCCATTAGCCCAATTTATTCGGGAAAGAGTTGAACACGACAGTGCGCACCGGCGTAATTATGTCAAGGGGTAGTTCCCACAGTAGGTAAAGTGCACTTCAAACGGTCTCCGTGGTCCAGTCAAGGGGACAAACAGCATTCATCAACAGTATGAATACTGATCCCCTAACTGTCCAGTAAGGCTTTCGTCATGGGCGAGAGCGGAACCGGGGTGGGGCGTACGACGGGGGAGAAGGGGGGTCTAGGCACAAGCCACGGTTCAGGTGAGTAGGTCAGCAGGCAGCGAAAGTAGAAAATGTAGAAAATCATGATTCCTTAACATCCCCGGTCTTCCTCTCGCCCGGCTTGCGACCGCGGAGGCCGCGGGCAGACATGCAGAGAATACGACGCAAAAGCAAGAAAGACTTATACAGGGGGGACATGAAGGAGGCGGAAGAGTGGCCTC
>CACRXP010000012.1:118108-130479 GCA_902702965.1 Spirometra erinaceieuropaei
GCGCATGGGCGCCCACGGGTACCCATCAGAAGGCGGACAAAACTACGTGAAGCAGGGGGGGACAGCAGAAGCGGGGGTGGTACTGGATGATGAAAGTGGGTGGAGCGACGACAGGGGGGGCGGGGGCGGCGGCGGTTAGACAAGGTATACATCCCGAGACCTGTGCTGCAACTCCAAGGCTGCGTTACCATCAGCCCCGACGACCACATTGCCGTCAGCGGTGGCGCCGGAGCCCCCAAGCGGTGCACCATTGGTGGTCGGGTAACCGAAACCGCTGCGACGCAAGTCTCCGTTGGTGGCCGTCTCCGAGATGAATGCCGATTCCGCGACCGCCGGAATGACTGGCGCCAAGGGCGGTGGTGGTGAGAACGGGCTCAAACAACGCCAGGAAAGAGGACGCCCGAAGACGTTGGCCAGGGCTTCGCGTTTTGATATACGAACGCGCGCTGCCGTCTTGTCACGTTTTAAACTCTCTACCGACTAAAGGGTTGGAAAAGACATGAAGGTGTGTATCAGTGATCATGAGAACAGAACCAGGTCTCTTTATGCTGTCACTCTCATCTGCAGTAATGACGCTGTTAGCAACAATTCCCATGATAATTATATAGCATAGTAGCATTAAACAGTAGATATTCGGGGGAGGGAGGAAGCAGGGAAATAAATGCTCGATATGTGGGGCGGGGAGGGTGGATGTGGTGCCGGTGAGGGGGGAGGGCGGGCGGGGTGGGTGTTAGAGAAATGGAAGGAGAGAACGTACAGTTTCATCCTGAAAGATTGAGCTCATCTGGCTGCAACCAATGGCCATGGTGAAGAGGCCAAAAAGGACGGACTCGAAGCCGAGGGAAATGGAAAGGATTGTGGAAGGCAGGGTACCGTTGCCTCCATTGATTTTAGTGATCCACACGCTGCTATTGTCGATGCACCCTGATCAGGCCAAAAACAGTCCACATCAGTAGCGGTAATTGCTCCTGGCGTGTGTGTGGCGGAAGCAGAAACTGCAGATTATCTGACGTATGCTTACTCCTTACAAGTACTCCTTAGGACGCGGTGGAGTTCTGTGTGTGAATCGGTGTACAGTGAGGTGGACTTGCATAGCACCGGTCTAACTGCCTCTTCTCCTTTCCTATTAGGTGGTAGGTTCGAGCTAGGACGAAGCGAGATGAGAGTGCGCTTGGTGGCCGAACAAACATCTCACACCCGTCTACGCGTGCCACGCGCGTGCTGGTTCACCAGACGAATTGGACAAGGAATCGCATTCTGCACAGTCGCTATAGAGTGACTCAAAGTCTCCAGCACCACGTTATCCCGAACGTTGACAACCATCCAGGACAGGACTTTGAAGGCGTCGTGATCGTCCAAGGGCGTGTCAGCTTAAGTACGGTGAGGAAAGGTGGTGCGCGGTCGAACCAACTCTCCCCTCCTCCTCCCCCCCCCCCACCGCCACCACCGTGTTCCCATTACATTTCGGTAGTGGGTTTACTGAAAAACAAGTAGAGGCGAGACTGCGCTGAATGATTGGCTGGCCCCACGGATGCGCCTACTGGCTACGCTACGAGAGATTCTCCTTTTGTGCAGACAGCCCATCTGACCGCATGCGGGCCCGACGCCTAGGAGATACCCCAGTAGAAGAACCCGATAAACGCATGGACTACGTCGACAGCAAAAGGTCTGCTCGTCATCGTACGGTCCCGGCAGATCGGAAAGAGGGAGTCCCCAACCGTCTAAAGATCTACGCACCCACGCCAAAGTGTTGATTAGGGTTGTACGCAGCATCACCAGACACGACGAAGGGGGTACGCACCGTAACGACACCCTGTATGCATATGGAGTAAAGCTCGTGTTCACAAGTCGATCCGTGCAAGGAAGTGAGGTGGAGGGAGAGGGGGGACAGTGAGAGGACTATCAGGGGGTGCGGTGAAGCGTTAGGTGGATGCGCGGAGGGGGGAGGGGGCAGCGGGGAAGAGGACGGCAAGGAAATAAATCCAACGCCCTTACTCACAGTCCGATCCGAGAGTGCAGCGTGGACCTGGCTGCAGGCCATGACTGAGGTGAACAAACCGAAGAAAATGGACTCGGCCGAGAGGAATATGGAGTTGAGGAGAGCTGCAGTCGCGCTGTAGCTCGTCTCCGTTTCGCACACTGCAGGTCGTAGTGGGAGGAAAATGGGAGAAAACCGAAAACTCACATATACACATATATAGACAGATAGGGGCTTTTGGTGTAGCAATAGGGGAGCGACGGTTGAGTGAGAGAAGGGGGGAGAGATGGTCAGGGCATACGCAGCGGTGGCAGCCCCTCGTCGCGTCAAAGCTGGAGGACCCTCTATTCTGACGGATAGACAATCGAGGACCAGGCAAGGATAAAGACCCTCAAGCGAGACTGAGCATTGAACTGACCAATCGGAATTAGGAGGGATGACGATTGCTTCCCGCCACTCAAATGAGGCTTCAGCCGCCGGTCGGCACAGTCTTGGTGACCATCTGCCCACCCTCTCCCCCCCCCCCGCCCCGCCGGCCAAGAGGTCCCACGTAACGCCTGCCAGGAGAGACGTGGCTTAAGCGGGGTTCGGACGACAAAGGTGCCTGCGCTTTCATCCCTTAACCAAACCATCCCACGCAACTGCTGACAGGTGGGCCTGAACACGCAGATGAACGACCGGATGGACATGCGCTCTGATTGGTGACCTTCCGAGAACCAATGGCGTTGAGGGTGCAATTTCCTGCCAAACATCACAGTTCTAGCCTACGCGGTCAATTCAGACCCCAAAGCGGAGAAATGCTGAGCTTTAAGCTTGCCCAAAATGATCCTGTGGCGGTTCGCGTCTCCTCACCCTCCGCCTTTGTCACGCTGCCGTCCTGTCCGCCTCACACTCCGTGTCGAGACGCTGCTGGGACGCGTGGGTGCTCGAAGCCAATCAACGCTGTCCCCACTCTGATTGGCTGGCGACGTGGAGACAACAAAGGGCGCAGACACACGCGGAACAACGCCTCGAAGGCGGACACAGACAACAGCTTGCTTGGAGCACGCTTGCGGCGACTGTCCACACAGCCTTTGTGTACACGCTTTCCAAGCAGTAAAGTTTGTCCAACTCAAACCGTCTTCCCTGAATTTTGATTGGGAATCTCCATCTTGTCAACCCCACAACTTTCGACAATCCTGCAGGTGAGTTCCGGCGCAGCTGAGTCAGCATCCCGAGTTAGCTGTGTCTCTGGGAGCAGGCGAAAGATGAGATTAAGTGGTCTTCCGGAGAAGCGAAATCAACAAGAACCAAAGCCATAGGCTGGGAGGTAGCGAATTCGCCAGGCAGCTTGGTTTTGCAGACCAAAGTGCTGAAGGCGCTGCTTATTAGCATGACTCCTTCCTACTCGAGTATGTGGACTACGCAGTGCCCGTACGAGCCCATAACACTACCTTCAATATAGGTCTTCATATCGCGTCAGTCGTTGCGATTTGTGGCGCTCAGGTACGTTTGAGATCTGAACAGCCCCTGGCTCTGTCAGTTACTAAGCCCGACAATGCAGGCCTGGACAGCTGACCGGCGCATGAGAGAGGGGGGAGGGGGCGGGAACGAGACTGGGGAATCTATCCTCGCGGTCAATCAGCGCCTTTTTACGATAACATGCTTGAATATCTTCCGCGCGCCAAGAGTCGTGGCTTGTCAACTGATGAGGTAACGCGATCTTTGTCAGGACTAGGACTCAGGCTACAACTCCTCCCCTTCCCAATATGACCTTTTATGTCACTCGCGTGCATGGAGTCCCAAACAGCCCAGATTATGTGTGGCACGCATAGACGGGCTATTTGACTCTGTCAGCCACAGCGTTCACGGCCACCTCCAGTCGTCCTAACATTGTCCCGCCATCGTAGACAGAGCAGCAGATGCTACACAAGTTTGCCTCACCATAAACTGACTCACACACAAGTCCCTAGAGCACGAGATGGAGGTCGTCGCCGTGGCAATCGAACTACTAGGTCAACAAGGGATTTTGGGGGACGTCAAAAGACTTGAGTTTTTAAAGCTAAAAATCCAGCCAGTTTCGGCCAATCCCTTATGAAATGTTAACCGAAATTCTGAAATGCGTTCAGTAGGATTGTCATGCAAAGTACCGTGTCGCCTAATGCCAAAATATCCCAGTCATGTTAGGATACCGGCTTCCGAACGAGCCGCTTATCGACCGCTTGCGTAAATTACATTTCGTAAAAAATGACCACTTAATCAGCGTGATTTTTCCCATAGAATTTTGTCCTTGTAAATTCAGATATGTTTTACGGAAAAAAACGCAAAAATATTCTTTCTTCTGGTCATTTAAAAGTAAGTTAAGTCTTCAAATCTTACACTTGAAGAACAAGTATCATTCGATCTAAATAAGTTTCTAATGAAAATTTTTCATGACCACGAAATGTCCAGTTATAAAACATCGCATCAACACATTTATCAATGCTGTTTATAAAGTGGTCAACGTCGTCTAAATTTATTATAAAAGCTCATGAGCCCTTTATGCCCTTTTTTTCCTTTAAAGGCGAAAGATACTCTTTCTTCAAGTATAAAAATTTAAGACGACGTAATTTGCTACCACCGAAGCAAGAGAGATAATATTTTCGCGCATGTTTTCTGTAAAATATATTTGAATTCACAAGGGAAATAGTAAACATTTACAGTACTTGAGTAACTATTTTACGGAATATAGTTCATCCAACTGGTCAATAAGGATCTCATTCGAAAGTCGGTATCCTGTTGTGACATGAATATCTTAACATTAAGTGGCAAGATAAACTATACGACAACCCTACTTAGGTAATCTTTTGGATTGAAAACTAGTTTCATAAGTCCAGTCAACAGCTCATGAGACAGTGCATCTATTATGCTGTCTGTAACTCATTGTCAAGGCTCTGAGATCATACACAGGTAGTCCTCGTCATGTAATGCTGATTGGGCGATAGGAACACGAGACAACTAACGTCCATATAAGCAAAAGGCCCACGGTCTTGTGGTATGCTTTAGGACTACCTATTGTACCGCAGTTTTAACACAAAAACTGCCCTCCAGGGGGGAGGGGCGGACTAACTATTAATTCCCTCACTTAAGATTTGGGGATCAAACCGTTCACGCGTGTGGTCATTCCAACCGTTATTCTGAGGACTGATTGCAAGAGTAGGATCCTCAAATGGCAACAGACTGCGAAACAGCGTGCATGCAGGCAGGGGGAGGGGGGAGATAACTTACTGCCGAACTCCGTGTAGCAGGACATGAAGAAGTAGATGACCATTATAAGCGCTGTCGACGACATCAGGAATATGTAGAGCTGAAAATGAAATAGGCAGGAGGGGGGGGGGGGAAGGAAGGTAGGAGGGGCAATTTAAAACTGGTTTTCCGTTGCGTCAGCGGGGTGATACCCCGCAAAATGCATGCGCTGCCTGTTGTTGCGATTTCTCACTTACTTACTCGTGCTCGACACAGCTGTAATCCGGCCGGCCTCGTGAGCTTTCGCACTTTATACTTGAAGGGCGCTCACTGATTACGCTACGGAACCCACCCGTCCCGATTGTGCCTTGGGGTTCTCTCTCTCGCTTTCAAGCCCCGCCAGCGGGCGCACAGCAGCGTGTGATGTATAAGCAGAATGGTATTACCGACAAAGACAAGGGAGACTGGAATGGCCATTACTAGCTCATTAGCCGTCGTCAGCCAGTCATACCCAACTCCGAAGTGTGGAACACCTGGAGCTCGAACTCGCGACCCGTTGGTTAGAAGTCCAACGTCCCTAAGCCCTGAGCCACGGACTCATTGCCCTGTCGGTTGAGATCGGGTAGGAGAACGCTCGTCGGCTAATATATCGATCGGTCGATTCCCGTTCACTCGGACAGACGAGTGTGTGAATTTCTACGGATTTTGTTTATAATTTCCTAAAACAGCTTCAGCCACCGTTCACGCTCACATGTTTGGGTTTAATTTTCCGTCAAAATAAGCCTGAGCAGAGGCAGATACCGGTGCGCGTCACGGGCTCGTTGTCTTGTCGGTTGCGAGCGTGTATATACGATGGTCGGGGAACGCTCACCGATTACGCTACGGAACCCACCCGTTCCGGTTGTGACTTGGGGCTCTCTCTCGACCCCGCCAGCAGCCGCATAGCGGCGAATGATATAGGCAGAATAGCATTGCCGACAAAGGCAAGGGAGACTGAAATGGTCATTTCTGGCTTATTAGTCGTCGTCGGGACGAATGCGTTCCGTAACAGGATTGCTGAGCATTCCTCTCTATCACTGTATATTTCCGATTGCATCCAACAGGACAATGAATCCATGAGTCAGTTGATGGTGTCGAGGGACTTCTAACCATCAGGTCACGAGATCGTGCCACAGGTGTTTTACACCTCATGATACTATGTCCTAAAACATCTTGCGGAACCCCTGATGCTCTTAAAATGGCTCTTGGTTGCAAGATTTCCAGAAAAGTGTCCCCGTATTAATACGTGATGGTCGCTCTTTCAATAAATATGACCAGGCCGTCGGATACATTTTTGGATATAGTAAATGTCGTTGGCTTCGCCTGCTCTATGGAACTAATTTACATGTCAGGTGATCGCTTCACGGAAGAGCAACAAATCGGGAACATGTAGTGCAAAGTTTACTTTGAATTCTTGTAAGGCCGACCACGTGCGCGTGCTAGCTTGATAGAGGGCGCTCATCGATCGTTCTCACGGAAATCACTCGTTCCGTTGTGCCTTACGGGCTCTCTCTCTCTCGAGTCCAACCAGCAGCCGCACAGCGGCGCATGATATAGACAGTATGTTATTACCGACAAAGACAAGGGAGACTGGAATGGCCATTTCTGGCTTATTAGCCGTCGTCAGTCAGCCATACCCAACCCCGAAGCGGGCACACCCCCGAGGCTCGAACTCGCGACCTGTTAGTTAGAAGTTCACGCCTCTAACCACTAGGCCACGAGCCCGTTGCCCTGTCGGTTTCGATCGAGAATATACAATGGTAGGAGGCGCTCACCGATCGTTCCTACGGAACTCACTCGCTCCGTTGTGCCTTACGGGCTCTCTCTCGAGCCCAGCCAGCAGCCGCACGACGTCGCATGATATAGGTGGTATGTTATTACAGACAAAGACAAGGGAGTCTGGAATGACCACTGCTGACTTATTAGCCGTTATCAGCCTGTCGTAGTTTTCCAATTTTGAGCAAGATCAGTCGTTGTTAACGCTCAGCAAATTTCAGTCTACAAGATGAATGCTTTCGCGAAGTAAAAATCGCATATTCCTCTGTGCCCTTAAGAAGATGCTATGAAGATCTCATATAATTTTGCCCTGAATATGGACTATGTTTATATTTCACGAGGAGCACTAAAAAACGGGTAGGTATGATGCTGCATGAAGGGACATTACTCGGTCTTACAAAGTCTCATAATTGGAAACTTTTTAAAGCCTAAAGGTACTCCTTCCTTTGGGTACAACATTTGACGAAGGCGCAATTTCCTACCAAGTATGTACAAAATGGACTATTTTTGAGCACGTTTTCTATTAAATATATTTGAATTTATAAGGCCATCAAAAATCGATGCGAAATACGCATGCCACTTAAGTGGCCATTTTTTGTCGACTGCTGCTTTTACAGGTCGAAAAGAAGTGTATTCAAAATCCAACATCTTGGCGAGTGCGAAATATCATAGAATTATGCCGCGTGGTAATCAATATTACAACCACACCTAAGTAATCTCTGCTGATCGAAAATGAACATCAGAATTTCGGCTGACATTTCATGAGATCGGTCACCACCACTGTTCGTTCGTCATCGCTTCTTGAGTCAAAACACTGGAGCAGACAACCTCAGCAAACGGTCTGAGCGGCCGTGGGGGACTCGCCTGTACTTGAAATTCCCCAGAAAAACACATGAAGGTGTCCAGATATGACGGTTCCTATACGCGGATCTTTGCGGTGATGCAAATACTGCAAGAAGTCATCAGACATTTTTAAGGACTGGAAAAACCACGGCGAGTTCGGATAAAGCAATCACCCTGCGAAACTGTCCGCCAGCCGCTAGTTACAAGGGACACCTGCTCATCAATACTGCTCGACAATACTCAAGTTTTTGAAAACTTGACAGACAAACCGACTGACTTGACAGCCGCATTCGACAGATACCCTCTTCACTGGTGAGAGACATCTTACTTAGCCGACTCGGAATTCGCAGTTAGAATCAACCAAAGGCTGTTTTCCATCGCCGCTGGAGCGACACGATGGGTCGGAGAGGAGCGCCGTCTTTGTGCACCTTAGGGAGGCCATAGAATCGGGCCAAAGCCGTATCTTGGAGTCTCGCCATGTGTCCGTCGGTCGGTGCTATTGCACCTGAGTTCTCCAAGGCCAACAACGTAGCATTAATTTCGCGTGTCTGCGCTTTTACAGGGTTCGTTGCACATGGGACATAGAACTGTCGGTCCTCCAGTAAACCTTTGACTTTTTGAAGGTAGTCTGTCCTGTCCAGTACAACCGTGGAGCAACCCTTGTCCGCTGGCTCGATGGCCAGGCCTTTGTCGACCTTGAGTTCTCTAAACGCATCACGTTCGACCACGGCAAGCACTTCCCGCGGCCTGTGAGCCATGGCGATGGCAAACCTTCGCCCTTCGGAAGGCTGTTTCACTATTCACCCTCTGCGGACGCGACGCCTGTCCGATCACCATCTGTAACCGCGCCACAGCGCGGTCATCTGAATATGTAGCATTTTAGACGGTGCTCAGTGTACCAGGTCCCGCCCTTCCCCACCGTCGCTGCTGGTGCATGAATGGCCGGACCTAAATCCACCCACTTCTCAATTAGCTTCATTGGGCTGGAGGGACGGGGGGCGGGAGACGATTCCACCATTCGTGAAAGCGTCAGTGGACGCATTTGTCAAGTTAACCACAGTCGACTAACTAATTATATAAAAATTAACATGAGTATGGGCGAAACCGGCATTTGAAAGCACCCAGCACCACACCCAGTCACGAACAGATAGTGCGTACTTTGAGAATCGCTTCACATTCCGGTTGAATCACATGAGAAGGTGGGCAGAAGAACACCAAGCGACGCAGTAAACCGACAAATTTTATGGGAATTGAAAATTCTGTTTGCAAGGAAATCATCATAGGGAGGAAGTGAGTATTGGTGATCCAAGGGTACCATCGGACATAAAACACATGAAGAGACATGTATTAACTGCCTAATGACGTCTACTACCGTTCGCAAAGACCTCACTTCACTACAAAGTCAGTCGTTCCTGCTTTCGGTCAATTGTTCGATTTTTTGCAATTAAGGTCCTACGAAGCGCGCTGCCGTCATTGGGGTCAGACAAGTTCAAGGAACGCGATCAGTCGGGACAGCAAAAAGGAAACTGTGGCGACACGAGATGGTGGATGTATGAGAGCTGAAGGTGTTTACGAGCATTACCAAACGGCCCGACAGCGATTCCTGGGCATTATGACAGGCCATCCTGAGTAATGACACGATGCCGACATCGAAAGTGTCAAATCATTACTTTCCTGTACGCCGTTCGTCAGTCGTATCACGTGTCACACTCAGAGAAGATGGCTTCGGTAAATTTCGAGAGCTACACGTCGGTATCGGTAGATGTGTACATCTTCGCCTTCTACAAACTCCCAGGCGATCCAGGGACGAGGCTTCGAGCGACAAGAAGGGCGAAGACTGTGCTTGAAAAAGCTGAAAGTGCCACCTTCTGTCCAGAAGAATGAGTGCATAGAGTTTGAAGAACGCCTTAAATTTGGCGGGGATGAAGGACAATCGGTTTGAGAGTACCTACTTTTGCAAGAACACATTAGTTAAAAGCCACAGTCATATCTCTTCGGTCTTTTGCTAGGTCGGTCTCCTCTTGCTGAAGAAAGCAGCCTTCGCCGATCAGTTTACGAGACATGCTCGTACCCGTTGCGATCTGGCGTCGAATTTAGAATTCTCGCAGGCAGTCGCATATCGATCAGTAATTATGCAGACGGAGGACCGATAAAGACTGGGATGGCCATATCTGGCCTATTGGCCAGTCAGTCATACTCAATTAGGGGTCTGGATAGCCCGGAATCTGAACCCACATACTTCCGTCCTTGAGCACTTAACAGCTCAATGTCTTACCATTGAACCAGGGACTAATTGTCCTGGCGGTTGTGATCGGTAATATGCATCATCGCAGGAGGCGTAGTAACCGATCCGGTTACGAGACGTACTTTTCCTACATTTCGAGACAGGTTCACCAGACCTGAGCAGATGCTGATGTCACAAGTACGGTGTAATCAAGCCGGTCAATGCTGCGAAATCAGGGGATCAACAGGAGACGTTAGTCGCGCGGAGTTAGACAGCATCACCCCCCAGAAAGAAGAGAGTTCCCTCCACAGCACTTCGCTGGACAACGCTCGGTTGTGTAACCCCACCTCCCAACCAAATTTAACTGCCTTATTGGTGTTTATGAGAGGGACTATGCACAAGTATTCTTAGAGAAATAAATAAATCACGGGGCACGCATCCGACAACAGAAACCGCCATGTGAGAAAAAAACGTGAAGTGCAGTTAAGGGGGTAAGCTATCATCGCACTCCATATCAGCCGCGAAATAAACTAATCAGAAAAGGCAAACTGTTGAGGATGCAGACAGATATGCTCATAAAGGGGATCAGGTCACGCGACTAAAACCGCTGTGTTGGCGATGTGTTTGGAATGCTGACGCCGTCAGTATAATTCAAGACGAGCGGGTACAGAGACGCCAGACCTCGTGTTCTGTCGTATATTAAGAAACTAATTAGGCTTCAATTAACTGAGATTGCCGACCCAAGGATACAGAAAAGCCACACAATTTATGCGATTCTGAGAGCAGTTAACCCGGTAAGATGTGGTATTGTAGCCCCATCTGATGGACACAATACTGCTGGGGTTGGGGTTAGGGTTAGGGATTATGGTAAGAGGTTAGGGTTAGGGATTGTGGTTAGAGGTTAGGGTTAGTGTTAGGAGTTAAGGCAACTATTTCTCAACCACTCAAACCACAACCGCGCATTCCCAATAGCTTTTATTTTGCATACACCTACGTGACCTCGTCTCCTCTGCGTTCTCCGGTCCCACCTGTAAAAATCCCCTTTACAGGTGGCTGGAGTTTGTTTACTTCAGGCGGGGCTACATAACCACATCTGACCGTTAACCTCGTGTTTGAGTGCCTTCTCTGTATCCATTTTAATTAGCGGATCGGCAACGGTAAGTCGCGTAACCTCACCTCTCAATTTAATTTAACTGTCTTATTATTGTTTACGAGAGGGGCTATGCACAACTATTCCTACAAAAATAAATAAGTAAGGCATACGTGTTCAACAACGGAAACCGTTCAGAGATGTCGAGGAAGCAGAGCGTTTGTGTTCTAACCGTGGCAAAGTAAACCAAAACGTAGCACGCATTGCATGGTGAGTACGGACATGGCACAAAAGGGGTCTGACTACTCTTCCGGAATAAATGAGTATGTCACGACGTACGGAATCGACAACGAACGGCAATGCAAGTACATTGGAGTAACTAGGAAATCAAGGTAAGACAAAGGGATTACGGGGAGAGGGAGCGAAAACATCATGCTAAATAATTTATAACTAAAAAATCATACTGAAACAGCCCGGTGTACGTGGTTATATCAAAGTGTTAGACAACACACAAAGGGGGACTTCCTGTCGTCATGGGTAGTTATATATAGAGGTTATCTATACATGCTAAACCCAGTGGGGTTACACAACGTATCCTTGCCCTTCGCTGTAAATCAAAGACGGGCGGATGATCTTCTCAGGTGACGCCAAAAGGGCATTTCGGTCGGTCGTTATCTGACTGCCTGTGAGGACTCAAAATTACGCGCCAAAGCGCAATCGGATGAGCGTGTCCCCTTTCAATGAGTCTGAAACAGCTATCTACGTGGCGAGGCGAGTAGTGGAAGTCAGGGTGAAACGAGAAGTATTCAGGACTAGACTGTCGTTAATGCCCAACTGAAACAGCTCGGTGCACGCGATTATACCAAAGTGTTAGATAACACACAAAGGGGGACTTCCTGCAGTTACGGGTGAATATACAAAACTGGGGCTTCTAAAACAATTATAGTAGTTATCTCTACATGCTAAACCCAGTTGGGTTGCACAACCTATCCTTGCCTTCGCTGTAAACCAAAGTCGGGCGGATGGTCTTCTCAGGCGACTCCAAAAAGGGCATTTCGGTCGATCGTTATCTGACTGCCTGTGAGGATTCGAAAGTACGCCCCAAAGCGCGTGTCCTCCTTCAATGATTCTGAAACAGCTATTTTCGTGGCAAGGCGAGTAGTGGAAGTCAGGGTGAAACGACAAGTATTCAGGACTAGACTGTCGTTAATGCCCAA
>CACRXP010000012.1:130777-143211 GCA_902702965.1 Spirometra erinaceieuropaei
ACCACAATGTCATTGCGACAAACACACCCCACGCTGTACCAAAACAGCCCTCCCCCCTCCTCCAGTTTAACCTCGTGGAAAAATAATTCTCCCCCCAAAAAATAAAAACGATTTCAGACAAAAGAAACGCAGAAGCGCACTTATCCAAGGACGAAAAGACAATGCGACTTGCGTAAACCCTCGAAAAGGTCCGAGTTGGGGCAGTTGTTGGAGTTTCAGGACTGTAACATGAAACACTGGCGTAACTTTTGACTTTCGCAATTTATATCACAATATGCTGGCTAGAACAACTCACGCCGGCAGTTAAATTGAATGCGCGTGACGACAAGCCGTGTACTACTAAAAAGGGAAACTCAGCGCCCGCATAGCGAAACCAACTCAAAATAACCGATGACCGCGTGTTGAGCTTCATATACGGTAAGATACCGAGATGGATCATACGATCTTCCGGGTGGGGAGGGGGGGGGGAGCGTCTTGACGCCGTCGCCGTGGCTCCTCGTTAAAGTGCGTTCTGCGGGTTGATGTCGCTTCTACCTTCTAGTGTTTCGTGAAGTGGCAGTCCTCGTGAGGCACGGGATGCGAGAGTCTTAGCTGTGATATACCGAGCACACAATTTTTTTCTGGAGCGCTTGAATGTGGTGCAGCAGTGCGAAGGATTTTTTGTTTTTACTGCCAAGTGTGGCGCATCAAAAAATGACAGACGCAATGAGTTCTATGTGCGCAATGTGCGTATGTTTCTTATTTTCAGTTACAGATGATGGTCAACGGAATAAAGGATGAAGATGTGATCACTGGAACGAGAAATTTATTTGCCTGACGTTTCGGATTCTCACTCGAATCCATCATCAAAGACAGTCGCAGATAAGGGTAATGGTGGCATAAGGAGTGCAGTATTTATAGCAAGTGGCTGCCGTGGGACGATATGCGCACTGTAATTAAGAGCTCTCGCAATCACCGCTGGGGTCGAAATTGATGCGATGGTGGCTTGCCAGTCCGCGTCTGAGTCGTTAATTGCCATGATTTCGTCATCCGTGCTGGATGCTGGTGTGACGATGGCTCGGAAAATTGGCTTACTGCCACTGGGATAATTGCTCGCCCGCACCCTCCCCACGTGACTGATTCTCCTGCCCAAGGAAAATCGCAGTACGGAATAGGGTACCAGGAGGTCATTGCGCTTGTTGATGGATTGCGAGCCTAAGAACTATAACTCGAGCAGCTCGCGGCTCACGTGGTTGTCACCCCTTGCGAGTATTTCGGCCTCTTGAAACTTGAAAATATGGCGGAGTCCCGTCGAGTGTGCCGCCACCTGAGAGCTAGCGTCTCCCCGCCTCACTGCTGCTGCGTGATCTGCAGTTCGCGTACGGAGTAATTTCCCAGTTCCTCCGACATAGTTGTTTTGCCAACGACTACATTAGATCCGACAAACGACTCTCGACGTTTTCTGCCGCGGCGCTGGGTCTTTCGGCCTCATGACTTGGCGCTTAATGGTTGCTTCCGGCCTGTGTGCAATCCCAACTCCAAGTGGACTGAGAAGACGACTGACGGCTTCCGAGACTTTCTTCACGTACGAAAGAGCCTGCCAAAATTTGCGGCCGGTTGGATTTGGTCTCTTGGGTCGTTTTCGTATGCACTGGTTAGCATAGTTGTGCGGGTAGCCATTGGCTCTCAGTGCCCGTCGAACATATTGTGATTCAGAAACCTCGTCTTCCATTTCATTGTAGTGCGTCTCAACGCGCCGGTATGGTGCCCTTACGCAACTGCGTTTGTGACTGATCGGGTGGTTGCTATTGAAGTTCAGTATTTGCGTCGTACTTGTCGCCTTCCTGAACACTTTGGTTTTTAGGCCACCACAATCTTTGCGGCAGACGAGGACATCCAGGAAGGCCAGCTAGTTGTTTTCCTCCTCCTCCAGCGTAAATTGAATGTCCAGGAAGACGACGTTGAGACGTTCTTTGAATGTCTGCACCCGATCCCGTTCGAGGACGACGAAGGTGTCATCCACACACCGAGCCCAGAATTTCGGTCTGTAGTGTCGGAAAATTAGCGAATCCAGCCGTTGTAGGACCGCCTCGGCTATGAGTCCCGAAATCGGCGAACCCATTGGCGTTCCCTTCACCTGCTCGTAGATTGTTCCGTCTAACGTAAAGTACGTCTTGAGACAGAACCTCAGAAGCTGGATGATTTGGACGTGTCCGAGGCGATTCTCCGTTTCGTCGTATTTCTCTGTGATGATGAATTCGAGTGAGAATCCGAAACTTCAGGCCAATAAATTTCTTGTTCCAGTGATCACATCTTCATCTTCTGAACTGCTACCTAAAACTCGCCTGTTCGCTTCCATCAGCGGTCAGTGGTATGGCTAGCTGATTAAAATAATAACAAGCCCGGAACCATGAGTTTGTGCAAGCGCCTGGAAGAGTGCGCGGGGCTTGGTGGCCCCTACAACGGGCTGCGCTGTCTGAACCAAAACGGGAATCAGGACGGCTCACGGCGCGCGTTTATCGGGCAGCGCGGTCCGCCATAACACTACTGTCGTAGATGATTATGGTGGCACACCCTTGAAATAGGCCTTTACGCCGCGTCAGAAACTGCGCCAAATCCCATCAGCGGCTGGTCGACAAGTCCGAACCCTGGTGGATCAAGGCATGAGGCCGACACTAAGGAACCCAACCCTCGCGGTTCATCAGCGCACTCCTCACTGCAATAAATCTGACGTGCGTGAATGTATCCTGACACGCTAGGAGTCCTGGCCTGCCCAACTATTCAATCCCGTCCAGGACTGTGAGTCAAACTGCAATAGCTACTTCGCCATGTGGCTTTTGCAGTATTCTCACTGGCGTGGGATTCGGGTCGATCTTACAGTGGCGTGAAACATGCAGTGGGGATCAGGCCGCGTATATGGACTGTTTAGTCTGGTCAGCCAATACGTCTGCGTCCACCTCCGGCCGTCTTATCATCTGAGCGGACGAGGCAAGAGGGAGTGCGGTAAGTGCTGCGGACACTCCGCCAGGTACTTGGTGGACGCCGTCGCCCGTGACAGCCGGAATATCGGTGTCGGATCCCCACTAGTAGGTCCTATGAAAGGATGAATATGCAGGGGCTGTCGGTATCACAGGATTGGCTACCTCCGACAGGCCGATTACAAAACACGTCCATTGTTGACCGAGAATTTAATGTCCATCAGACAGAACTGAAGTCTCTTAACGGAGTAGGGCAAACGTTTTCACCATATTTCCTTGATACATGAAGCGCCGGTCATGATAGGCAAAGCAAGGTGGCGTCGAAGACAGTGAAACCAACCTGTCAAAGTATACGGTCCTGATTGCAGTTGCCTGGGTACCTAATTTCTGCCGATGACTCCTGTGTTTTAGTGGCATCAGTCAGTCCGAGGTAGCCCGATCTAAGACAACTATACTGGAAAGAGTCATTTAAAATGCTGCCTTCAACAAACCTTTTGCTGCTCTGAGTACGAAGATTTGATTTGAAACTCGACTATCTGACAGTTTGAGCGTAGTGACTGACGGTGTGCCTCGTGTGCTCTAGCGGCAGGGACGGTGACTTGCGCGTAACTTAGTTTGTAGTAACAGCAGACTTGCGTAGCAGCTGCCGCACTCTCGCCTCCTCAACCTGGGCCCGGTTTCGTGGCATGAGAGATAGATGAGGCAGACATTGAGGAACCCATTCTCATGGTTCATCAGCGCACTCCGCACTCCTGACACGTTAAAACTTGCATCACAGGCCCTAGACCACAACAGACTAGGACTTTATACCCCATTTGGCACGGCGTGCTCCTGCAACTGGGCCCGGCGCCAAATGTTGGCATTTGTTATAGGCGCGCATTTCCGATAACGCTTGCTCGTTTTAGGGGCACGTGATTCACTGACAGTCTAGGAATAAAGTCACTGAACATGTTACTTACGGTTAACTAGGGCCTACATGCCAAGTACAGTAGGTGGGCTAACTCATGAAATGTCAACCGGAATTCCAAAATGCGTTTTCGTCCCGAAAAGATTAATTAAGTAGGGTTGTAAAACTAGTCAGCCTGCAACATAATTCTATAATAATTCAGTTACCTCTGGATGCCGGCTTTCAAACAAACTTCTTTTCGGTTGCATGCATAAACCACACTCGGTAGAAAACAACTACTTAAGTAGCATGAATTTTCCTCATTGATTTTCGATGTCCCCAAAAGTTCAATTATATTTCATGGAAAACATTCATAAAAATATTCATTCTTTTGCTAATTCGGTAGAAAATTACGGCTTCCAATTTTATACTGAAAGGAGAGACATTATTCGGTGTTAAAAAAGTTTCTAATTGTGGGACTTTTAAATACCATGAAATGGCCGTTCACAAATAGTCATATCTCTGCATTTACCAATGTGGCTTGTAAAGTTGACAATATGGATCAAATCCACTACTTACTTTTATTAACCCCATATGGTCCCCTTTTTATTACCGCAGAGAAATGTGAGATTTCCGTACGCGGAAAATGTACGGCTTGTAGTTTGGAAACCCTGGAAGCCGTATATTTTCCGCGTGCGGAAAACCATACATTGCTCTACGGTAACAAAAAGGGGACCATATAGGGTTCATAAAAGTAAACAGCGGATTTTATCCATATTGTTTACTTTACAAGCCACATTGATAAATGCAGAAACCTGGCGATTTATGAATGGCCACTTCCTGGTATTAAAAAGCCTCACTTTTTTAAAACTGAATTATACCCTTTCTTCTAGTTAAAAATTGGAAGAAGACGTAATTTTCTACCGAATAAGCAAAGGAATGAATATTTTTATGCATGTTTGCCATGAAATATAATTGAATTGTTAAGGGCATCGAAAATTAATGATAAAATACATGCTAATTCTGCAGTCATTTTTTGCAGTGTGGTTTTTGCATGCAGCCGGAAGGACGTTCGTTCGAAAACCGCCATCCTGAGGTAACTGGAATATTATGTTGTAGGCTGACTACTTTACAAACCTACTAAATTATTCTTTTCGAAACGAAAACGCATTTCGGAATTCCGGTTGACATTTCATGAGTTAGCCCACCTACTGTAAGCATCAAGTATGGAGGACAACCGCTTTTTTTCGACTCTCTGCGCCTGCTCATGAGAGCCCCATAAGAATAACTGAACGGTAACACATCCATGGTTTGTTCGTCATTAAGTCGACCAGGGTAATCTCTGCGGCGGCGACAGAGAGAACACGACAGGCAGCTGGAGCTACCTCCGCTCTGGCTTGCGAAGCCCTAATGCGAATCAAACACTTACGCAGAGAAAGAAATGAACGTTGACATTGATTTTTACCACGATGCAATTCAATCATGTTCGCGCCGGGCCCGTTTACAATTGGTGGACAGCTTGAAGATGTCCGATCCAATGACAGGGGATCCTCTCCACCCGATCGGTAACGTCCAGCAAATCAGTAAATAGATCCAGTGAATACCATCCGGAACACAGAAGGCGATCCCCTAAAATCTGGCCGTAACTTATTCGGTGATCAAGGTTGTGGTTGTACCTATTACCAGACATGCGCTCAAGTGTAGTCTGGTTCGTGTCGGCTGGAGGATCAGAAAGTGTACGGAACACGCAAGGCGGGAGAGAATGGTAGATCAGCCAGTGTGCCCACGTTCACCTCTAGTGGTCTTGACTTACTGCCGTACTTGAAACACGATTTATGCGGGACAAAATCTGTTGCGTGTCGGTTGAGATATGGGACACGCGTGAGCAACTGCGTTCCGTGGGATCAGCCAATGCGTCAGCGTGCAGCTCCCGTCGTCTTCATCATATCTTACAATTGAGGTACGATGGGTGTGAGAAGGGAGTGCGGTACGTACCATGCCGACTCTCCTTAAACCACGCTCGTCACTACCGCCCCCGAGTAGAAATGGCTCTCGTCAACCTTAGTGGACAAACTGGTAATTGAAATTGGGGCGTTACTGAGACAATATTAGTACACTCAGCTAACTGCACTTAGTGAATCAGTCTACCGCGGTCTGGTTGTTCGCCTGAAGCGGAACGACGGTAGCATCAACGAACTGTTCCAACACACTTATAAATTTGGGCTCCTAAGAGGCGGGCTGACGGGTAGAGAGGTGAGAGGGTGAAACACGGAGTCAATGTTTCTAAATGTGTCCTTAAGCCCGGACAACAGGTCACGATTACTTCAAAGTAAAAAGAGGCGACGGTCTGGGGGGGGGGGTCGCAGTTGAAGAAAAGTCGGCTATCAGGGACAGCAAAGGTCATGCGACTGCGCTGCTATGTATCGTTCACGAACAGCAGGATGGGCGTCACCAATGGCTGTCCCAAATCCCCGGTGGAGTGAAACGGAATATATTCAACAAGTCCATCTCCGTTACTGGTGACTTGGTAGAGGCCCTAGACCAAGACGTGGGCCAGATCAGAGAACGGCAGGCGTTATTGGGGATACGCACCCATAGTAAGTGCCATGCATAGGGTATGTGGCGGTACGAAGGAGGAGGAAGTGAAGTAGATGCTGTGCAAGTCCACTACCGCCAGAATATGATAAAAGGCATGATAAGGTGACTTGTCTACATTAAAACGCTAGGAGGACTAGGAGAGGAGAGGAGAGGGGGGAGGGGGGGCACTCGATGAATAACGGGCGTGTTTCGATGCTCCTTCAAGAGAGGAGTGTTGCCCCACCGGCATGACCACATATGTTAATTATGCGCGTTTTGTGTGTACGCGTCAAAAGGTCTGAAAGCGTGTGCTATTCCAGTATCAGCAATCCATGACCATCGTAGCTTGATATGCACTGGCAGTTCCCTGACACCTGGTTCCCTGCCGGTAGATGCGCTTGCGCTCCCGCTGGGTATGCAGGTGGTAGGTATGGCTGCCCAGTCATCGTCCTCGTCCTTCTGACCCCTGTTGGGGTGCTGTTGTCGATGAACAATCCTGCATGTTGTGGGTCAGGGGGTGTGATGACACGTCTAGGTGCAGGTCCGGCCGTGCCAGCCATCTGAGCCCTCCCCTGCCTTCGGTCTTCTTGACTATGCCCTGACATCGGGTCCAGGTGGGGAGTGTGGAAGAGAGAGTGCGGTAGATGCTGTGCAAGTCCACTACCGCTATAGACTAATTCACGTGCAAGTCACCGTGCCTGCGCCCGCCATGCTGTGGCGCACACGACGGACATCGTCGGGTACGACGGTTGAACTGTCAATGGGCAGACTACCAATCAAAACTGAAGCGCTGATGAAACAAACTTTGTACACAGAATACATTTACCTAACTGTGACTGCTGAACCAGTCTACCGGCGTCCCTTATTCTCCTCGGTTGGCCTGGTTGTTTTGTGCAGGAAAACGACTATAGCGTCAGCGAACTACTCCAACCCAAGCATGAATTGAGGCTCCTAGCAGGCGGACAAGCCCATCGAAGCGCGAAGAGGTGCGTGAGAGGGTGGAGCACGGAGTCAATTCCTCTAAATGTGTCCTTAAGCCCGGTTAACTTCAAAGAAGCGATGGTCTGAGCGGGGGGGGAGAGCCGCAGTGTAAAAAAGGTCTGCTATCGGGGACAGCAACGGTCACGCAACTGCGCTGCCATGTAGCGTGTACGAACACCAGGATAGGCGTCGCCAATGGCTGTCCAGAATCCCCAATGGAGTGAAACTGAATGCATTCAATAAGTCTGTCTCTGTTACGGGGGTTGTTTGGTGCTTTTGTCTCTAAAATGGGCCCCGCGGTAGATACAGTAGGTGGGCTAACTCACGAAATGTCAACCGAAATTCCGAAATGCGTTTTCGTTTCAAGAAGATTAATTAAGTAGCGTTTTAAAACCAATCATTATGCGGCATAATTCTATCACAATTCAGCTATCTCAGCATGCGCGCTTTCGAAAGAAATTCCTTCCGGCTGCATGCAAAAAACTATACTCTGTAAAAAATGGCTATTTAAGTAGCGTGAATTTTTCTCATTGATTTTCAATGCCCTTAAAAATTCAATTACATTTCATGGAAAACATGCATAAAAATATTCATTCTTTTGTTTATTCGGTAGATAATTACGTCTTCTTCCAATCTTATACTCGAAGGAGGGAAATAATTCGGTTTAAAAAAAGTTTTACAATTCCCGAATAATCTTGAACCCGCTCTACTGTCGCAATTGGATTCAGGGTTTCCAAACTACAAGCCTTATATTTTCCGCGTACGATAGACCATACATTTCTCTACGGTACTAAAGGGGGACCATATAGGATTCACAAAAATTAGCAGTAGATTTTATCCATATTGTTAACTTTACAAGCCACATTGGTAAATTCAGAGATATGACAATGTATGAACGGTCATTTCACGGTATTTAAAAGTCCCACAATTAGAAACTTTTTTAAAACCGAATCATATCATTCCTTCGAGTATAAAATTGAAGAAGACGTAATCTTCTACCGAATGAGAAAAAGAATGATATTTTTGTGCATGTTTTCCGCGAAATATAATTGGACTTTTAGGGGCATCGAAAATCAATGAGAAAAATTCATGCTACTTAAGTAGTCATTTTTTAGAGTATAGTTTTTGTGTGCAACCGGAAGGAAGTTCATTCGAAAGCCGGCATCCTGAGGCAAGTAAAATATTATAGAATTATGTTGCAGACTGACTAGTTTTACAACCCTACTTAATTAATCTTTTCGAAACGAAAACGTATTTCGGAATTTCGGTTGACATTTCATGAGTTAGCCCACCTACTGTACGCTGTACCAAAACGGTAGGCGCGTTATGGGAGATGCGTACCCGCAACATTAGGGAAGTGTTGGCACGCCCAGGCGCAGGCACACGCCGCGCCAGCAACCCGCCTTCGATTTCCATGACTTTGTTATGACACTGGACTCAGGTCGGTGAGGAGAGAGTGCGGTAGGTGTAGCGCAAGTCTACCATCACTGTAGACTAATTCACCGTTTCTGCGTCCAGTCTGTTGTGGGTCAAACGGTGGACATCGTAGGAATCGACGGTCGAGCTGTCGGTGTCTTTGTAGACTGGTTAGTGACCGTCTGACCACCAGACGTCAGAGGTGGCTGACCCTTGAAGTTAAACAAATCGACGTGCACCTGCTCCTCTGTTAGAATAGCCAGTCAACCCAAACACGACTTAACACATAGGAGGGGGCGCCGATGGGACTTGGGACCGGTAAAGTGCTTTTATAACCTTTGGTTAGACCTCATCTATGGAGCGCGTGTGCATTCTTTTGCCTCCGAGTATAAGTCTCGGCCAGTGGTATGGCTGGCTGACGAGGGAATCGGCAAGCTCGAAACGGCTGCGACACAGCCTGCCTTGCCTTCTTCGGCCTATTTCGACCACTTTTTTGCTTTATCTCTGACGGCCCGGCTGTGATCCTCATCTATGGGAAGTCAAACGAACAGACGTACGTCCACATTTCGTATGTCTGAATGGGTTGTTATGTACCTGGCCCAAAGTCCTTAGGTCCACTCACCTGACAACATTTTAAACAGACACGAGATAACAATTCGAACGTCGTTGCTGATTATGTCCGCCGTGTGCTCTACAGCAAGGTGAGTGCAGGCACGGTGACTTATGCGTGAATTAGTTTATGGTGGTGGTGGTGGTGGTGGTGGTGGTGGTGGTGGTGGTGGTGGTGGTGGTGGTGGTGGTGGTGAACTTGCCCAGCATCGACCGCACTCTCCCCTCCTCCCCCACCTGAGCCCGGTGTCCAGACATATACAAGAAGACTGAAGGCGGGAGACGGTGCAGGTGACTGGCATGGCTGGACCCGCACCTAGGCGTACCACCATACACCCTGGTCTACAAAAAACACTTGACCTGGATTTTAACCAACAACAAAATAACAGGTTAGAAAGAGGAGAGGATGACATAAGTCACTGAGTAACCATGCACACGGCCTGTATACCCAGCGGGAGCGCAAACACATCCACCAGCAGAGAGTCAGGTGCCAGAGAACTGCCAGCACACACTAGGCCGCGAGGGCCATAGTTTGCTGAAGCGTGGCATAGCATACACACGCAGTTCTTAAGGCCTACAGACACAAGGGCAGAAATATGACCTGATCCAGTGACTGCCCCTAGCCGAGACTTCGGTAAACGTCAGCATTTACCAGGCAGCCGCTGGCTATCACGTCTGTACAGTTGGAAATGGAGGCGACAAAACGGCGAGGAGAAGACTCCTGTGTGGGCGAAAGTGAGCGCTTGCGTGAGAGAGCACTGTGCACAACACCGGGTGTGCGCCGCGACGTCAAACACACCAACCTCTGCGGTCGTCTTTTTTTTCTCTGGTGGGGTCGGACGGAGGCCGTGTGGGCACTGAGAACAATGATCGCGCCAGTAAGGCGCGCGTCGACTTCTTTCGACCTCCGGTGAACAGGTGATCTGACTCCAAAAGGCCGACATTATACGCGTCACTTTTTGTGACAACACAGAGTATCCCGCTGGTTTTAAGTCGATGCAGAAAAAGGCGCATAGCAGCGGAGACGAGGCTTGAAACTGCGTCACGGGCTGCATGCACAAAAACCTCGAGCGGCAGAAGGCCGGAAAAGACGGATCCTATACATTATCCTTGCTACGCGCCACCAGCCTTGTTACGAAATAAGTAGACTCTCGGATCTGACAAATAAGCAGTCGTGCACCGGGCAGAGGCAGTGCCCTCAAGCGCAGTTGGGTACTGGCCTGCCATAACGGCATTAAGGCATGCTGTTCGCAATTTCACAAACCTGGGGTCTTAACCTGGATTACCAGAGGGCCAAACGGGAAAGCCTACCAGGTCAGCCATGCCCCAAAGAGGCATTTTACATGGTCTGTACGTTGGGATTGACGAATTGCCGAGGACCAATCGCGCCGATCGGAGCAATTAATTGTCCAATAGCAACAACAGCAAAGACTGTGTTATGCACAGAAGCCCTCGCAAGCGGAAAAAATATGCGAATCCAGTGGAAAAACCGCCCAGATCTCTTTTACAACAGTAAGGACTAGACGGACAGACGGACACTGGAGTGGTCAGTACTGGTCTAGTTGTGTCATATGCCATCCATATCACCAGAACAGATCAGCAAGACCTATGATTTGAGCCTGCTCACCGACGGTTGTGATGGGGGAGCGTTTACTTACCTTCCAGACCGAGATCTTGAAATTCTTTATGCACTGATCTAGAGGGCAATTGTCCAAGTGCATATCCTCCTTTATTCGGAGTGAGATCGGCGCAAATATGCGATGGGACGAGATGTATGCAAGCCATTCACCAATTTTAAAAAGCGCTAGAGCGTTGCTTAACTTAACGCCTAGTGATCAAAAATACACGGGTTCAATTCCCCAATGACTCGGGGTTGGGTAGGGCTGGCTGACTCCTGGCATGACGAAAGCGGAGAACGCAAAGCACAACGCAGCGCTGCCTAGACACGGATGAAATGCACGACTGACAGTTCAGTCGTTGTCACCGACGATGTCCACCGTTGTCCCGCGACATTGCGGGTGCAGGGACAGTGAATTGCGTGTGACAGCGGACTTGCGCTGCATCAGCCTCTTCCCCTCTCCCTCCCTCCCTCTCTCTCTCCTTTCTCCCTCTCCCTCCCCCTCTCTCTCTCTCGACCAAGTCATAATAGCAGCGAGGAGGGGCGACAGAGAATGCGGGTAGATTGATGCAGTACTGTTTCGGGCTTATTGTGCCTTCATTCAGCCAATCATAACCCTGACCACCAGCAGCTGGGACCAGAAACACAAACATGCGCACAGACGCACCTGGCGCAGTTGGTCCACCACTGAGGCCTATCAGATGGGTCATAAGCACTTCATCGAACCGAATTGTGGAACACCCGAGACTCGAACTCGCGACCTGTTAGTTAGAAGTCCACGCCTCTAACCACTGGGCTACGAGTCCGTTGCCCTGTCGGTTTTTGGGTCGGGAATATACAATGGTAGGGGGCGCTCACCGATCGTTCTTACGGAACTCACTCGTTCCGTTGTGTCTTACGGGCGCTCTCTCGCGCCCAACGAGCAGCCGCACAGCGGCACATGATATAGGCAGAAGGCTATTACCGACAAAGATAAGGGAGACTGGAATGGCCATTTCTGGCCACGCAGCGCTACCTAGAGACGGACGAAATGCACGACTGACAGTTCGATCGCTGTCACCGACGATGTCCACCGTTTTCCCACGGCATTGCGGGTGCAGGGACAGTGAAGTGCGTGTGAATTAATTTATAATGACAGCGGACTTTCGCTGAATCAGCCTCACTCTCTCTCTCTCTTTCACCCACCTGAGCCCGGTGTCAAGACAGAGCCAAGAGGACCGAGGGTGGGATCGGGCGCACTGGCTGACAAAGATAAGCAGGCCGTGTGCATGTGTGAGCCTAGTCCGTTCATTGGGGCCATACACCGTGCATACAGACATGGCTAACATGCACGGCCACAAAAAAGACTGTTCGCATCACCAAAACAGCATCTAACTTCCCCCCCCCCCGC
>CACRXP010000012.1:164695-179290 GCA_902702965.1 Spirometra erinaceieuropaei
ACAGTGGTGGGAGGGGGTGGGCAGCTGCAAGAATAAAAGGGCGGGAAACCAGGTGTACGTTGGAAGTCAAAGGAGTAAGGTTGACTTACGTGAGAGCAGATGGCCGAAAGTGGTGGGCAGCCTAAACTAGCTTGGGATATAAATGACTTTGGGCAATTCACGTATGAATTATTTACTAGATATATATTTGGGCTTTGGTAAGTAACCGGCACGCAGAACAGAGAATTATTTGGGGATATAATTGGAGCTGCGGGGGGTTGTAGACGAACTGGGATATTAAGGCTTGGTAGATCTAAGATAAGGCAGCATAGCCCTAAATGGAATTGTACTACCTTTCTTTTCGGCCGTAGTCCGATTCAGTTTTGGAATCTCCCCGTTCTGACGCCATGCTACAGGTGACTTAACTGTAGAGCTCGCGGGACTCTGTTGAAATGCGGAAGTTATCTGTCTAGCTGATGTAGACAGATTTTCGTGCGTCCTAGGGAAGCTGTCCGGAGGATTAGGGAAAACAACTGAGACTGCTGCTGCTGCCGCTAATTTAGAGGCAGGCAAATTTTTCAAGTGGCCTGAGTGAGAGGGAGATGTAGGAGTGAGGGGAAGGGGGGAGTCAGATGTCGCAGGAGTATGGCCGGATGAATCCTCACGGCCACTTGTATTATGACCGAGTTGGTGAGCATTAGACTGAGAAGCAGTGGGTGTACGTGAGAAGAGGGACCTGATTGTCCGCTCCATGGGGGTATGTTCGTTACAGAGGAAAAATTTTGCATTTTGCAGGTACGCAGAGACACGATCTGAATGGGCAAAGATTGAGTCGGCCTCGATTGGTGAAAACAACTTAACGAAGACAGGCGGATTTCTGCTACAAGAGGACAGGCGTTTTGCATCGGCTTTTTTCTGGTTAAAAACCACACAAATACAGGAAATTAGTCGCAACATCAACTGGCCGTGCGGATCGAGGAACATTTTTCAACAAGAATTTTGTCTATCACTAGATTCACTGGCGATAAGGTGAACAAGTCAGTCAAGACGTCTACATATTTGAGATGGAATATCGGAGATGTTCCCGTCGAATAATTTTCCAAGAATTGAGAGCCGATTGCCAAACTTAAGTATAAAATCATTGCAGTTGTAAAGTGCTGGCAGATTAGGCTGTCTATCATTTATAACGGGTGACGCCTGACCACAATGCGTTCTAACTTAGATTAATTTGAGCCATGCATAGGCACAGAGGCCGCGGGCTTTCGCTGACCTGTGATTTTTTTCCTCAACTTGTCTCGAGGCAAGTTGCAATAAAGTAAACTTCTGATCAGTCAGGTGACTGAATTTCAGCGAGAGGACAATGGTGTTAAAAAATTACACAGTTAGAGAGAAATCGAATGCATAAAATGCGAATTGCAGAATGCGATTTTTGGTCAACAATCGGAGGTTAGCAGAACTCAAAAACGAAATGGCAAATGGTTTGTAATTGTCGTTTTTCTGACTGGACAGTTAAAATAAGCAATCACTTTTCGTCAGGAAGTGAAAGTATTCCAGTCGTCGTTTGCACCACCATGCAGTTTGGTCTCCCGTTTGGTCAAGGTCAACGCGCGCAGCACGATTTTGAAAAGATTAGTGAAAGTTATATTTTTGGATTTAATTTCTTAATTTCTTGCACAGTTTTCCAGTGTAGATCTGACAAAATTTTATATTCTTTGTCATAAGTCATCTTCGCTTCCCGTCGTGTTTCGGCGATTTGTCATAAAGCAGACATCTAGTGTCGTAGTTTTTCCCCCGACATAGCCTCAATCCTATCAAGTTTTACCTGCATATACAAAAGGTTTTCCTCGTATAGATATAGAATAGCATTATATTTTAAACGATAAACCGTCTCCACTGACCGCTTTTATCTTCGGTGTATTGAGAATTATACTGTTCTCTATTTTATCCTACATAGCCTCATTATCCAATTCAGATTTATTCATAGTTATGTTTGGCCACCTACGAAATTGTCATTTACCCGTTTTTTTTCAAGTTTGCATTCTGTTATTAAGTAAAATTTGCTTAGTATAAACTGTGCTGTCTGGTCCACCAATACTGACAGCTTTCAGAAATTGTTTCATCATACATAGCCTCATCCATATATCCTCGAAGTTTCGACAGTTATCATCCATATAAATATTTGGGCTTAAGTCTTATATTGCTTTTTCGACATGAAACCTCAGGCAACCCTTCGTCGAAATCTGAAGGAAACTAAACTTCATCTGAAACCCATTGTTCATATCAAAAAAATTGATCTAGGGGCGCTTGATGATCTTAACAATTTTATGTCTCGTTACGGATCATTTTTTTCTGTTCCTGGTGTCCTTCATGACGGAAAGTTGCCAACGCTTACGTCTCAGCAGTGTGAGAAGCTAATGCCTCTCATTAACCTGGTTGCTACTGAGACCGAAGCAAGGCACAAGCGAAGTTTCAATTTTATACTAAAAAAACTTTCCTAGGAGTAGACCGCCAATAGATGTCGTTTTTAATTTCCTTTATTCATCCGGCTTCAACTTTAGGGTCGCTGAAGCTAAAAAGCTGTTCCTATCCTGAATTCTCAACTTAACGCCACAGTTGTGAAGCCCTCTTACACATCAGACTGCGAAATGCAAGTATATATCATTGCTGATAACTTTTCCAATCTCACTGCTAGTCTGACACCCCAAATAATAAAGTCCTTTCCTGATGTTAATTGTTTCCCGAAACCATTACGTCCGCAACCTAACATGAACTATCCCTCATATTATGCTAACAATTCCCAAAATCCTATTTTCATGCCTCCTATTTTTCCAATCCAACAAAATAGCTTTCCTCTTCCTGGGTCCTCCTCAAATGCTTTTCCACATAATGCTGCATCTCTATTTAGTAGTTACCCCATAAATTTTAGACCGCAGCAACTTTGTCCTCCACCAATTGCTTCGTTCCAACAGCTTAATTTTCCACCTCCAGCTCTTCCTTTTTTATAAGTAGCAATGGGCGGAACCTACATATTAGGAATACGCTCAGTATTGTCTCTCTCAGCGCAAGATCTGTCGTGCAAAAGATGGCACACCTAAGAAGTGTAGCTGTTGAGTTTGACACAGAAGTATTGTGCATTACAGAATCTTGGGCTAACTCTCTAATTTCAGACTCGGCACTTAATATAGATAGCCTCAGTTTATACCGCCAGCCCAACTGAGCACGACGGAATTATTCTGCGCTCCAACTGGGACAATTTCGACTTGGTTACCATTCCACAGTCACAGTTATACCATCAGCCCAACTGAGCACGACGGAATTATTCTGCGCTCCAACTGGGACAATTTTGACTTGGTTACCATTCCACAGTTACAGTCTCTGACATTGATACTGGAACCGTGCGTACAGAATTACTTTGTGCATTTTTGGAATATTTTTCACGCATCGAAATTCGCTAGGAACCTGGATTAAGTGCAATTTGTTTATCAGCACGGTCCAACTGACAACGCAACTGGCTACGCAACCGATTCGCGGATATACAGCCTAGAAAACCAATCGCTCAAAATCCTTCAAGGTCTGCAGTTATTCAAGTCCCACGAGACCTGGAAAGGGCTAAGTCGCTTCTGATTAAATTCAACAAAATTTATCGGGTTTTAAGTATTTTTTCGCTTATTGAGTTTTGAATACTCACTTTAATTCATCATATATAAGTCGACGTATTCGTTATAACATCGAAAGCGAAATTATACCTATTATATCACGTCGAAGTTTATGGATTCTCAGCAAGCTAACTGTAGTAGTACGGCCAGCGACGGCACCTCTTTGGAAGATAAGTCCGGTGAGTTGTCCTTCGCATCCAGAACCTGTGTTCGCTCTACCTTCGCCTCCAGCCAACGACCATCAAAGCGTGCAAAAAGCGTAAATACCGCAAAAAGTGTGAGGTACGAAGACGAGCCTTGTGGTGGGTGCGCAGATATTCAAATCAAAGTAGAACAACTGGAAAAGGAGCTTGCTGATTTAAGGACGCTCGTGAAACAGACCGTAGTCGGCCAGAACGTGTCCAGTGTTAGAATCCCAAAAACGAAGAGCGAAACGCAAAAAACGCGAAAAAATAACTCCTCGGGGGAATCTTCAAACACGAGTAGCAACTCAACAGCCAAAACCGCAGACGCCGGTAACAGCAGGACAAGCTAAAGGTGCGCAGCTCAATTTCAAAGATAAGTGAAGCTCTGCATTAATCTGGATATTCTTAAGTAATTAATGCCTGTTTTTTTACTTAAGTCCGTTTTAAAAGTCGCCTTTCTATATAAGGTAAAATTTTTTCCAGTTTTGTTTGACAGTCTGGCAAAATAGTCGTATTTAGTAAAAAAAATCCATTGTAGTGAATCCTTTCCCTACTACCGCTTGCTGATTTTTGTAGTTAAAAAAACAGTAATACTGTCTATTCAGTGCGCTTTTCCGTACGTTGGCAACGTTTTGATTCTTCTTCTGTAACGAAAAACTTTTTTTGTCTGTAATGCCCCGCAGAGCACGTGCTAAAAGGCGAAAGCTTGCGGCCTCCCCACCGTCTCTGGGTGCTAAAATCGTGACTGAAGACATGGCAGACGCCAGCGTATGTTCTTCGCCGTCTGCAGATCTGATTAACTCACAAATCCCTTTAGTACATGTAGAACCTCTCGACCCATCAGTCGTCCAAAAATACGCCTCTGCTAGTCGTAGCAGACCATCAGCCGGCGAAATAATCGATCAGCTGATTTATGGCGACATAAACAGCACTTCTGAAAAAGTGCTTGAACAAACTTTTAAACTTATTGAGGTAATAAGTTCGGAAACTGAGGAACGAATTAAACGCAAGCATAATTTCGTACTACGAAACATTCCGAGCCACTTATCTGCTATGGAGGGAGCGCAATTGTTCCTACAAAGTTGTGGCTTGAGTTTCAGTGTCGCACAAGCTAAGCGACTTCGCTCGCTTAGCCGTAATGCGCCGATACTAGTTACCCTTTTCTCCATGATAGAAGTCGATTTTATCTTGTCGAGTAGGGAGATGACTAGAGACTTCTGCCGTAAATGGCGCTGCTCCGTTTCGCCAGACCTCACGCTCCTGCAGCGAAGACTGAATAAACTAAAATCGGCAAAAACCAGCACCAAGATAATGACACCTACTGTCAGTCTGAATATGTCCTCTACAACACCACTTGCGGCATCTGCAAGTCACGGCATAGTCAATTCCGTAGGGAGTTCGACTACTTTTAATGCTGACCTCTTTAAACACACCACCACGCCGGGTATAAACACGCCTCTATCGACTCCCCCAGCAACCCCTAGTAAGCCTAAGCATGTGTCTAAGTCAAAGGCAAATCCAACTGCTGTCTCAGCCACTCGGACACCCAATAAATCCAGCACCAGTATAAAATCTTTTCCTCCACAATCGGCTAACAGTGCCTCAAATACCCCGACTCAAAATGTAGCGGGTTCGCAACTGCCCCCCAGCCCTCATATCAAGGCAGTTAGGCCGAATATGCCGATTGTCCCACCGTTTAATAGACCTCTTGTTCCAATGGAAACAATGTGTCCCTCACCCCCTAACTTGTTTCCTCCACGGCCGTTTTACCAATTTATTCCTCATGATAATGTCCATACTGAATCAGTTAATTCATCCGATCCTCAGTTTCGTCCCGGCGGGAATACGTTGCAGTATCTGCCCCGCGGATTTCCAGCTGACAATAAGTTAGCTAACAATAGTTACCAGTTTACCTGCCCGTCATTCCCTCCCCCAAGTCCTACCCCTTTTTATCCACGTCAGAATTTTTTGATGCCACAAAACTTTTTGCAAAACCGGATGGCTGCATCCGGACCGTTTGCTTCGTGGGCAGCCCAGAACTGGACGATGTAGCCCACCTCCCTCAAAAACTAACAGCCTTTCCCTTCAAACTTTTTCTTTTAAATGCCAGATCCTTGCTTAATAAGATGCCTTTGCTTCAGACTCAGGTGTTCGTCCATTGTCCTGATATTGTTTTAGTAACTGAGACGTGGGCATCAGCCTCAGTAGCTGACTCCGAACTCTCTCTTCTAGGCTACAATTGCATTCGAAATGATCGCCAAGATAGTCGTGGTGGGGGCAGCTGCGTCTACGTTAAGCAAACACTTACATTTTTGCCGTTGGACCTCCCGCACTTTTCCGCAGTAGAAGGCAGCTGCTGGCTCCAGCTTGCACTAAAAAAATAAGTTCTCCTTACTCAGTGGCTGCGTCTATCGCCCTCCCAACGCCAATGAAAATTTTGATCGTTTGCTCTCACAGGCATTTCATGCTGCGGCCGACTTAAGCTTTAAGTATCAACTGGTTGCGGGTGACTTTAATCTCCCTGAAGTACGTTGGTCTCCGCCTTCAGGCCCCAGAAGGTTCGATGACTTTCTTGAGGCTGTGGATGTCGGGATGTGGACTCAGGTTGTCGATTTTCCCACCCGAGGCTCAAGTATACTTGACTTAATTTTCTGTAGAGGCTGCTTGCCATCGTCAGTGTCATCCCTAGGTCCACTCGGGGGCTCAGACCATGACATAGTTGTTTCAACGTTGGAATTCGAGGCTGACGAAATGTCGTCCCAAAAGTATAACTTTTTCCGCGATTTCCGATCAACTCGCTCAACCGAATTATTAACACACCTTAATTCCTACGACTGGACTGATTTCTTCCTTAGTTCGGATGTAAATGTTTGCACTGCAAAACTGTACGAAATTTTGGACCCGCTTATTTCTCCTTTTGTCCCCCGTAAGAAAATTATTAAAGTTGGGGATGAGATTTTCCTACCTTTACCCTTTCGTCGCAGATTGCGCAGACTTTATCGTCGTTTCCATCTGCAGAACGATGTTTCTGTTCTGCCCTTGATTTGTGATATTTTTGATCGAGCTAAGAGATTGTCTGAAGCAAAACAGCTAGCCGAAGAGGTCCACTTTACCGAAAACCATTCGTTAAGTGTCTCGAAACTTTTCTCTAGAAAAATACGAACTCAGAGAAAGACGCAGTATCCCATCCTCCGAGACGCTCTCGGAAATCCCATAGTTGATGCCCAGTTAACCGCTGATAGCTTCAATGATTTCCTGTCCAAAACGTTTATTGAAGACTCGACCACTCCGCTTCCGACCATCCAGTCATTGACCGGGGCAGTTCTAGAAACTATAACTTTCACTCTGTGGGATGTGACTGTTGCGATTCGGCGTTTTCGTCAATCTTATAGTCCAGGCCCTGATGGTGTCCCAGTAAGCATTTTAAAAGCCGATGCAAACACGATCTTCCCATCCCTCTTATGCAAGATATTTAATCTTGTTCTTGAAAGTGAAACTTATCCTACCTTGTGGAAGGAATCACACATTCTGCCCATTCCTAAGCACGGCAAATCTACATCATTTGATGACTTTCGGCCAATAAACACCCCCCCTGCAGTTTCGAAGATCTTAGAGACATTGATCAAGGATAAGATGATGTGTCACTTAACAGCGAATAACCTACTGAGTGCTGCTCAGCATGGATTCCTCAAAGCTTGATCTTGTGACACCTGTCAACTCTCTTTCTTTGACTATGTTCTCCAATCTAGGGACCATGGTTTTGCTCTTTACACAGTATATTTCGATTTCACTAAGGCTTTTGACCGTGTTGACCATGCTCTTCTCCTCTTGAAATTGTCCTCTTTCGGAATAGGTGGCAAACTTTTGAATTTTATATCCTCTTATTTGGGCACTCGCACACAACGAGTTAAGATTTCCAATACCATCTCCAACCCCACACGTGTGAGGAGTGGAGTCATTCAGGGAAGTGTACTCGGGCCGCTTTTATTTTGCCTTTTCGTTAATGATGTACTCGATTTATTTCAGAATGGTAAGCCTTTCATGTATGCCGATGATCTTAAAGTTGCATATCGATATAAGCCGGCAGATCATGACATCGTGCTTGAGCTCCTAAAGAGCGATCTACAGGCCTTCGCCCAGTGGTGCCGCACATGGCGCCTTTCTCTTTCTTGGCATAAGTGTTCAGTCATGGTGGTTGGCGACGACCGCCAACCTCAACTAAGTATTGAAGGTCACGCCATAAATGTGCCCAGGGTTATAAAGGATTTGGGCGTATCATACTCCAAGAGTCTCAATCTCTCGGAACACTGTGCCTTGATAGTCTACAAAGCACGTAGAACCACCGGGTTTATCCTCCGAAATTTTAAAACTAGGGACATCAGAATGCGCCTTTACAACATGTACGTTAGACCTGGCCTGGAATACTGTTCGTTTTCATTTAGCCTCATGCGTGCTACTGAGCGGAAGAAAATAGAATCCGTTCAACACTTTATTACTAAGAAAATTTTAACACCGGAACACCGACAGTTGTCTTACCATGAACGCTGCCGGTTTACGGGCCTTGGTCCTTTATGGTTCCGTAGATTACAAAAGGGACTGTTTTTGCTATTTAAACTCTTATATAATCACACATTTAACCCACTCACCTTTTTAAGACATCATATCCACCCACGACGTAACAGTCACTGTGAGGTCTTCTTATTTCTGCCTCTGGCACGTACTGTTAAATATCGTCGGTTCTATTCTGTAAATGCAATTGCTATTTGGAATAAACTACCCATGAGTGTGAAAACTCTGCAAAATTATCCTTTATTTAAGAGAACTATTACTCGATTTTTGCATTCAGAAAAGCTCCCACAAATTTTGGGTGCTGAATCTACTGATCGACTGTACCGTAGCGATGGCGTTTGTGGTCTCTGAACACTATGGCCGGTCTCACCAGCTGTTCCTCAACGCCTCTACTTTGACTATCACCAACTTTATGAAGGGAATTTGACGTCCGATAATCTCCGATACCGTGCAACCTCCCCCTTCTTGACGGTCGATATTCTACCACCGCCGGCAGTTTTTTCTCCTGAGCCCTCCAAACCATAAACCCGCCATCAACTATATTTTTATCCCTTTTGCTCAGGAGTTTTTTTCACTGCTGGTCGGATTTGTGTTTAATCGCTTCCCTTGACAATGCCTGTAAACTGGCATTAAATAAAAAAATTATTTATTTATTTAAATTTATTTATTTATTTAATGAAAATGAAGCCGCCGATAAAGGGAGACTCGATTCCCACGCACGATGTCTTAAGCGATGTCGCAAAAAAACTACCTGTCGCGGAAGCCATCTCACCTAAGCCTCTTGCTGTAAGTGATGGTATTTCTCTTCTGCCTGGAGACGATATACCTGGGTCATCCAGTCTACTGTTGCCCTCTTGTTCTGGCAACCACCCCGAGCGCACTACAGAGCACGTATCTGAATGCGAAGACATAAACCCGTGGGTAGCGGGGAGAGGGAAACGCCATGACAGGATTCTGAAGTCACAGCCAGCCCTGATGGGTTGCTCGGGACAGTCGGTAGACAGTAAAAGTGTGCGTCCAAGCGATGACTCCGTAAATCGTCCTCGCCCACATGCAGCGCATTCACCGGAAAGACAGAGTAAGGAGGACCATGCTCGCCAGCAGTGTCTGGTTATTCAGGGTTTGTCAGAATCGAATGCAGTCAGACCTGAAGACCGTGTCTCAGAGGACCTTGCTTCTTTTCATGGTCTGCTAAATCAGTTACTCCCGGCAGACATGGAAATAAAGGTTCTGAAAGCATTCGGGATAGGAAAAGGAGTGAAGACAGGACAGTAGCACAACCACCTCGCCCTCTCAAAATTATGCTGGAGAACAAAGAGCAAATCAAGTTTATCCTCTCTAAACAAACTGATCTCAGAAACACACACAAACAGGTTATTTCAACCGGACTATTCACCAGCGGAACGGTCGAAACGCCGGGAACTTGTCTTGGAGTTAAAATCAAGACCGAAGTATGGCGAACACAATCTGGCTATCTTCAAGGGGAAGGTAGTTCGGAAATATATGCCGTTTCAGTGTAACCAGCCTGTAATACTACGAACGACGACAGCTTCTCAGCTAAAACAGACACCTTCGTTGAACCACCTGATCAAGGCGCCAACACAAGTGAGCCCGTAGCGTCCAGTGATCTGACTGAAACAAGGCATGTAAATGGAACCAGTCAGGTAACGGAAGAGCCTAGAGAACACGACGTCCGCGATAACGGAGTAATGCTCACAGCAGTAACAAATGCAACGGGACATTCGGCTGGTGCTAAACTGAGGTGCTTGTACACGAATGCCCAAAGCCTCATATCGAAACTAGACGAACTAAAACTTTGCCTTGCTGAGCTGTCTCCAGATGTTTTAGCAGTAACTGAGACCTGGCTGTCCGGGAATATTAGTGATAACGAAGTAGCCTTGCCTGGATACCAAATTTATCGGAGGGACAGGGAACATCGTCAGGGTGGTGGTATCGTTGTGTATGTGAATGACGGTCTGGCCGTGTCGGATAACACCACCAAGTTTGTGTGCAGTACGGAAGCTATCTGGTTGACCATCAAGGCTACCGGTTCCCCGTGTCTCGATGTCCTCACTGTCTACCGACCACCTAGGAAAGACCGAATCGCCGACACTCAACTATTGGAGCAGTTGGAGAAATTCTGCAGTCGACCTAACATCATGATCATGGGCGACTTCAACGCACCAGGAACAAACTGGAATACCCTCCAAGCATCAGGTCCAAAATCGGCATTCGATTACCGCCTGTTGAGCAAAACATTAAATGCGTGCCTCACACAACATGTCATGTTCCCAACGAGAACACGTGAAGGACAAAGGGCAAACTGCCTGGATCTGGTCTTTACGAAAACACCAGACAGAATAGACGAGATCGCCTCCATGCCGCCCCTTGGCCGAAGTGACCACGTAGTGCTTATGTGGGATTATTCGTTATTCTCCATTTCACATACCCCAGACCACAAAAGACGGAATGTTTGGCGGGGCGACTTCAATCAGATGAGGGCAGACTTATCCGGTCTTGACTGGGGCTCATTGTTTACGGGAAGTGCCAACGATGACTGGGAGCTGTTCAAGAATGTCCTTCTGCAGCTCATCAACAACTACTGCCCACTGACTAGTGTGAGACTGAACAAACGCCCTGGGTGGCTAAAAAGCAACCTCAAGAAACAAAGCAACAGGAAGCACAAATTGTGGAGAAAATACTGCGTCACTAGACAAGCTGAATGCTTCAACACCTACAAGACACAGAGGAACAAACTGAGGAACCTGATCATGCAGACGTGGCGGGAATTCGAGAAGAATTTGTTACAAAAAGCAACGCAGAACCCAAAATTGCTCTACAGCTACCTCCGACGAACTACAAGGAACAGGCATCAAACCTCTTGATACAGACTACTGATGGCGTTGAGATCGCTGATAGTAGGGATAAAGCTGCGTATTTTTCACGGTTTTTCCAATCAGGCTACACAAACGAGGCCGAGTTCCTTCCTCCCTCCACAGAAGAACTGCCGACTCCAAGCGTCATTGAAATTCTCTTCTTAGAAGGCATTGTTCGGAGAGAATTAGACGCATTGAACGAATCGTAGTCGCCAGGACCAGACGAGATTACACCCAAGCTTCTCAAGGAACTTGCCATTGAGCTTTCTATGCCTTTGTCGATGCTCTTTCAAACGTCATTTGACACTGGAACACCTCCTATCGATTGAAGCTGGCGCATATTTCTCCGCTACACAAAGGAGGTAACAGGGCAGCGACGACAAATTACAGGCCCATAAGCTTGACATGCATTCTCTGCAAAGTTATGGAAAGGATCATAAAGAGTGAACTGATGCAATTCCTGGAAGTTCACGGCCTGCTATCGAACTGCCATCATGGGTTCCGGAAAGGAAGATCCTGCACGACAAACCTGCTGCAATCTCTCCAGAGCTGGACCCGAGCTCTTGACGACAAGCACGCGGTCCACATAGCCTTCATCGACTTCCAGAAGGCTTTGGACACTGTGCCACACCAAAGGCTCTTACATAAACTGAAAAAAATAGGGATTCGTGGCAACTTCCTTAAATGGATCGAAAACGTCCTTGTGGGTCGACACCAGGTTGTGTGCGTCGGTCGGGGAAAATCAGATCCGGCTATGGTCGATAGTGGTGTCCCCCAGGGTTCAGTTTTGGAACCCATTTTGTTCCTTATCTACGTGGACGATGCCGCAAGAGATTTAGACTGTGAAGTAGCAATGTTTGCGGATGACATGAAGATATGGAGTGTAATTCGGGGTCCTGCCGATAGATAGATAGATAGATAGATAATTTTTATTAAAGACCCGTCGGGGTCCCATCAAAGCAAGTTAAAATAAATTTGCATGCGAATTTTAGACGAGGTAGGCCGAATCTTTACAAAATGCAATTCCTAGTTTCTACATTAGAAGTCCATTGAGAAACATGATGATTGAGGGGTGAAAAAAAAACTCCTTAGAAAAAGTTAAAAATGATTGGATTAATTTTGCGGAAGAAAAAAACCCCTCAATAAAAAATAATGACAGAATAATGCGGGCAGGACTGGCCTGTAGGTGACGGTATATAACGGATTACTGTCGGACATCGTCAGGGCAGAAAAAAATGTCAGCCTTGAGGGGTACGTATGCGGGTCAGACAGGACGCGTCCTTCGAATTTGAGTCGTATCCCCAGCTCTCCGAGTTTTCGTCGAATTTACTTGATAGTATAGGGCAGACTGAACGTCGCGTGGAAATAAAGTGCGAACAGACAACGTATCCTTTGGATTTGGATTACAAGTACACCAACTCGAAAGTTCTATCATTATTGGAATTTTCGGATCTCGACGTTATTTCCCACGGTATCAGGAGGAAGATTCTACCCGAATTCTTCAAGGAACAGCACCACTAATTAGTCTTCTCATTCACACCGGTGAAGTATACCACAAATTCTCCATCAAAAGATATTTGCAATCGTCCGACCATCTGTACAAGTCTCCCTACTTGACAACTTTTCTCCGTGATCTACGTCGAAAACTATAAACGGCTGAGTCGTTTCCTATTTTACTTCATAATTGGCAAATTCTTCATTCTAACAATTGTTGAAAACATCCTGCACTACTCTAGAACTGATTGAAGAGTTTGAAAATCATCAGCAATGAGCCAATTTGTTATAAAAAAACTCGTTCACAAAAGTTGCGCAACCGGGATTTGAACTCGGTACCTCCGGTCCCGGAGGCCACGGTGTTAGCCACTGCACTATCGATGAACGGTTTGGAGCTAGTCAGATATGTTTATCAACTACAGAAGAGCAGCTGAAAACGGTCTTTAATTCATTAGCAGTCTCTTGCGATAAAATGCCGCTGGAATCATTAGACTCCAGGGAGATTACGCACAATAGGCTCGAAGAGATAAGACAGGAAATAAGAACCGATGCACTGCCAAGAGGCCTCGAAAACTGTATGACAGACGGGACGGATTCTGCGCTTGTCGGTCGCTGTGTCGGCTGTAAGGAACTTGAAAAGCGGGTCCAGACGCTAGAAGAGAAGCAAGGCCTACTGACGGACATCATCATGGCTATTCTTAAGCATAGTAAGATAGAATTACCAAATAATCCGCCAAATTTCCGATCGATCGGCGACGAACATCCTACTAATAAAGGCGCTAGCGCGGAAAAGTCAAAGCCAGTCAGGAAGAGGAAGCGAGTTATGTCTCCAGAGGAAACTCTAGACAAATCAGTTCCGGTGGATAACGTGGCTGTCGACACTAATGCATTAAAAATAAGTCAGGTTCCATTACCTGCTATTGTAACTAAACCTGCCAAATCATCGAACATTAAAGTTGGGAAAGCCAGGATGACCCTCAGAAGATCTGTTAGAAACTACAAGGACTTGCCGTTATTCTTGGAAGGCAATGCTGTTACTCCACTTCTTCACAAGGCTAACTCATCTGGAAAGCGCCCTAACCATTCCGTTTATGGAAAAGGACACGATAAGCCTTCGTGCAGTACATTGCAACAGGGTAATGATTGTAAGAGCTCCACTGCCGGAGCAAGTACGTCACATGAAAATCCATGCCCTAAACTCCCTTCGCCGGCCGAAAATCATTCAAATGTCGAAGTGACAACAGCCGTCGGGAATACTACAGTAGCATTATATCGTCCTAGCGCGGACGGGACAGTAATGAGCTCTTCCATAAATCGTAAGCAAACTATTGTCATAAGGGGCGCCCCAGAGTCCACGTCCTGCATTCCGAAGGAACGAGTGACGCACGACCTAGACCTTCTTCATCAGTACGCCAGTGCCGTCCTGCAGGATGGGGAAATATTCACCGTTAAAAAAGCTTTCCGGCTAGGCAGAGCGGACCCAAATCGTGACCTAAAAACATCCCCAAGACCCCTGAAAGTTATTTTGGAAAACGAAGCCCAAGCAGCGCTTTTGTTAGAAAGTAGGACGACCTTACGCAATTCGCACAAGGAAGTGTTTTTTCAACCAGACTACGAACCGAGGGAAAGACTGAAAATGAGAGAACTGAGATCAGAATTGAAGGAGAGAATTGGCAGAGGAGAGAAAGGGCTGAAGATCAAAAATGGACAAATAGTCCAAACAAAGGGGTCTTTCCTGTGGTCAGAACCCGTCACAATGAAGGCCGGGCCTCTCCAACAAATCAGTCATTGAAGGTTATATCCGCAAATGTGCAAAGCCTCTTCAACAAACTAGAT
>CACRXP010000012.1:179635-203633 GCA_902702965.1 Spirometra erinaceieuropaei
GCAACGGACAAACTTCTCTGCCAGAATGTTACGTTTGGAACACGGGTCAGGGAAGGGCAGCAGTCGAACTGCCTTGATCTTATTTTTACCCGAGAGGAGGAAAACGTGTTAGACCTGCAGGACCGACAGCCATTAGGGTCAAGCGACCACATCACGCTCTACTTCGAGTACTCATTGTTTTCCAAACCCGTCCAACCCGAGAGGTGGGAGAGGAACATTTGGAAAGGTGACTATTCTCTCATGAGGAGGGTAGCGGCAGCTATATCATGGGAGACTGAACTGCATGGATGAGCAAACGATAACTGGAATACTTTCAGTTCCTTACTGAAAGAGATTGTTTATTCCAACTGTCCTCTTAGAAGGAAGACAATCACAAACCGCCCAAAATGGATAAACCCGGACTTGAAGGCCTCATTCAGAAAAAGGAATCGTCTGTGGAGGCGTTACAGACTAACTGGCTCCGACGAACACTTACAGGAATATAAGCGGCAACGAAACATCTGTAAATGTGAGGCCTCAAAGCTGCGAAAGAAGTTTGAACTAAACATACTCCGAAATTCGTTGGAGCATCCGAAAATTCTATATGGTTATATACGAAGTACTAAAAGGACTCAGGAGCTAATCCCTGCCCTCAGGTCTGCAGATGGAAAAGTGGAGATTGATGGCCAGGTTAAAGCGTCCCTCCTTTCCGACTTCTTTCAGTCCGTCTTCACCCGAGAACCTAGTGCTATATTTGCCCATCCATCCATTCGCCAAACAACCTCTCCTCCCAGTACCCTTCCCCATCCTATCCCCTCCCTACCCTCCCTAACCGAGGAACCACTCTTTTCATCTGCCATTGTTAGGGCCGAGCTACTCTGGCTGAAACCTGCCAAATCTCCTGGCCCAGATAGAATTCCCGCCCTAGCACTTCGCGAACTTGCTAATGAACTGTGCAAACCCTTATCCGCAATATTTCAAAAGTCATTTGAAGACGGCGAGCTACCGGAAGAATGGAAGTGCGCACTCATTACTCCGATCCATAAAGGAGGCTCAAGACTTGACTGCGGAAATTATCGTCCTGTCAGTCTTACTTGCATCGCGTGTAAAATAATGGAACGCATTATCAAAAGACACTTGATGAAATACCTGGAACAGAACAAAATATTGTGCGATGCCCAACACGGCTTTCGTCCAGGGCGCTCCTGCTAAACGAGTGTTCTTTACTCACACGAGAAATGGACACGAGCTACCGATAAAGGTTTTCCAGTAGATGTCATATTTTTTGACTTCAAGAAGGCCTTTGACAGTGTCCCACACAGGCTTCTTTTGCAAAAGATCTGGGATGTAGGGATTCAAGGGAGAATGTTTAAGTGGATCAGGAGTTTTCTGTTTTCCAGACTACAAAGAGTCGTCGTTAGTAATTCTACCTCGGAATGGGTAAAGGTGGAAAGTGGTGTCCCACAGGGTTCTGTCTTAGGCCCAGTACTCTTCCTGATTTATGTTAATGACTGCATCAGCGAAGTGAATTGCGAGGCTCTCATGTTCGCGGATGACATAAAAATATGGAGTGAAGTCAAGTGTGATGATGACGCTGAGAAGTTGCAGTCGAACATCAACAAACTGTGTGCTTGGTCGAACAGATGGCTTTTGAAGTTTAACGTGTCCAAATGCGTGCTTTTGCACCTGAACACGGGCCGCGATGCCTCTCCCAAACACCAGTACTATATTGACGGGACGAGGTTAGAAACTGTGGAAAGACACAGAGATCTGGGTGTATGGACGACCACAAATCTATCGCCATCAGAACACTGCAGAAAGATGGTCCAGAAGGCAACTAGTACTCTACACTGGATCAGACGTGCATTTAAAATATTTCCTCCCGAACTCTTCGAAAGACTCTTTGGTGTCTTTGTAAGACCTCATCTAGAGTATGGAATGCCAGCAGCTTCACCATGGATGAGGAAGGATATCAACTTACTCGAACAGGTGCAACGCAGAGCGACAAAGATGGTCGACGGTCTAAAGCATTTGTCTTATCAGGAGAGGCTAAATTTGCTTGGCCTATTCCCTCTCTCGTATAGACAAATAAACTGCAGTCTACTCTGGACGTTCCGGATAGTTCGCGGCCAGGGTTGCTCATTAAGAGCAGAGGACTTCTTTGAGTTCGCCCGAACAAACCTACTACGCGGCCATGCATACAAAGTCGGGAATGAGCGCACGCGTTTAGACCGACGAAAATTTTCATTCTGCCAGCGGGTTGTCAGGCGGTGGAACTCGCTTCCAAGCGAGATGGTGACGGCTGACACAGTTTGTGTGTTTAAAAGAAAACTTGCTCGTCTAGTTTTCGACAGAAATCGGCTTGTACAGCATGACTATGCACAGCCGGTTTTGTAAAATCTGTCATATACAATCTTCCGCACTAATTTACAGTGACCTTATGATTACGATTGAACTGTGACCCAATCACATTTTAAATGCCTGCAATTTTATTTTATTTTTGAGTATGAATCTGCGAAAGCACTGTACATAAATAGGGTCATCAAGGGCTCTGCCTGTAACCCTTCAATATACATACATACATAGGACTGGCTTGCATGTGGTATTGTATACGGGATTCACAACTGACATCGTTTGGGCCGGATTGATACGCCGCATGAGACTATTCGCGTCCAAGAGGCCAGACGAGAGGAACCCAGACGCGATCGGCCACAGTACGCATCCAGCCCAGCCGAGGAGTGGGAAGGCAGGTACGACCGAACTACTAGTAGACAGTGACTACTGAGGGTTCAGCCGTGAGCGCCGACAGACCGCATGAGGTCGGAATGCGGGAGGTGACATCAAAAACCGCGAAAATTGACACTATAGGGGAGGAGTGATAGCAGTGGATTCAGAAACCAATGCAAAACAGGGGTTTCTAATGATATAATTAAGAGTTACCACTTAATCTACCACTAAATCCCAGGAGGACCCTTCTCGAAGTCAAGAATCTGAGTGTTCGGGAATGAGACCGTTAACAGTGCCTTTATGCTTTCCGGTGTAAGATGTTTGCGCAATTTCGACTTGAATACCAGGAACTTAGGCGATAGTCTAATTTCAGGCGGAAGATTATTCCAAAGGAAGGCATATTTGGAAGCAAAGAAGAGGGAGCGCTTAGATGTAGTACAAAGAGGCGGCGGCGGAATCACCATGCAGGAGTTGCGCGTGGCATAAGACCGATCTCTCGGAGTGAGAGTGTCAATAGGCGGAAGATTGGAGCTAGAGTTGATGCGAAAAAGGAAGCAAAGGCCAACTTCGAGTCTTCTAACCCACAAAAACTTAATGTTCGCCAGCTGACATCTCTGAGTATAAGAAATACTGGACGAAGCTTGAGAGAACAGTTTCCGGGTGAAAACCCTCTGAACATTTTCGATTTTATTACGGTCGCAGGCGTTCATTAAACCGAAGAAAGGACAGCAGTATTCGAGGACTGGAAGAACAAACATTTGATAAAGTCTTAGCTTCATTTCCGGAAGGAAAAAATCATGCGATATGAATCCACATATCTGCGCGGCTTTGGCAGCGATTCTATCTTCATGAGGTGATAAAGCAAGTTTATTTGTATAACTTAGACCTAGGTCCTTTATGGTGAGGCATTCTGAGAGTGGGTTATTCTTAAAAATTAGGGGACCAGGAAGTTTGGTAGGACCAAAAGACATGAAATTACACTTGGATGATGAAAACTCCATCTGCCATGTCGAACCCCATCTGCTTAAGCGTAGTAGATGGGTATTAATTTTTTCAACACAAACATTTGCGGTGTCCTTAGAGTATGAGTAAACACACTTGAGGTCATCGGCATAAGTAAAAGTTTGCGAATTTCCGAGTTCAGTCGAAATATCATTGATGTACAGAAGGAAGAGTAGCGGACCCAGGACCGTGCCTTGAAGTACGCCACTCGTGATCGAGTGGGGTGTCGAGTAGCTATTACCGACCATGACTTTCTGATATCGGTTGGACAGATAGGACCTGATGAAGTCGAGTAGAGGCAGCCGGATGCCAAGAGCTTCCAATTTTACTAAAAGACGTCTATGGGGCACCTTGTCAAAGGCTTTGCTAAGATCAAAGTAAATAACAACCACTGACTGCCGCTCAATACGAAGAGAAGTTATTAGATTAAGAAAAGCCAAGTGACATGTTTCGCAGGATCGTTCAGGTAAAAATCCATGCTGACTAGAGCTCAGAAGCCGATTAGCCAGACAGAAGTGAAGAATTTCATTGAAAATAATCCTTTCAAGAAGTTTTGCTAGAGACGGCGTTTTGTGCACGCCCCGATAGTTATTAACATCGGACCGAGATCCTGACTTGAAAACGGGAATGATAATTGACGTTTTCCAGGTTTCAGGAAAGAATCCTTTTGAAATATAAACCGAGAATAAATGACTGAGCAATATGGGAAGGTCGGACGCTTGTTTAATAATCGAATTTGGAATCCCGTCCGTTCCTGAGCAATGTGAGTATTTCAAACGGCTTACGTGTTTCTTAATGAGATCTGAGGAGACATCAATTGTACTAAGTGTCCTATCTGAAAGTGATCGAAAGAAAGGGATCGGATCAGACTCAGGAGCAAGGTGTTTTGCAAAGAAAGCACTAAACAACTCCGCCTTGTCAGTGTCATCGGTGAGGAAGACTTTGTTATCATTTAGCATGGGTGGAAGTTCATGACCACGCTTAGAGGAGGACCGATGACGGAAGATGTTAGCGACGGATTTGCCAGGGTTCGAACCACTGAGAGCAATTGATTCTCTTTGCCTGTCGCGCGCTTGGCGCATCCTTGAGGCCATCTCAAATATCTCTGTGATTCTAAGATGAACAGATAAGGAACTAGTTTATAGGTCACGCAGTTGTCGCCTCAACTTTTTTAGTCTGTTCTGAAGAAAATGAGGAACAAGGGAATCATCACACATTTTTTACGTCGCAAATAGGGTACTCAAAGGCTTACGCCTATTTCCCTCAATAAACTGAACTGATCTGAACTGAAGGATCGTGCCGAAAGACGCGGCGGTGGATGCCTTCTTTACATAAGAGCCTCACTTGAACAATCGCCTTATGACTCGAGCATTTATTCCTTCTCTGGAAATTTATGTTTTGCTTCGGTAATCCTTCCACAAAATAGGAAAGCCTTAGTCGGATGTGTATAGAATCCTCCTTGTTCCTCCGGAAATGAAAGCCACCTCTGTGAACTCTTTGAAACAATTGCAGAAACTTCTTTCGATGTTAAGATAATCGCAGGCGATTTTAATTTGCCAGAAATTAACTGGCACACACATGCGTCTCCTCCTAGATTCCATAAGCTGCTTGACACCATTTACTTTTCAAACCTGACTCAATTAGTTCACTCTTCGACCAGAAACGATAGTGTTTTAGACTTAATTTTTACTAATGGCACCTTCCCTCTATCTATGGATTTCTATCATGATCTTTTTGCAAGTGATCATGCATTAATCCATTGTCGCCTTCCAGTTGCCATTTCCGCAAAGTCAACAGTACAACGTAGTATTTTTGACTTTGCTAATGTTAACAAGGAATTAGTAAATAACTTTACATGTACTCTTGGTTGACACAATATTTTTTCAAATAATGATCTAAATTCTTTCAACAATTTAATACAATGCGTAACAGAAGGTCTTCTTGACCTTATTCCTCGGAAGACGTACAAATCGAGTGCTTATTCCACCGCTGTCCCACACTTTCTTAAAAACAGACTTAAAAACCACAGGAGCAGCATAAAGATCCTTCTGTGAGCTCATTATCAGTTCATCTAAGAATCGTCGAAATATTTGAACTAGCTTCGAAAATGAGGCTCGCACGAGATAGGTGTAGAGAGTCTTTAGCTATTAATGACATGAGTGCTTCTAAATCAGTTGCTCAGATTCAGTATAATTCAGTATATATGAGGGATAGAGGCAGAGCCTTGGAAAACCCTATTTACAGATGGACGTATGAAAAAAACATGCAGATATTTACATGGCAGTTATACCAGTCATTGATACCATGTAAATGTTTGGCCATCAAGCATAAGTTTATCTAGTCTTCTTTTGAAAGTCTCGACGTTTTCCGCTAAGACAACGGAGTTCGGCAATTTGTTCCATCCCTCAACCAGCCGGTGAGAGAAGAATTTGGCCCGCAAATCGAGTCTGGCATGTTTCATCTTCAATTTGTATGGGTGCCCTCGGAGATTTGTCGTCCGCGCCAGTTCGAAGAAGTCGTCAAACTGAAGAGCACAGTCTAGCCCTCGGACGATCCTGAAGGCCATGATCATGTCCCCTCTGTACTGTCTATAAGAGAGAGGGAATATTTTTCGCTTCTCCGGCCGTCTCTCCTAAGGTAAGCCACATAATCCGCCGACTAGCCTGGTCGCTGTACGTTGTACGTTGTCCGTCAAAGATCCTCTGCTAAGTCCCACCAAGTCATTCCGCCTTCGCTTAGTACTAGCGATGCCTTCATTACAGAGGAGTCCGGCAAGGCAGACATTTTAAATTCGTTCTTTGCCAAACATTTCACCATTGAAGTTGACCCGATCCCTTTAATTCCTTCGTTGTCTGATGCTTCTCTTAGCTTCATTAATTCTTCTCCTGAATGTATTCAAAAACTGATAAGCCATCTTCCTAACTCTCACTCAGTAGGTACGGACAATAGCCCAAACTCTTTTATAAAACAGCTAAGAGATTTTCCTCCTCTGCTTAGTAAAATCTTTTCAGTATTTCTCGCAAATGGCTTCTTCCCTGACTATTGGAAAACTTCTATTATTATTCCAGTATTTAAGTCTGGCTGTCGTTCTGACGTACAGAACTATCGGGGTGTCCATAAAACACCCCCTCTCGACAAATTCTTTGAAAAAATTATCGCCGTAAGAATTACCGACTTTTGCATAGCCAGTCAATTCATTAGCCCTTTCCAGCATGGTTTTTTACCAGATCGCTCTTGTGAAACATGTCATCTGTCGTTTCTCAATCTACTTTCCTCTCTTCGTAATGATCATCTATCTGTTATCGTTATTTATTTTGATCTTAATAAATCCTTTGATAAAGTACCACATAAAAGACTCTTGGTTAAATTGGAAGCTATGGGAATTCACAGTCCACTAATACACTTACACAGGTCATACCTGTCTAATCGTAAAAAAAGGTTTTGGTGGGATCTTCACTTTCCAGTGAAAGCCCTATTGTAAGTGGTGTCCTACAAGGCACCGTTTTAGGTCCTCTTTTGTTCTTGCTTTACATTAATGATATTTCGGCAGCAGTTAAACATTCTCAATCATTTATTTATGCCGATGATCTCAAATGTGTATATTCTTTCAATAAATATACGAGCCTTCATTGCCTGGAGCAAATCCATGCTGACTTGCTTGCTCTCTCAGTTTGGAGCTCAAAATGGCTAATGGAATTCTCTCCGTCTTAATGTCACTATATGTGTTTTGGACCTGAGAGGCTACCCCAACCAGTGGTCTTTCAAGGCACACCAATGACTGAATGTACCACCATCAAGGATTTAGGTTTCGGCTACACTAGTTATCTTGATCTCTCGCCACACGCTGGCAGAATTACAGCCAAAGCAGCCCAGATTTGAGGCTTTATTTCTTACAATTTCTATCTTCCTGAAATTAAATTAAGGCTCTATCGTATGTTTGTACTTCCCATTCTCGAGTATTGATGCGCATTCTTTGGTTTGATGAATGAAGCTAGTCGTTTAAAAATTGAAAATACACAAAGACGTTTTTCTAAAAAAAACATTTAGATAATGAACATCCCAATATCTCCTATTCAGGTAGATGCCAGCTAACTGACCTAAAATTTTTATGGGTTCGAAGACTAGACGCAGGCTTCTGTCTCCTCTTTCGAATTAATCATAGTTCAAATTTTAATCGGATTTCAGCACTCACCTCTAGTAGTCGCCCATACAATCTACACAACTCGTCCTTGATTATACCTCCTCCAGCGTCCTCCACCTCTAAGCGCTCCCTTTTTTCGCTTCCAGATATACTTTCCTCTGGAATAAACTTCCAATAAATATAAGATCTTCAGAAAATCTACACTCCTTTAAGAGAAGGCTACGCCTTTATCTGAATACTGACTCGATTAAACATTTATTTTCCTCATCCCTCCCAGACAAATTTTCTATAACACTGAGAAATGACCACCGGGAATTCAGTATGCCGCCATTAAATTTCCGTATCTGTTCACATTTCCTTCCTTTGTGAGTAGTCTCGCTTCCTAAGAGCCCTCACCAGAAATGTTAACTTTTCCAATTTTTCAGTTCACGCATCGTGCTCTCGCAGAATGCGCTCCATCGACGCTCTTGGTGAAGCCTTCTGTATTCGCCATATACTAGTAGTCTGGTTGCATCTCGCTTGCCCCATCCTCGGATGGACTCGATTGAATGTAACCGACCGCATCTGGGTTCTTATCATCTCGAGACTGGTTTTCAATTTCGCCACTTATTTGCCTTATTCAAGGCCACATACAGGCCAGTCCTGACCGATTCGCCTACTTACCCCTTCATGAAATCCGTTATACAATGTCATATACAGCTGTCATTTATTTCGGCCCTACTGATGTCCGACTGTAATCCATTCTATACCGCCAAATGCAGGCCAGTCGTGCCTGCATTTTTCTGTTTCTATTTTTTCGAGGGGTTTTTTCTCCTGTACAATTACTCCAATCATGTTTAAATTTTTCTATGGAGTTTTTTTTAAACCCACGCTTATCATTTTTCTTAACGGTCTTCTAATCTCAAAAACTCTGTCTTGCACTTTGTACAGATTTTGCTACCTCGTCTAAAATTCGCATGTAAATTTATTTTTACTTGCTTTGATTGGACCCCGACGGGTCTTTAATAAAAATAATTTAATTTAATTTATACTGCTGCCGCTTCTCTCCTCATGAGAGGATAGTCCCCCTCCCACCTTTCGGGCGGGATTAGTTTGGAAAACAGTGAGCACTCGAAGTGGGGCATCATGTGGTCGCTTGACTCTAACGGCGGGCGGTCCTGCAGGTCTAACACATTTTCCTTCCCTTGGGTAAAAATAAGACCAAGGCAGTTTGACTGTTAACCTCCCTTAGCCCGCGTTCCAATGGTAACGTCCTGACAGAGAAGTTTGTCCGTTGCCCATTGATGTAGTATTTAATTAAAGTTGACTTGCGGCCTTTGCGCATCACACGTTTGCCAATCAATCCCGGGGGCGTTGAAATCCCAAACAAAAAGGGCATGTTTCCTCTCACTGGCTTTTTAATGTTCAGTTATGAGCATGAGGTCTTGGTCGGAAGTCTGGTTAGGTGAACGGATCACCACCGAAAGTGTCAGTGGTCGGACATTCTTAGTAGGTATGGTAATACTTAACAATTCTGCATCCCGTGCAATACTATGTACATCTGCCATAGCGGTCAGTTTGCAAAGGATATAAATTTTGACCACTCTTCTTCCTCCTCGGCCTAGCCTGTCTCTTCTGACTTGCCGATATCCTCTAAGTGATATTTCTGAATCTGCGATATTTCAGTAAGCTACGTTTCTGTGATAGCCATAATGTCTGGTTTCATTTAATCAACTAGGCCTCCTAGTTCGTCGAGTTTGTTGAAGAGGCTTTGTATATTTGTGGTTATAAGCCTCAGTAACTGTTTCGTCGGAGAGGCCTGGCCTTCATTGTGACAGGTTTTTAACACAGGAAAGACTCCTTGATCTGGACAATTTTTAAATTTCTGATCTTTAGCCCTTTCTCTCGTCTGCCAATTCTCTCATACAATTCCGATCTCAGTTATCTCCTTCCAGTCTTTTTTCGGTTCGTAGTCTGGTTGGAAAGACACTTCCTTGTACAAAGATCGTAAGATCGTTCTACCTTTTAACGGAAGCACTGTTCGGGTTTCGTTTTCTGAAATAAATTTTAGGGGCATTGAAAAAATTTTAGGTCACGATCTAGGTCCGTTTTCCTAGTCCAAAAGCTCTTCTCACAGTGAAGATTTCTCCATCCTTCAGGATTGCACTGGAGTGTTGATGAAGGTCTAGGTCGTGTATCACACGATCCTATCTGAATAAGATGACTCGTTCCTACAAACACATTTTGGACATGAAATGGCATTGGACCACCAAAGCACTTAGAAAGGTGTAAAAGATGAAGGGCTAAAGATACAATTACAAGCAGTGGAAAATGAGACTGTTTATTCGCCTTAAAATGGGAGTCTTGGACAATGAGGTGTAAGCAGCAAGCCAGTGGCGGGAAACAACCCAGTTAGAAACCTCTGCGCGAAGGACTCTTAGACAGGCCTTTAAATGGAAAAACAGGTGCGTTACGAGCAGACCGAATAACCTCCATCCGTATACACGAAAAACTGAAAATCATGGCAAAGAACAAGATCTGTCCGATCATGATCAAAAATGAAAATAAAATACAATCACAGAGATGGTGATCAAGAGAAAGAAGGAAGCCCACGGATTTTTTCACAATAACTTTTTACAAGAAATGACTTTTTATCGTCGTGTACGTGGCTGTATACAAGGTCAGTGGGCATTGTGTAAGAGTTGGATCTTCGCGAACGACAACCACCGTGTGCTCCACGGGGTAGGTACAGCGCCGGTGATCTGCACCTGAATCAATTCATATTGAATCAGACTTGCGCGACATCTGGCGCACACTTCCCCGTCCTTACCCACAAGATGCCGATGACAAGGCAATGCCAGTTCAAACGGAGGTGGTCTTGGGGGACAATGCTACGCGTGCCACACATGGCTCGACCAACAAAGCATATACTAGACTTACCTGAGGGCGGCTAGGACCCCACGTGCATAACAGTCCCGTGAAAGTACCACTGAGCTTGACTCTCGGTCCTCAGGCCAGTCACTCAACATAAATACGGTACTCATCAATTCAATTCAATTCAATTATTTTTATTAAAGACCCGTCGGGGTCCAATCAAAGCAAGTAAAAATAAATTTACATGCGAATTTTAGACGAGGTAGGCAAAATCTGTACAAAGTGCAATACATAGTTTTTGAGATTAGAAGTCCGTTAAGCAAAATGAAAATGAAAAAAACGAGGGGTGAAAAAAAACTCCAAAGCAAAATTTAAAAATGATTGTAGTAATTTAACAGGAGAAAAAACCCTCAGAAAAATAGCATCAGAAAAATACAGGGAGGACTGGCCTGCATGTGGCGGTACAGAATGTAATATAGTCCGACATCAACATGGCCGAAATAAATGTCAGCTGTATATGGCATTGTGTAACGGATTTCATAAAATGGTACGTAGGCGGGTCAGTCAGGACTGGCCTGTATCGCCTTGAATAAGAAAAATAAGTGGCGAAATTGAAAACCAGTCTCGAGCTGATAGGAACCCAGATGCGGTCGGTTCCATTCAACCGAGTCCATCCGAACATGGGGGAAGGGAGATGCGACCAGACTACTAGTATATGGCGAATATAGAAGGCTTTGTCAAGACCGCCGATGGAGCGCATTCTGTAAGGGCACGATGACAACCAATCTCGAGGCGACAAGAACCCAGATGCGGTCTGTTACATTCATCAGAGTCCATCCGAGAATAGGGCTAAGGAGATGCGACCAGATTACTAGTATATGGCGAATACAGAAGGTTTCGCCAAGAGCATCGATGGTGCGCATTCAGTGAGGGCATCATGAAGATCAGTCCCGAGGCGATAGGAACCCAGATGCGGTCGGTTTCATTCATCCGAGTCCAACCGAGGATGGGGTAAGGGAGATGCGACCAGACTACTAGTATATGGCGAATATAGAAGGCTTCGCCAAGAGCGTCAATGGAGCGCATTCAGTGAGGGCATCATGAAGATCAGTCCCGAGGCGATAGGAACCCAGATGCGGTCGGTTTCATTCATCCGAGTCCAACCGAGGATGGGGTAAGGGAGATGCGACCAGGCTACTAGTATATGGCGAATACAGAAGGTTTCGCCAAGAGCATCGATGGTGCGCATTCTGTGAGGGCACGATGCATGAGGGTCGAGTTTTTCTCTCAGGTGGCAACCTTCTAAGTTGCGATTTTTTACCGTGACATGGTAAATTTAAGTGCGTCTGATTTACTATAGTATTCAATGTGTTGATGTACCGTCGTAATTGATTCTCAAGTGTTGGTTTTCCTCACCTTCCCCTACACATGCACCAGTGGACTGTCTGAGCCAGGAAATATCCTGGTGCGGGAATTGTGCAGTGCCTGAGAGGTCTAGATAGTTTTTCCACATGTTCCACACACAACCTGATCACTTCATGTACAAGGAAACATCAAAGAACATGCTTTCCACTTACTTTTGATATGCATGCTTGTTATGGGATGTTTCGCCGACCATAATGGTGACGACGGAGCGAATAACATGCTTGTTATCGGAAAGAGGTATGACTATAACGGGGTGTAGCGCGCTACGTGGAGGGGGTTCGCATGTGGCCTAGGGATGTGTGCAATGATGGCAACAAGGGTGCGGCTTTATCGCAGATTTGCGTGAATGCGCATATAGCCCGATGGTCCCATCCTTTTACCGATCGATGCGAGGCACTGTGGGAAGGCGCATTTACTAATTTATTTGTTCCTGTGGAGCAGGGTACATTGTTTGTACGAGTCGGCGCCTATCCGCAAGAATACGAGGACATCTACCGGCATGCGAGAGGAAGAGTGAAGTTAAGAGCATACACTGCTCCATCCTCGCATACATGGTTGATTCTGGGCACCGTGTAGATCCCAATAAATCCTTCCGTGTGATTTACAGGATCCCACCTAACTACCCTAAGCGACTGGGTCAGCGCTTACTAGAAACATCAGAGACAACTGTCATCAAGCTACAGAGGCCGGCCCTGTGTTCGCAGAAGAACCTCCTGCACTCTCCATGTCTACCGTGGGCCAGGATCGATTAACTGTATGCAGGTTTTCACGCCCCGTCCACTTCCCTACCCACTTCCTGTGACACAGCTCAACCTAAGTCTCTTCGTCACTGACTGCCTCCTCTCCTATCCCCCCTCCCCCACTCTATTCACATACCCCGTTTGTATGAAAGGACGAACCGTAATCGATTGCACTTATCACTTACACGCTCAATTTGTACCTCGTTCACATATGATCGCACATATGGTTGCACAGGCCCGATGATAATTTATCGAAAGCACGCAAAAGCTCGCCATATGCTCTTCTGAATCAAAAATTTTATTTAAAAGCGTTGTTAGGTTGGAAGAACATGATTCAACATTTGCTTGTCTGAGGAAAGCGGGGATAGTATAAGATATGTCAGTCTGAAGCAAGCGAATGTTTTGTGCGGGCGCATTGTGAACCTTGCCTTTTCGCTCACGCTTGGCTTACAGCGCACTTTTAGAGATGGAATAGATTTTCAGAAGACCCTATGAAATATAATGATCTGAACCTGACAATGGGCCCTATTTGTAACACAAAAAAGCTTGCCGTGGTTGGTCAGAATGCGGTCGAGAGCGGCATCAGTGTGAGTATTGAAGGAGGCAAGATCTCCAACGCCTAAATGTATGAGGGGTCGTAAATTCACGCGATTTATGTCACTGCATAAGAGAATAAGCTATTCGCAGGACAATATATCAAGATTTTGTTAAAGTCAAAAAACGGGCTAGAGCACCTTCACAGGTATAGGGGGGAATGTAAATACTAACAAATATAATGCCTTTAAAATTGCTTAACAAACGGGGCTTACATAGAACAGCGATGACATTTATCAAATCAGCAGAGTAAGAAAATAAGGACTTATAGTCTCTACACCAATTATGATTAACAAAAATAGCAACGCTTCCAAATCTGCCACGAGATAAGGATTTTCATTTCGTCCGAAAGCAGCAGGGAGATAGAGGAGTAATTGGCTGTAAATCAATTTTACCATTTAACCATGTCTCTTGAGGACAAATCCTTTTCAGTTCAAATGTGTTCTTCGGCAAATGTAGCTCCAAATCGTGAGCTTTGTTGAAGATACAACCATAGTTTGTCGACAAGAAGCCTGGAATTGGCAATTTTTTTACTTGGTTGACGCTTGAATGCGAGTTGCCAGCCACCGCTGATTTTTTCCGATGCATAGGCCTTTGTTGACACAAATTTGATAAAGTTGGCGCAGAACGATCACAAATACGACATTTAGGCCGAAAAGTGCCTTTCACGAACCTGGTCGATTTCTTAAGAAAGTGTACCGACATAACCCAAAGCCTTTGAATTGGGATCTTTTGTATAATTAAAATCGTATATCTTTGAAGAACGGAGACTGTGAGAAGGGGTGTTATTTTAACCCATATTTTCCGCGCCGTTAACGAAAAGTAGTTTCGTGACTGGTTGGCCGGTTCACCGGTTTATGTAGATGCGGGAGACCAAAGTTTGTTCGTTCGCCCTTCTAAGATTTGTGTTTTAGACCAAACCAGTTGTTTCCTATAGTGTTTGGACGACTTTCAAAAAGGCTTTTCAACGGGAAGCAGAATGGGTTGAGAAGGACGAATTTCTTGACATCATCTATTGGATGCGACAGCTATTTGGAATACTCACGGGCATCATATGGGGCTTTCTTCCTTTAAAAGGAGCCATGGCTATTTCTTTGTTCTTTATCGTCAATATGGCTGCAGTTTATATCTATGCTGCCGTGTTTCAGAGAGTAGATGAGGAAGAATATGGAGGCTTCGGTGAGATCCTCAAGGAGGGGCTTGTGACTGCCTTCGCCACCTTTATGATCGTTTGGATAATACTGTTTGATATTTTGCATGGCGGCGGCAGTGTCTGATATGTTCTATTTTCAGCAAATACATTTTTTTACTTTTGACTTGCCCTTTTTTCGACAAAATAATCGTGGTTCGCCCACCTCATTTTCTCTCGTTTCGTCGCCGTATTTTGTTTAACCTGAGTCTTCTAGTAATTTCGATAAATCTTACTCGGGATATCTAAAGGGATGTTTGGCAATAGTAGTTTTGTTATCTTCATATTCTTACTAATTTCCGTTAAGGCATAAAAAGCTGCATGATTCTCAAATAAAAGAACATTTCTACGTCCTAGTACATATGGGTGAGCAGTAAAGTCCAATCACGTGTCCCCTTAAGTAAAATCGGTTTTGGACTATAACTGTTAGTCCTGTACATGCTTAAATAGGTAACGCTTGTCGGTAACAACATGTGTCTTTTGAAACGTTATTCACCACGGTTGCCTACGAGGATTGTCAAGAAGACTTAAAAGAAGTAGCCTATCTCAGCCCTATATCTCAGCTTCTCATGAAAAAATCGGTGTAATTATTAGTCCCTAAAACATTAGCCAACGACTGACTGCCAAACGAAAAATTAGATATTCACCGACTGTGTCCGTGGAATGGTTGTCTGATGGCGAAACAGTACGCTACACGCGTTCTCGTTCTGCCCATGAGGACGAGATTGCAACGCTCGGGTTGATTCTCTCCTTTTGCTAGTCTGCCTCTCAAAAGGGGTCTCTTTTAGTTGAGTCGCTCACGACACCTGCAAATATGTTGCCGATGGGGATAAAAGTTGGCTATCACGCAGCCACGTATTTAACGCCTTGACGTTGCGGCTGACCCCCGCGCCATGTCCTGTCTGACGTCTGTGGTGAGTCGCTGACTGCGCAGGGATGTAAGAATCGCATGGTGTTTGTAGACGGCACTTCGTGGTCACCAGACTTAAGTATCCGTCTAGCTCGAGCTCCTGTCATAGAATTTCGTAGAAGACTCACGCAAGGGTATTTGTGTAAGTCGATAGAGGTAGCGGCTCCGTTTTAGACGTTACATTACCTTTGGTATAGGCAGCACCCGACCTTTCTGTGGTCTCATTTCCCGTTTCCGTACTAATTGTAACAGTCCGCAGCATTGCCTTTGTTATCGGTGCAGCTTTCATGTAAATTGTAGTTCAGTAATCTGCTGACATCTTTGACAATTGAATAGCCCGTGTCTTTGTCAGGCTTGCTTACTAAAACTCCTCGTAGTGCATGAAGGATGGGCGAAAACACGGGATATACCATTTGAGTGTAGAAGTTATGCGAAAATTCCCCTGGCGGGGCCAGTGACAGTTGCCATTCGATTTTTAATGTTGTTGGTTGCAGTCGACATAACGTGGATCCTCAGCATACTGATGGATCATTTGCCCTCATGTCATCCCACTCGCCTTCAGACACTAGGGCTTACAGACTTGGAGTTAGGTATGACTAACTGGTTTATAACAGACTGTAAACTGGAAAGAGTAACAAGCGCTGGTCTTTAAATAGCGTTCTGTTACCCGTCAATCATACTTATTTGAGTAATTCTTCAACAGTGCAGAGCAAGATTCTGGCTTTAGGGGTGGTGCAGTTGGATGTCAGTTTTAACAAAAGACTGCAGTGAACGACGAAGAATCTTTTATGGAAAGAACTTCGTCAATCTTCATAAAACTATTGTAATTCAGCGTACCGGCCTCCTTCAGGACGTTTTATTATGTTTTCGAAACCCTAAGGGGTCATGTAGTATGTTTTATTTTCCCATCCGGCTTTTCGACAATGTTGCCGCGTTATTTCTTGTTAGACTAGGCGAAATTTCGGCTTTACTGCTACCGATGAGTACAGCGAACGAGGGGACCATTGAACTGTGGCATAATGTCTGAAATAGCACTGGACTAGCAACTTTCAGAAGAAACGAGCTCATGGAGAACTCCTTTTTTACCCTACAAGCGATTAGCCGGAAATCTAGAATTATTACAAGTCAAATGGTTTTGGGGAATGTTTTAATAATTTACATTTCTGATGAACCCTGTAGATTTATATAAAGTAAACCATATACTGTCATTTATTGTATAAAAACCACTGCACTGACATAACACTCACGCCTTAGAGTCTGACTTTAATCCACGTCATTACCGTTGTCTTTGTTATCAGACAGAAAACACCCCCAAGTACCGGATTTTGACCCATTCGGTCATCTCCAAGACCCTTACACAATTACGCGGGGCTCTGGATGGCAGCAAATGCTGGGTTACCGTATCGGACTGCCGCATCACCTCCTCCGCCGGTCCGTCACCCAGACCGCTGCTACTCGAAAAGTGCCCCCTCTGTCGCGGTGCCGGGAGGTGTGGCACCGTGGACTGCGCTGGGGTCCCGCTGCCCGTCGAAGGTGTTGAAAAAACTAGAGTCTGTTTTCGTCTTGGACAGGCCCCTGACCTCTTATCTGGCAGTTTGCGTGGAATTTTGGAGACCGCGCTGCACTGTGTTACCGTCGGAACAACAGTTCACGTGACAGCCGAGGTCACTGAGTCGCCAGGTGCCAGTCCTGTTGCGTTTACTGTGAGTTGAACAAGCAGGGTTTTCCTAAAAATAAGTGTTTGTATGTTTATAAGAGCATCGAGTCTTTCGCTAATTCTACACACTTTTTCCCCCAAAGTTCAATGCAAAACTTGACCGACTGCTTCTCCAGCCACTCTTCCGCCCAACACCGACGTCTGACGAGGAGACAAGCGGCGAAAAGCGTCGGGAGGAAAAGGAGGCTGTACAAAAACCGCCGCCCTCGAAGGAGGGCCCCGGACCAGAGGGAACCTGGCCAGCAGGTCTTTCGCGTCTCTGGCTAGAGCGCGTCCTTGCTCTGAAGGCTCGTGGCACCTGGCTACTTACTGGACCCCATGGGGACGCCGCCTCAGGCGACGGTGAACCAACCCCCTCCTTTGAACCCGACCGGCTCGATGGTGCCTTCCGTTGCTACTCCCGTGCTCTACGTTTTGTCACCCTACTTGGCACCCTCGCTCACTTGCCGACCAAGGAGGGCCCAGACGCCTCGCCGTTGATGGAGACAGTCGTGGAGGCTCCCGGTGCTGTCCCTGAGGCTGAATACGCTGACCTCGACAAGCCAACCCTCTGCATTCAGCCAATGCCAGACGCAGTCTTCCGGGTGGATATGATTGTCCTTTCAAAACTACATGTCAGGTTGGTCCTTCGACTGCGTCCCGATCCCTCAAACTCGAGCATTATGTTACTCCCGATAGCAGAACTATTAACTAAGAGTCTGAAAAAGACAAAAGGATGCATTACCTCTTTTGTTCATAGGTTACAGCTAGTAGAGGACGACAGCTCAAAATCTGGCATAGCACAATTCGTCAGTGTCGATTTGTTTTTGACTTATTGCATCCTGTTTTCGTCGTTAGATAAGGCAGTGGGTTGATCTCAGTATGTCTGTTGCAGTTGGTCAGCGGATGTGAATACACGGCATCCGATACATCATTTAGACCGACCAAATCAGACATAGCCATGCTTATAACAAGTACAAACCCGTAAGAAGTAAGAAACGGCCGAAGTTTCCTTTATCATTGGGAATTCGTATATGCTCTTCAAATGTTTCCCTCTATGCTTCTAATATAAGTTAGCCTTCCTTGGGCGTTAGATACAAATGCTAGAAGAATTAAGATACTTTGCGTCTTGGAGTGCCCCAAAAATTCTAAAATTTGGCGAATATACAGTTTTTGCCGCATTCCGCAAGCTTTCTAACTTCTACAGATGAGGGTTTTTTAGGTGCCTGTTCAGTGAGCAGGTCAATTGGTCGTTGAAAAGTCCCCTCCGGATGGTTCAAAAATGGCTCGGCACCTGTTGATTTTCAAAGTTAGGACCCTCCTTAGCACATCAACCTTCAGAATCCGCCTGAACCCGTCGGTACACTTTTTTCAAATTGAACGCGGCCGTCTACTATATTAAATTCACAACATGCCATCCAAGCCGAATGTTAGGCTGGACGTGGTTCCGCCGACCAAACCTTCGTACTGCGGCACATTCATGAATTCCGCCCTGGCCACCAGCATCCGACTACCCATTTATTTGTTGACTTTGCCGCCACGTTCAATTCCGTCCATCATGGGTCCTTGTGGCGAATAGTCAAACTTTTTGGTATGATCAGGATCCGCTATCGTTTCACCATTACTTGAGTCCTAACCCACAACAATCCCTCACGGCCGTTCAGCACTCAGTCTGACACAAAGGCAAGGTTGCATTCCACTGCCCACTTTTTAAAGTTATGCCCTTGACTGGATCCTTGTAAGGGTTGTTTGAGGTTTTAACGTCGTCGAATCCCCATCGGAACGCCGGCCGACTGACCTCGGCTAAACCGACGATATCGTCTTACCGGCATCTACTTATGATAAACTAAAGACCATAGCCTTGCAGGCGAAGTGTGTTCTCAAACCAATAAGTTTTTTGTCGGCCCTGGGAAGGTCGGTGTTTTTTGACTTCAGTTCTGACCAGAGGAGGGCCTTCCTTGGGGTTAATGCCTGTCAACCTGAAGAAGCGGACACTTTCACACATGACATGGTACCGACAAAGACAAGAGGGACCGGAATGGCCATTTCTGGCTTATTAGCCGTCATCAGCCAGTCATACCCGACCCCGAAGTGTGGAACACCCGAGGCTCGAACTCGCGACCTGTTAGAAGTCCACGCCTCTAACCACCGGGCCACGAGTCTGTTGCTCTGTCGGTTTCGGTCGGGAATATACAATGGATCACTTGAGATTCGAACCCGAGATCTTTGATCATAGAGTTGGACACTCTACCATTGAGCCACAGGTCCGCTGTCCTGTCGACTGTGATCGGGAATATCAGTCATCACAGATGGGTGCTCACCAATCAAGTTACGGAACGGGCTTCTTCCGTTGCGCCTTGGAGCGACTACTAGTCGCTGTGCGACTGCCTGCGAGGGTTCTAGTATGAGCTCCAAGGCAGAACGGTACAAGCACGTTCCGTAACCTGATCGGTGAGTGCCCATCTGTCTTGACCTTCAAATATCTGCAGGCGAAGTTACCGCCAAATAAACAGTCCGTCAACGCTGCTTGTAGGGTTTCCTAAAATCTTTGAAAATGTATGTGGCTAATCGTCACCGGTACTCCACGTGTACCGGTCATCTGGCTTACCAGTCTCTCTGTACGATTGTAAATGATGGGCTGGACTCGTTTATAACGAGCGAGAAGGGAAGATATTTGATTACTGCCGTCTAAGGATTATCCATCGAAAAAAGTTAGTCGACTTCATCTCCAATTAAGCAGTCCGTACTCATAGCTGTAACCACAGTCCGTCACGCATGAGGTTAGTGTTTAGTTTAGTTTTAGTCCGACGCCGCTGCCCTCTTAAATGATGCGAAAAGGAGGTTAACTCAGCCTTATTCAACGAGGTCCGTCAAGACTTGGGGGTTCGTAATGAGCCTTTGGTATTCACTGTCGGAGTAGAGAGTAGGCCGAACTCCCCAGATCTGAGACTGTAGACCGTTGCGAGTGGAAGTATGCAACCCACGATCTCATCATGGCCATTTAGATCGGGCATGTACGTAGCCGCGCCAAATGAGTGAATATACCGAAGAATGGAGTTGATCCCGTTATTTCAATCCAGAGTGGACACTTTATCAACGTGTAGGCCTGAATTGTTTTCTGTATCGCTCAAAAAAATTTGTCGCGGCAGTAAAGCGTCTGCCTTTGTGGTACTTTTGTCCAGATGTGTGGGGGGTTGTTTCTGTGGTTTTTAGCAGCGCATATACCGCTAAGGCCAACCTTGTATTCAAATAAAACCACACTACTAACCCATATTATCGCCCCTTCTGCCACTCTGTACACACTTTCCCCACCCTTTCTAGCCTCCTCTCAAACATGGCTCTTTGTCAGCTGAAAGCTGGCTCGAACGCGTTTGCGGTGAAACAGTGCACTGCAGCACTCGACTTGGTGCCGTCCGATGAGCAGCTTCTGGGCGAAAAGGAGGGTGATCAGACTGACGGTATAACCATCCGTGACGTTGAGAAAGTACTCTTCCGACGGGGCTCAGCCTATGCTGCCTCCGACCTCCTAGACGAGGCTCACGACGATCTGACTCGCCTGCTCAAAATGAACCCAGCTAATCAGCCAGCCAAGCGTCTGCTAGAGGATGTACAGCGTCGACTAGCCTCTGTGCATAATCTGATGGCAGAGCGTCTCCGTCGTGCGCTTTGACGCAACGGCATTTCTCTTTTTTTTCCTATCCCTCATGTTTTTTTACTTCTGTACTATACCCCTAGTGTATGCAAACAACGCGGCTAGATTTTCATCTTCTTTACTTGCCTATAGTACTACTGTTGGGACCAGACTGCTTAAGTAATATTTATCCGCTGCTCCCAATTGCCTGTGCTCGTACTGACTAGCACCAGTGTGGGTTTAGCTTAGATCACTGCGCTCATACACCGCGGTCGCTACACAGGCCATCCAGTTGACTCTCTTCCAGAACACCGACCTGACTACGTCTCTCCATTTTTTTGGTTAGCCACCACGGCGGCGACGTCCAATCGAGCCGTAGTTTGAAGAGCTGACAGTCCCGTCAACGGTTCTGCAGAGTGCGTGGCTGGACTATCTGCGACGACAACCTTTTACTGCATCTTCAGAAGATGTCCCCGGTTGGCCGTGATTTTCCACTTTTGGCATGTGGTCTGTGCCATATCCTCCGGAAGCATCAGTTTGTGAACATCCCGGTATTCCTCAGATCAACAGCATGTAGAAACATAGTTCCGCACCCGTTAAGTGGGAAGACCCTGACTGTAGTCTCCTACATTTGAGTCTTTATCGTCTCTTGAATCTCGCGCCGAAGCCATCAGGACATTCAAAGTCACCATATCATGCTTTGCACAAGTCTGCGCGGCCCGTCGGTTGCGCAGGACAACCGAGGCAGACCAAACTGTCCAGAGTCTAGAGACCTGTCGTTCAGGAGAAGTTCATTTTTGCTTTGGATTTTCGGTCTATGACCGAATTTCGTTTTCTCACAGAGATAACCAGGGTCTGAGGCGAGGAGGTATTGCCTCTTCCGCAGCCGCGAAGCACCGTTGGCCCGACTAGGCCTGTCGCATAACTGGAAATGATTCGTCAGAGGACATGGCGTTAAGTTATCCGCTGAGGTGAGTCGATTGGTTAGGAGGAGGAAATTGCTGCTACGACAGTTCGACCGTCGATTTTGACTATGTCCACCGTGCGCTCCACAGCAGGGTGAGAACAGGGACGGTTATCTGTGCGTGAGTTGTTTTATAGTAATAGTATACTTGCGCGGCATCTGCCGCACCCTTCCATTCGAACCCGCTATCATGACGAAGTCAAGAAGATCGGAGGTGGAAGAGGGCACAGGTGGCCGACACGGCGAAAATCCGCACCTAGGCGTCCCGCCACACCCCCTGCTCCACATCGACACTGACCAGGATTTTAAACCATAAGTAGGGGACGGCACGGATCCCAGCTGGCGCAGAATGGATCGGCAAATGGGTGTGTCAAGGCTGGTATTCTTGTAGATGCGCGTTCCCAATAACGCCTGCCGGATTCCGATCCGACACATGTTTCGCATGGTCCGTCTTAGGGAGCGATGGCCGAGTGGTTAAGGCGATGCACTGGGAATGCTGCTAAAGATTTCACTGAGATCAAAACTGCCAATGACGACATAGGGACACTCAATTTGCCACCGATTTATTGCACAAAAGTTTAAGGCTGAGGGATGATCACTTTTGTATCGGCAGTCGAGATGGGCAACTAGTGATACAAATCCCGGCTGACCGAGAGCTTTGTACTCGCATTGATTTCGCGGTATGTGCTAAGATCCGGTACGTAGTGGTCGAGGTCCGTACCTACGTTTTATGCCATGCCCCCCCTCCTCCCACGAGTCGATCGGACAGAAGACCAACAGGGATGATTGTACGTAAGTTATATTCCGAACACCTCCGCTCAAGACGCCGTATCTAACAGCCGCGGTGTTGTCCGATTGACCTCAGAGCCCCAGCGTGGACAGATTCTTCGCTGATTCCCGGCACCGGGTTGTCGCGTGTAGCGTGCTAGTTGCCGACGCGCGTGTGCTTGTCAAGCGACACTGTTCCGCGACTGGGTGGTTTCCTGTCACTCGTGAAGGCCCAACAGTGAGGATGCCACGTGGAGTTCAGGGCCTCTGTCGAAATATGTACCTCGTACCTCCAGGGACTTTGATCAATCACATGCCACGCGAATGGTTCTATACGCCCCTGGAGCCTCAACATTGGGGGTCGGAATGCTGGTCTAGAACTAACCGGTAGTCTTAACCCTACCGCTGCCTCAGACGGTTCACGTGCCCCTCACGCTTCCACTGTTTGTCTCGACCTCGAAGATAGCTCTGGTGGCTTTCCTAGTGATACACACCCCCTGGAGGCAGAGTTTTCCTGACAAGTCTCAAGTCATAGGTTCTGAGTACTGGGAACACACATCTGGCTGCCCAGAAACCTCTTCGCTGTGCTTAATTTGCCCAGCACTATCCTGATGTTTCATCTTGAAGTCTGGTTTCACACCTTCCCTATCACCATTTTGAAAGTGCCAACAGACCTTTTGGCGTAATCACTGGATTGAGGGGAATAATTGCTATAACAATGTTTTCGATTCTCTGTATCTGGCATGACTGCTAGAATGTCTGCTAGGTGAATTCGGTCCTGTTATTGATCACAGTCTGTGCTAGGAACCCTTAACTCGATATTAACTCCTTAATTCTCTCCATCAATGCTTTCTGTCGGCACACCGAGAAGTTCTAGCCACTTAGGTCGCGCACCCACAACAATGAAGAACGTTTTGTTGTAAGAGGGGTCACATGAATTCTCCTCCGGGGTTTCGTGGCTTTCTACTACGGCGATGATGCGATTTTCTGGAGTCATTTGCGAAACGTTCACATGGTCCAGAACCACTCACGTAAACCCCAATGGTGTCGACGATTTCGGGCCAACATGCACCCTTATTCGTCGGCAGTTTTACTTGAGTAGTGTCCGTTTTTCCGCATAAATTTCTGCAAGATCTGTGTCTGACATTTAGCCAACACGACTCACTTGCCGCACATGATGATGCAATCCTATGGGTTGAACAGCTGATCCGATTTTCGAAAGCCTCCAGAGGCGGAGGGATCAGTCATGGCGTGGCGTGGCAGTGCGCTGGTCACTATCGCGACTCGACTAAGGTAGAAAGCTACGTCCTTCCTCATTCTCTGAGCGTGTCAGTTGTTGGTATTAACAATGGTGGTGGTGGTGGTGGTGGTGGTGGTGG